>OY744546.1:24715783-24830783 GCA_963556195.1 Sepiola atlantica | reverse complement strand
ATATAAGCTGCTGACGTCAAATGTAACTAATTTAGTCCCGGGATTTACTATTTATGGTAAGGAGCCTAGGAAGTGTATGTCGTCTCTTATGTAGCTCTTGACTTGATCGGTTAATGGTTGTAGTAATATGTCAATTAAGTTACTTAGTCTTCTTGTTGGGCATGATGTTCCTGCTACTATGGGTATAAATGTAAGGTCACTGGGACTCGGTACACTAATATATTATGATGCCTGTGCGTTGATGGCATTCCTTATCTCATTTGATTTATGTCTCTTAGGTAGTCCGTAGAAGTTGTTTGTTTTAATCATGCAGTTTGTTAGGAAATCCTTTTCTTTTTTTGTTAGTATATTATTGTATGTTGTGCAAAGTTTTGTGATTTTTGAAATGGTGTTGTTATCAATGTTGGTGCTAATTGATTTGTAGTAATCATTGTTTTCTAGTACCTCTGTAATTTTCGATTTATAGTAATGTTTGTCTATGATGACTACCGCACTGCCTTTGGCAGCTTCTTTTATAATTATGTGATTATTATTTAAGATGTTATCTAGTGCTTGGTTTTGTTTAGATGTTTAGATGTATATATATATATATATATATATATATATATATATATATATATATATATATATATATATTGTTGGGAGACGAATAATTTACGGTTTTCTTTGATTTTAATATATATATATATATATATATATATATATATATATATATATATATATATATATAAATAACATAGAGATAGAAGAAATAAGAGTGATAAACATGTAACGAATGTCCAAATTTATTTAAAATTTCGATTGTTCAATGCAAATTGTATTCTGTAATAAACTAGTGTTTATTATTCTTTCCTTAAGCCAAGGCTTTTCAAAGATCGAGATCTTATCATCAGAGGAGAAATACAAATAGATAAGTAGGCTGTAGAAAAAGCCAAAGTTCAAATTTTTTAAAAATATTTTTTTAAATGTAGTGAAAGAAAAGTTCAGTGAAAAAGATATGTTGTTTATCGAGGTGGTAATTGTCCGTTGAAAAGGTGTCCAATTAAGAGGTGATTTTAGAAAAGACAAAAAAAGTTTTTTTCGTAGGGGCAGTATGGAGAAAGTGCTCAAAATGAAGTAAATTCAAGACACACATATATATATATATATATATATATATATATATATATATATATATATATACACATAATCTAGCTGGGATAGAAACATATATAGACATATTGATGTATAAAGATAGATAGTCAGATAGCTTATTGCTGTTCCGTTGCGCATGCTCTGTCGTATCCACGCTTCTGAACAAAAGAGCACAATTAATGTATCGATTGGAGATGTTGTGCATATGCATTTTGTTCCCCGGGGTATGTGATGCCACACTGGGATCGTGCTAAATTATTGCTGAAAAGCCAACCACTTATAGAAAATGAACAAGCGGCAATTATCCAACACAGTCACATCGGAGTTCCTTGGTTTTCTTTTCAAATTGCACTGATGAATGAATGTCATGCAATATTGATGTACAACAAACCGTCATAATCCAGAAAGTGTCTAAAAATATTCTCATCCCATATGACCTTTACATATGGTGTATATTAAAATGGTATTAGTTGGCAGTACATAATATATTAAAGAATTAACTTTGAAATGTGTAACCGTTTTGAACAATACATTATTATTGTACACTCCAGGAGGAGGGGGATATCAATGTATTCATCTCGATAGCTCACGGACTGGATAAATTGTCACTTCGATTGGTCGCTAGAACATGATCATTCATACATAGAATATGCATTCTATATTTTAAAACACATTAGAGAGGCATCAACAAGTCAGACACGTTTTGAAGTACAAATCATCATTTAAACACTTACACGTTTGTATAGTCGGAGCTCACTTTAACATGTGACCATTCCGAAGTTGCTAAGTTTAATTGTTCTTAATTCCGTTTGAATAGATTACCTCCACTTATCTGCTAATTGATTAGGGTGTCAGATTACGCAATTACCTAATCTGAAAAATAGATGGACCAACAAGGAGCCGATTGTGGGTCATATAAACGGAGGTAGGTGCAAACAACGAGAGAGACCACAGATAGCGGCGATCCCGCAACACAATGGCCCACTCGGCTGTCAGTTTTACAAGAATAACATGTCAACCAGTGGCGGTACGAATCCTCTGGTCAATTCACAGCTAGAACTAAAAAAAAAACTTTTATTTTTGAAACTTTTAGATATTCAAATAACATTAAATAATTGATATATTGATATTTTAATGCTACACAAAGAAACATCAATTCTATTTCATGAATCAATATATAATCTGTTACATATCTTTTGACACATTATTGTTGCATAGCTAAAATATGTCTCTTTACTTCTATATTATTATTGTGTACTCAGTATGAGTTCACACACAAGTTATCGTCAGCGATTGCACACTGACAACAACAAGTCGTGTTACCTGGAGTTTGAGTGACAACACGCCTCTTAAGTGTCCGGAAACTCTCAACTTCTTTTCGATCACATCAGGAAATGGACTTGCGGTATCGCAACAGCCGCCTACCATTGATGTATTACTGGCAACGACCATTAGTCTCCCTGCTATTTGGGTGGAAATAAGCCTCCCTACTGCCCCAGCATTCTCCGCACTCTTTTAGTGGGGGTCTGGTTAGTGCTGCTCCTTCTCGGTCTGCAATCCTACTTGACCCTTTACGACTATTTTGTGGGGTGTTATCCAAAGCCGGTGCGATTTTATATTAGGGGTTGGCGCGAGAAAAGTTTATGATATTTCTTCCAGTTTCTGTTCCTTAGTTCATGCGGTCGTGTTCTTGTAGTGGTTTTGTTTTCTTCCTGTTGTATCTTCAATGTGACGGGTTACCATTCGTAACTTATGAGGGTTGCTTTCCGCATTCGACGATTTACCTTAAGATTGCAACTGTTTTGATGGTTGGCGTCTTTTGTATAGTCTCAGAGATGTCTTTGAGTTTTATTTCTCCCAGTAATTTCTCAAGTTTTTTGGGGGATTTTTCTTTGTGCTTCTACGATTATTGGTATTATATTATTTACTTTCTTCATGCTCCATATGCCTTTCAGTTCTCTGGCAAGTTTCGTATATTTGCTTCTTTTTCCGTCTCCTTGATCTTCACTCTGTTGTCTGCTGGAACAGCGAAGTCTAAGCTTTGGCAGCATTTTTCCTTCTTGTCGATTATTATTACATTCGGTCTCCTTGTTCGTATGAGTGTATCTGTTTTAACAGATGATTTTATGTTTTTCATTTTCCAATGCTGTCTCTGGTTTATGTTTGTACCAGTTGTTTGCGTGTTCGAAATACATTATTCGCACAGTTTCTATTGCACTGCTTTCCCCTACGTAGTCGTGTCTGTTCTTGTATTCATTTTGATCTAGTTTACTGCATGCACTTATTATATCATGTACTGTTTCGTCTCTTTACCCAACTTTGTTTGCATTTACAGTTTTCCTGGCTTTTATCTATTTAAGCTGTAATGTAGTATGTCCTAATCGCATTGTTCTGTGCAGCCGTCAGTAAATATTCCGTTTCTCTGTTCAAGTACCCTTTTTAGCCATGCCCATCTATGTTTGTTGCTTTTTTTCTCTTGTCCATCTTATGTAGCGTCCATGTAGTTGTTTTTCGTCCCTCACATTTTTTTGCGTCTTTTTTGTTTCTGGTTTCAGTGTATCCGAGTTGTTCGTTAGGACGGAGTCTCTTGCTGCGGTGATTAGCTTTTCCGTGTTCTGAGTTATGCATTTTCACAGCTTTTTTGGTGTCTTCCACACAGTGTTCAAGACGGACGAGTCGTCTTCCTCCTTCGTTTCTTTTTATGTTCGAGTCTGCCCCTATCGTCTTTTGAGTGTAGTGCGTTGTGCATGGTCATTACTTTTCTTATCATGTGTTAAAGGTGCCTAAATTATTCGTTAGTCTAGCCTATGGATGGTCCAGAGTATCTTATTAGTGATACTGCCTCTGTGTTTATCCTTTTTACTAGATTTCTACTATATAATTTCATTTCTAAAAGTATTCTTGCTCTTCGTCAATATTCTTTTCTACTCTTCTTTTTAATTTCTGTTGATTTGATTGTATCTGCTTCCAAATAGTTATAGCTCTCTTGTTCGCCTCGTCCCCTCATCTTCTCGTGGTTGGACAGTTCCATGCCCTCTGTCGTCTACAGTTGTCCTCTTTGTACATTAGGTGGTGTATTATTTGTTCTGTATCTGAGAAATTGTATCCGGCATTATATTCCCTGAGTATGTAGTTGAGTGGCACCATGACTATTATAAACAGTAGTGGTGATAAAGAGTCTCCTTGGAAAATTCCTATGTATCTCAGTCAAGTGTTGTCCTCCAGCTGTCATTTCTAGTATCCATGGCTCCATTGCTTTCTTAATAAAATCAATAATCCAGTCGGTTATCTTGTATATTTTTAAGCATTCTATTATCCATGCTTGAGGGATTATGTCGTAAGATTTCTTTAGTCAATCCATGTCATAGATATTTTCTTTTTTCTGTTTTTTACCTCCTTCAAGATCTTTAATCTATGTATAGCTAATCATGCGCCCCTCTTTTCTTTTTACGGTAGCCTTGTTGTTCTTACGGGAGCAGTCTACGATTGTTCAGGGATTGTTGTTTATCATCATCATCATCATCATCATCATCATCATCATCATCATCATCACCATCATCATCATCATTATTATTATTATTATTATTATTATTTGCATTGTGTGCAATATTATTATTATCATCATTTTTATTCACTCATTAAGAGTTTGCACACAAGTCATTATCAGTGAACACTCACTGGCAATAACCAATGGTGTTCCCTTGAGTTTGAGTAACAAAAAGTAACCCCACATTACCAGCACTCTTGCTCTCTTTCGAAAACCGTTACAAATAATTTCGCGTTATTGCAACATATTTCTCAGTGGCAATAGATTTAGGGTGCCAATATCCCGGTGCCTCTAGACGCTTACAGTTCCCGTCTGAGTGGTAATCTCCATCCTCATCTTTCTATTCCCCTTGATCTTCCACAGACATTCTGTGAGGTGCTTGTCGATTCTGGTGCCAGTATATTCGATTTTAGGGGAGTGGGATCAGTTCATGGGAGTTCTGGTTATTCCATTTCTATTAGGTTCGTATGATGATATTTCCATATTTTTTTGTTTTATCTCTATTCTAACTTACGTGTGGCTAGTTAGCGCTGACAGTACATTTGGACATTTCGAGGATTGTCCTTAAAATGTCCTCTGTTCCAATCAGTGATGTGCGCTGTAGCTTTTCAACTTTCCCTTTGATTCCAATTTATCCTTGTCTTTTCTCCAATTCTTGTAATTGATCCGAAGTCCTCTTGTACATATAGGTATCATACTGACTGTGCATGTTCTATATCTCTTTCAGTTCTCTGGCAAGTTTCACGTATTTGTTGGTTTTATTAATCCTCAACTTGTAATCCGCTGGACCAGCAGCGACATTTAGGATTTGTCAAGTTTTCGTTTCTTGTTGCTTATAATAAGCTCCGGCTTACTCGCTGGGATGAGTTTTTCTATGCATCTCCATTTTCAAATAACTGTGTCATTTTTATTGTCCAGTACTGTCTCCAGATTGTATCTGTATAAGTTATCTGCATGTTCAAAATGCAGTCGGTTGCATAGTATCCAGCATACTGCATTTCCCATGCAAATGTCTGTTTTTGTGTTCGGGTATGGCTGCTTTGCAGTATTCATGTGATATTATTACTGGAATTATTTTAATTATTGTTATTATTATTATTAGTAGTAGTAGTATTGTTGTTAATATGATATAGTAACAAAGCCAATTATATTTTTGCCATATAATTTACACACGTGTATGTAGACACAAGTGTGAACAATACATGACGACGCTAAAAATGAAAGTGACGTCTACTGTAAATGTTCACAGAGAGATAAAACAATGTTGCAACATTGTTGAAAAAACATACAGTGAAAATTGCGGGCATAATATATATAGATACTTAAGAATTGTCTAGTTACTCATGAAGTTCTTCAAATAGACCGCAATTCCGGGTCAAATATATATTTTAGCATGTATTTTCTGTTATTAAACTATATAGATAAACATTTTTTAAGAAAATGAGTATTGATTAACTCACATTTAGTATGTATATATTATTGTTATTTGCACTTGTACCTTACGTGTCATCGAAGACACATTATTTGTGTCGTTTATGTTTTGGGTTATATTTAGTGTTTCACTAAAAACCGAGTTAGACGGATCTCAATTTTTTTTCAGTGGGCGAAGAATGTTGTATCTTAAAACATACTTTGATAAATAAACCATAGTTGTATTTTTCATAATTAGAGTAGTTTTTTAATCAAATCTACCATGTCTAATATATTAAATGAATATTTTCTAAAGTTAGACCTAAACGGCATTGCATCTGACGGATAAATATTTGATTGGAATTTAAAATTTCTCTTTTTTTAAAACTTGCAACATGCCCTTTGTACGAGTATGATGTATATCGACTCACACGTCTTAATTATTTTACGAGTTATGATATTAGTATATCTGTTGATATTTGACAGTAAGTTCGTGGAGCCTACGTAAAATAAAATGGTAAATATTCCCGGACAATGACTGGTCTTGACAGCTAGGCAGATATAAAACGCTTTTATCTCCAAGGACCAGTTAATAATACTTGTATCTTTATTAAAACTCAACTGATCTAACATAAACTCATTTTATATAACGTGATTATATTTATATATATATATATTAAACATTAAACGCATATCATAACACGTAAGATTTAATAATGTTATGTAACGTTTGGAGTTATGCAATCGGCTATGTGGTTTTTAAATCCTCTCGCATCTACTGTTGTCGTATACGGACTATTACTCTTGGTATGATATGGAACGGCAATATCTTCCGAGCTTTGTGTAATCTAGCAAGAAATTGGCTTAAAATTTATCTCGCAGCCACTGATATGGAATGCAACTTGTTTCGGGACTTTCAGGTCGTCAAGAATTTCAGAATCTGCTTCCAGCTTCATAGGATACACTTGACGGATAATAGTTATTTACAAGAATGCTTCCGAGGAAACTGCTGAAATATTCCAACTAATATCACTAGTTATTATCCGAGATGTTAGATGAAACACGGATTCATCTATGAATAAATATACAAATATATATTTTTCAATCAAAAGAGAGTGAATTTTCCCTTTGTTGTCACACTTGCATCATAGATACTTTTTAGAAGAGTTACGCCGCTCTCATTCATTTAAGAGAAAGCAAATTTTAATGGATATGCCTGACACAGTGGCTTCAATTAATGTCATCATTATAAAAGTAATTTATTCATTCAGTAGAAATAAATTTAAGAATAATATTGTTGAACTATGCATGATATTTCACATTCATTCGTTCGATGTCTCACAACGCCACTTCAATAACTGGCACGGTCACATCACCAGGCAACGCCATGCCCACGCTACGCGCAACGTTTAAGTATTGATGAAAATCTACCTTGTTCTTAAAATAATAAACGTAAACATAAATCGTATACAATGAATCGTCTGCAATAGGTGTTCTGATTGACTCTAAAAAACTAAAAAGTGTTGATATGCCATTAAGGAGATAAACAAACCTAATTTATTTTACAATTTTCTCTTAAAAGTTACTTCTGTAAATTAAACAGTACGTGATCTACGTGTGTATTTACCCATGATGTGTACATGCAATATGGGTGCGTGTGCTGGTGCCAGTACTATGATAAACATATGCAACGAGCGTACATGTGTATGTACTAGTACAGCTTTTTAGCTGGAAAAATCGACTTTTACCGACTCAGAAATACGTAAATAACCGGTAAAGGCCGATTGAAAACGAACCGGCATAAAAATCAAAACAATGTGGCATTCAATCAGAAAAAATAATAGACGAAAAACACTTACCATAGGTGTGTTATGAGATTTTTTTTAGTTTTTGGCGAAGAAAACCGATGAAATATTTTTTGCCACAATATATTTTTCTATCGATAAATTGTGATTTTATAATGAAGAAAATAATGATTGTAATAACATAATGAATAAAACAACGATTTTACAGATGTTTTCGATGTTTAGTTTTATACGGATGCCGGTTCATATACATATGAATGACAAAAAATACATGTTTTCCATTGATAAAAACTATATTATAATCAAAAGGGCTCTTTCACGGCAACACCGTATGTATACCAGAGAATAACGATCAAAACAGAGGATTCTTTACGCCTAATTTTCATAATTACTTTTTAATAAGTACATATCTTTCATAATAAATTGCTGTTGTATTTTATTCATTTCTAATTTTAGTTGCTTATTTTATTTTTATATATGCAATAGTTTTTTTCGATACTATTAAAAAATGATCGGTTTCATTAGTTACTGTTATAGTAACTAATGAAAGCGAATTAATAGTAAAAATGTTTACACTACCCAATCATTTTTTCATAGTATCCCTATTACTTTTCAAGGGATGTAATTTAAATGACACTTACGTTTAGCAAGTATCTTTGTTGGCGGTACAATAACAAAAACTGTGCACAGCAATATGTTTCTGATGGAGTCAAGAAATAAACATTTCAACTGAGTTATAATTTATAATTAAAGATTTGTCAACTTAATTGAAAAAAAAAAAATTTGTTTTTTTAATTATTTTTTTTTGTAAAGCGTCGTTAATTCTTACCAAAAGATTCTCATTCTATACGATTATTCAGCTTGTAGTTTACTAATCACATTGTCATTCAAGATGTTGTATCAAAGTATAGAATTTTAATGAATATTTAATCTAATATCGATTCTTAAGAGTAAATGATTTCTTTCGTATATTTTCCATATTACTTCACTGTATGGGACTTCAGAGTGATTTTCCTTATATTGAAGTTATATAAGAAATATAAGTCTTCTCAAAAATATAATCGATATTAAATTAAATGTTTATTAGTATTTGTTCTACATCTGAAATTGCAATGTAATTGTGAAACTACACATCAAAAAATCGTTTTGAATGTCGACTTTTTTAAAAAGAGAAGAAAGGGAAGCGGAAAAAAACGCCCATAATCAGATTGTTGTTGCGTATTAGTTCTGAACATATTTTTGTAATATTTTTATTGAATTATCACATTATTTCAAAGGAAAATTTAAGGTAATTTCATTTTTAAACGTTTTGCAATATTTTTATTATTTTTTCCACTTGGGTACTTCATCTCTGTTATTAATTAAATTATCAGTACACGTCGTGTGTGATTGTGTTCGCTTATACGTAAATTTTAAAAATAATCGTTAAATAATTATTTTTTGTTTAGTATTAATTGTAATTTCATTTAAATCAGAAATAAAATATGGAAAAACTCAAATTAATATTTAAAAACTATACTTAAAAATGTAAACATGACTATATATTTTAACTTCATGCCCCCATCTTGATTAATTGCTGCACGGGGCGGGTAGGTTTTACTAATATATATATAATATATCGTATATCATATATCATATATATATATATATCATATATCATATATCATATATATATA
Organism: Sepiola atlantica; assembly: GCA_963556195.1. Lineage (NCBI taxonomy): Eukaryota > Metazoa > Mollusca > Cephalopoda > Sepiida > Sepiolidae > Sepiola > Sepiola atlantica. The sequence continues at coordinate 24,821,211 of OY744546.1, read as the reverse complement.
TATATGTATATCATATATCATATATCATATATATATATATATATATATATATATATATATATGTATATATATGTATATATATATATACATATATATGTATATATATATGTATATATATATATATATATATATATATATTTATATATATATATATATTAAAAGATTTTCATAATTGTCAAGTCATTATATATAAAGAGTACACAAAACTGGTATTTCAAGCGTACACAATTGTTCAGAGACGGTGTTTATTCATTCAAAATAATTTATAATTGGTTCATAACAGTGTCTCTCATAGACCGAGATTCGTGGAAAAGCATGATTTTCAACTTCAGTCCCCCCCCCCCCAAAAAAAATACAAATTATCCGAGAAGAAGCATCAAATAAGTCTCGTGTGAATAGAGTTTCGTAATGTTTCGGAATTTTTTTTACTTGACTTTGACATAAATATTCCCAAGTTCGACTAAAATGCCCAGAATAAGACAACAGATGCAGCTGAAATAAGTTACAACAGCCGAACCTTTGTGCATATAACAACTCAGTACAAAATAATAGTTCGAAAAATCAAAATAATACAGTATTCCATAAGTTAACTTAATCAATCATAATAGCAATCATTCTTGTCAGCTTCGAAATAACTTTTTACATTCTTGACAGAAAACCAGCATAAAAAGTGTACAGTAGTCGACTATAGTTTGGGGCGATTTAAAAGTTCTTATTAATTAGCTACTACAGTAAGGTGTAGCGAAAGGAACATTCCAATTACCCTTGACCCTTACGTTTTTTACATGAGTGTTTAGCAAGGGGGGCAGTATCATTATTTTTAGTTCTTGATATGATTTGACCGAGGATTGAACTCTGGTCTCCCGACCCATTAACGAACACTCTAACCATTATTCCAAATGGACCGGTAAAAGTAAGGTAACCGACCACAGTCGGGGAAGACCCAAAACTTATATTTTCACAATCGACTACACTGAAGTGTGGCGGTGTCCCACTACATTCCCAGTATTATTCTACTTACCCTTGATTGTTAACCTTATAATTCTCAGTGTTTAGCTAGGGGACATCAAGTAACATTTTTGAGTCTTTGGTATGACTGGACAGAAGATTAAATACAGGTCTTCCAGCCCATTAGCAAAGACTCTAATAAGTATGCTAAATGTGCCAGTTATTTATAAAAGTAAGCCTTATAAGACATCTACCATCATAAAATCATCAATAATGACGAGATGTGTGTTTTCTATGTGTATATTCCTTCGTACAAAATGTGACAGAGTAAACTAGGAATAATTAAAGTGAAGAATAAGTAAAATCTTAAAATCTGAATGTCGCGAGTTCAATCCCTGTGTATTACAGTACAGTTTCTATTTTCTCTTAAATCACACACCCTTAAAATTTCACAAAATAATATTCGATAATAGCACGATGTAAATAGTGTTTTAGTTAAATTTGAATAATTGTTCTATCTATATTAATAAAAATGGGTAACCAGGTGGTTGGAAAAATTGTGTGATCATTCTATCGCTCCAGGCAGTAGCTCACTTCTGACACAATTCTTTGCATCTATAAAAGCCAGATACATCCTTAAATTGAGGTTAGCTATCATAAATATGGAGGTGTCGCTCGTATCAATATTTCTTGCATTGACTGAATATCAAATCGTATACTACTCCAGATGAAGCGCGTAATTTCCGTGACTGCTCGGCGGCAACGATCGGGCAGGTCGCGGAAGCGCCCGAGAGCTGCCGAGACGAAAACGAGGCTGAAACAGAACTGTTTTTAGGATATTTAGTCAACTTTTATTTGTCTTTTTTTTACATAAATCAAAGTAGTAGATGCTATTTCTATTACGATATTTAGGCAACTTTTTTCTTTTTTTTTGTTTACATAAAACAAAGAAGAATGTTATTTTTCTCAATATTTCTGCCATCTGTGTTAATATGGGGTCGAAGGGGTCGTTTCGAAATCTCTGACACATAAATTCGCGCAGATAGCCGTCTACAAGTGCTCTACTTGTTCCGCACTCCTTCTTATTTCTTTGTTTAGCTTCCTTCCACATCCTTTCGGCGTGATTGGTGCAAGCCCTCGTTGTCGGGTCGACAAAGTTCTCTCTATGATTCACCGTAAGGTGCTGATACCCCTCCTCTCCTAACCTGTTGTACGCCCTCACACAATCGGATACTATCGTGCTTCCAGGTACAACGAACTGCTCGATTATTAGACGGGTTAGGGTTTCGGAATTCCTGTTAGGCACTGTCCACAGGAAACCCTCCTTCTCTGCGGGGTCGTATCCCCCCGAAGACCCAGAGCGGCTGGAGAACACGGCCAGCATTGTTTGTTTTTTTTCCGGCGGTTGAATAGAGACTCGTCTATTTCCACCCTATGCCCTGGGCCTCCGAGTCGCCGAGGGTTGCGCGACAGATGTTCTGTGCAGAGCTCCCGCAGAAACTTTTTCGGCCTGGCACATCTGCTGAGAATTCATTATTGTTTTTGATTAGCGGTTTCTTTCAATTATTGTCGGCTGCTCTGCTTCAGCCTCGTTTTCGTCTCGGCAGCTCTCGGGCGCTTCCGCGACCTGCCCGATCGTTGCCGCCGAGCAGTCACGGAAATTAGGCGCTTCATCTGGAGTAATATAGTGGGGCATTATTTCTTATCCCAACAGCGCCTGTCACATATAAGAGATGTTGCTAGCTTCTCTTTGCTGTCTCGTTATGTTCATGGAGCTATAATTCTTGATCTCCCCTGAAAAATATTCACAGCAAGAACTTGCCTTGCTTCACCCACAGCAATGAACTTTCCTTTCTTCCTCTTTTCACGATAAACTAAGCGAGATTTCTATGAACAAAGTTTATTTTCCTGAACATACCATCTTTTGAAAAAAATATAACGAGACTGCTTGCCAACCGATAACAGCAAGGCTGTTTGCAAGTCTAATATAAACACATTCTTGTTTAGTCGCCCTTTCCATAATCAATTCCTCGTAAGAAAAACCTGTCCATTAAACTCATCAATACAAATCTTCCTGTGGTGGCGTTCATCGTCCAATTGGTACCTCTTAGACCTGGACAGATCAACACCTCAGTCCGACAGCAAAATACTCACTGTCAGACTGATAGTCAACGACGTTACGAAAACCTATTTAAGCTGTGCCAGGTACATATTTGACTAAACAGGAATTCTATCAGATAATATATAGTGGTTGCTTTTGTGTTCACAGAATTTCAGTCGTTTAACTTTCTCGTCTTATTAATATGGGTTTACTCGATGAATGTAACATTCTCGGAATTTTTAATAGAAACCTTTATTTAATCCACTGGGATAGACTGCTCTAAACATACGTTTAATGTCAACTACATATTAAATATCCGTCAAGTTGATCTAAACTCCCTTCGCACACACAGCATAAAATTAAAACTTGTAAATAATGTAAATATGAAATCGTTTTCTCTTTAAATTGTATGTGAAATATTTATCCAATAATTAATTTATCTCATACAAAAATGTGTTATTTTTTTTAAATCGTCGCATCGCTATATCTGCGACAACACTAATGTGTTGTTATTGTTGTCTGCAATCCTGTCAAACAGTCGTGTTCGCAATATACCATGTGTATGTTTCACAAGTACTTTGGTGGAATGTGCCCCGATGAACTCACTGTACGCTTACCCCAACCCCCGAATGTAAATATTCCCGACTCACCCGATTAGCGGCAAAACCTCACGCCTTCACTGTGGATGATCTAAGATACTGGAAGATGTTCTACTCTGATAGCTTCTTTCCTAAAAGCACTTTCCTTTGGAATTATCTCCTTGCTCCCTGTTTCCTCGACTGTACAAACACGAAAGAATTTTAAACGAAATGTGAACAAACCTGTTGTTGCTCAGCTCCCCACTAATGCTGTCCCCACAAACATGTCAAACTAATAGCTCATTAGCTCCTTACACTTCAGTTGAAATATACCTTGTTTCGGGTGAATACAAGTTTAATAAATATGTTATCCGTCATCGATCTGCTCCCAAATGACACAATAATGACATTACAAAGCTTATATTTTCACGGGCCGGTGACTCCTTTGCCTTAAGTCGAAGTTGAAAACCTCCGTCTTTATTTGTACCCAACGCCTCCTTCCGTAGATGGGGCATCAGTACACGTCTGCACTATATGAATGTTTGCTGGAAAAGAGATCTAACACCGTCAGTCAAATATCGATGTGATGTAATCCACGATATCCCATGTCTCACAATCCCCTCTCTCCTATTATAGAACATATCGACTAAACAGCCAATTTTAAGATTAAAAAAAGAGTATCTCTGTTTTATTTTTAGGGAGTTTCCTTAAGGAGAATTTTTCATTTGTTTTCATTTGAAAATGTGGTGCGTAATCGATAATTATCTATATAACGAAAGAAGTCCGGTTGCATTTAATAAAAGTGATTTGGTAAATTCTAAAAAACAAATATAATTCGTTTTGTAGTTTCCAATAAAGATGTTGAACATGTTTTATTAGCGTCTGCATATTAGATGTGCAATTTTATTTGATTTAATTTTTAATAACTTTACGACGACTCTAAAATACTTTAGCAAAATGATTGCCGAATTTAAATCAATAATTTTACAAAACTGCGTTCTTCTCCCTCACCTATTTTAGTTCACATTTACTTCTCTTATAAAGAACTGTATATCATCGATGATGCCAGGGATTTAATGAGAAATTATATTCTATTATGCGCCCATCCCATACGACTTTATTATTTTGCACCTCTTAATTTTTTAGAGTTACTAATATTCCATTCTAGGGTTCAGAGTCAAGAATGTACTCCACATTAGTTAGGAGGTGGCGTACGTAGAATTACCTAAACTAAAATAAATTCCATTAAATTTTAGTTGTAAACCCTATAAGGCACACACAGAATTTCCTATGAATCATTACTAAACCTTTTGTGTAACACCTACACTTTCCTAAACTGCTTATTAAGATTTATATTTCTATTTTTAAATGTGACGGGTGAATGGGGAGTTTACGATAATGTTGTAACACTCTCGTCAAAATTTAATATACTTAAACAATCAACCTGGTAATGTTGGTTCAGCATATATATATATATATATATATATATATATATATATATATATATATATATATATATATATATATGCATTGTGCGAATGCAAAACACGATGAATCTAATTTGTTTTGATAGAGACCATAGAACATACAGGGACTTATGTATTAAATCTAGGCTTCAACTAAAAGATTATTTCATTTGAAAGCAAAAAGATTATGCCCGTATCATTTTATGTAAAATATTATTTTGTGGTGTGTTTCAGTGTTAAAATTTAACAGCTCTTGTGGTGATAGTATTGTAATTTTCGAAATGGCGTTTATCCGTTTTGCATTCGAACTCTTCATATATATATATATATATATATATATATATATATATATATATATATACCAAAAAAATTGGAAATAAATAAGCAGACAGACAGAAACTACGAATGTATATACATATTTTGGTTTCGTCACCGAAATGTCTATCCTGTTCTATGCGTAAATGTTATTATATATGAATACATTCTTAGAAAATAAATGTATGTAAAAAAATGAATTATGAGAGTAAGAACAATATATAAGTACTAAGTAATAAAAACAAATTTGTTATGCGATTGGTAAATACATTTTTTTAGATGAGCATTGATAAATTGTATTATTTAACTTAGTCAGACTACTGTTCTCATTGTGAGGGTTTTTCTCACAGAATTTCGGCCTATGTGACCTCTGACCTTCTTCAGGTGCGTCTTTTCAAATCTGTACGTAATTTTGAACAGAACGCTTTACTTAGACAGCGATAATAGACTGCTGCCATTCCGTAAGCCAAGACGGGGGAGAAGTATAACGTAATCATTAATTATATTCATAGAATCACCTTTACTGAGGATTACACCTTCAGTAGCATGAATGTTGTCACTTAGAACTGAGTGTTACCTAGCACTATATCCGTTGTTCCAAGGCTCCGTACAATATTCTCGTATTTGGAAAGATGCGCCTGGATAAGATCGGAGGTTTCATCGGCCGAAACGTTGTGAGAGGTACATCGAAGATTAGAGCAATATTTCGAATATTCATAATAATACAAAATAATATCGGTTTCTAATAACAAATTCTTTTAAATAAGTTCAAACCCAATGGTATTAATAAAAATGAATTATATTATGATGAAGACATGAACGATATAGACAAAACAACTTTATTATTTTAAACTGACTGAAATACCAACTTACATGTCTCGACAAATGCATGAAAGAAAGTTTCTTTTAACTTCATCTCCGTTCATGATAAATTTACTACAATAAAAAGTAGTAGTAGATAACTTACATTTCTAGTGAATGTTGTTTGTAAAACAGAATTGCAAGCCCAATAGTTTCATATTCGGTAGAATGATATGTGGCAACATGATTGAGCCTTTTATGTATGCCAGGCTATCTGTGCTGCAGTTGGTCGATTTGCTTACAACAGTGTTAGTGTATCAGGGAGGCAGTGGGTATTTCTTAATGATTTTGTTCGTAAGTTAAATATATATAAGCTGTATAATAATTCTATGAAAATATGGGCAATACATAAACTTTAAATGTATCTAAAAGACTGAAATCCCCATCATCCACATCTAACCGCCCCGCCCCTTCTCTATATGTGAAACTTTTATTTCTATTGATTCTTGTTGCTTTTTAGCAACACTACTCAATAGCCTCTTTCAAGTCTTACATTCGTAAGTTATAGAACAAAATAATACATCTGATTAGTATGGTGTTATGAGGTATTTCAATTATATAGATACATAAATGTATATATATATATGTATATATATATATATATATATATATATATATATATATATATATATAAATGCAAAAAATATATATATCTAAATTAAAAAAATGCGAAGGTTGGGCCTATTTCTCGCACGAACTGTGAAGCATTAACGGTCTATTGGCAATTAAACTTATTCTGTATTGTTATACCACCTTTTTATATACTGTTAATATGCGATATCAGATTTGCAAAGTAAACTAATTTGCATATCGGTTTTGAAAAAATTAATTTTATTAATGAAATATTATTTGTTATTGTTTTTTAATTCGAAGATTTTTTAAATTTTAATATAACAACTAGTTCTGTCTCGCAATATTGTTTTATTTTCTGGACAAATACTTAGCATTTGTGTACAAACATTATTTTCTTTAGCGATCGACTTGATCTTTCTGAATTGACAGTGAAAAGGCACATTTGTTTATTCGTTTTTTCTCTCTCCTTTCTTTAGGCCACATTTAACAGATAAATATATTTGTTTCGAAAATATCAAAATGTTTCTGTTTCGTGTTCGAAAAATTATTATTTTCAACTAGCAGGGCTACCTGGTATATATATATATATATATATATATATATATATATATATATATGTATATATATGTATGTATATATATATATATATATATATATATATATATATATATATATATATATATATTGGGGTAAAATGCACGATATATCATGAAAAAGTAATGCCGTGAAAGACAATATGTGTGAAAAAAGACAAACGGAAAGAAGACATTTTAGATACAAGAAAAAAATCATCATCGAAAAACGAGAAATTTTACCAGTTTTGTTCGGATCAACGAACGTCTTCAGAAAAAGTGAAGATTTTAAATATGTTCGATTACCGTAAAAACGTAGCTAAAGAGAACGCACAGAGAAACGTACTTGGCGCGCGTTTAACGATTTGAACCCGGCAAGAATAATAAAACGCGCGTGCAGAGCGAGTTAAAAATAAAATAGATAGATACATAAATAAATGGGGGATGAAAATATATATATATATATATAGGTTATGTAGTCTTACTGAAATGTTTTAATTCAATACTATGTATACGTTACTAGGGTCCTAATATGTGATTTCAGAGTAATTATGAATTCATATATTTTCCAACAAATATAAGGTTTCGTATTTTGTATAACATTTAATAGCAAATAATGTTTTCTGTAAATATGCCGATTCATTTATATTTAAGATTCAAACCTTGTAATTACAAATGCCATAGATGAATACCTAGGAAAAAACATCAGTAGTTTTTTAAGTAAAATACCTATTTTGCTACTTGATAAAAGATGATATTTTTGTTCGAGAAAATTAAATTTAAATATATATATATATATACATATATATATATATATATATATTCTTTCTATTTTTCATTACAACTTGTCATTGGATTACTTGTTGAAGTAAAAGATGTCTATACAGATATAAAAATATATCAAACTTAGTGAGAACCATATCTTCTTAACATATATCTTGTTAATGCATCTTTCACATTTGCTATATCATTATATTAATCAAGATTTTTACATAGAATGCTTCCGATTTCTTTCGGGCACCCTGTATATTCACGTAAACTTTATCTTATGTAACCTGTGTTTTGTATAGCGAGGAACAAATATCGAAATTGCATCTTTTTCTGTCTCCAAAGTAAACAAAAACGGTGCGAGCTATTTTCCGCAGAAATCAAGAACCGATTGCATGAATACAATTGATATTTCAAGTAAAAATAAATAAACTTCGCGTTTGTTTCTGTGTAATTTATGTTTCATCATCTTGTAATAATCTTTAAATTATGCGTCCAAGGTTTTTAATTTTTTGTAACACCTTAAAAACATAAGTATTTACTTCAAAATGCGTGTATTATAATAAGTTGTTTCTTTGTAAATAGTTTTAATTTACAAAAGTTGCATATTTTATTTAATCAATCTTTATTTAATGGATTAGAACAATGCATTTGAATTGCATTTGAATTGTTGCATTTGAATATAAAAAGTCAATTGTGTGTTTAAAAATGATATATTTCCTTGCAAATAATAGATAGTTTCTTGCAATTGTCTGTATTGAAGCGTTAGTTTCTTTGAAAATGCTATATTTTTAACAATATTCGTACTTATTTTCAATGCTCTGTATACACACAATTTGTATGTTTAGAGAAATGTAACATATTGAAAAGAGTCTGCATATGGACTTTAAAGGAAATCAACTGGTTTATTTTTAATTTGTGTTTCTATTTCAGAAATATTTGTCTGGAATATAATAGTCTGTCTATTGAAGAAGTTAGTTTATTTGTAAATATGTGCCATCACATCGTTACATTAATAGCACTTGTTGATTTCACTAATTTGTGTAGATAAAGACTTGCACGCCTTTAACTACTGGTACATTTATATACCGTCTGGAGCAAATTGTTTATACTACTTAAAACCCTACGATATTAGTCAACATGGTATGAACTAAATATGTGTCGCGTTAGAATACAATTATCTGAGAGTAGAGTGTTCATGCACCCTTGACAAGCAATTAATGAGCGCTCTGTGTATGCAGGCTAACAGTCCTGAAATCTATTTTATCATTTTAATAATAAAATAGGATACCCTGACTTTTAGAGATGAGAGAAGAATACGTTAGACTTTTCATAAGTTTCAATATTTTTCTTTCAAAATTATATTTAACAACCTTTAAACAATCCACACTTTATTTCACTAGTGTATTTTAAGATATAATTTATAGATATTTATGTTTGTGTGTGATTGAAGGTAGAACTGAACACAATCTCTCCCGTTCAGGTTATGAACTTACGGACTTCACATTATCAAACTGTTTTGTTTAATATATTCCATACCATATATTTCCTCCTGCTACTATACCCGTCTAATTTTACCTTTCAACAACAAACAAACAAGCAAGATAATAAGAGTGTAGTTCTATACTAAAAAAAACTAACACTGGGTTAGCTCGTAATGAACCACTCTATAGTAGTGCTCTCAGCTCTGACGACCATATCATTTTTATTCGCATTTCTTAATTTATATTACGTTCAAGTTTCAAGTAAACAAATAGAGTAGTCGTTCTCTCAGCAATGCCGGATAGATGTGGTATTTTTTTTCTCGAAAATATTAATCCAGCATTGAAAAGTTGTCAATATGTTTATATAAAGGAAGACCATTATTTAATGTGTTATCTCCCATAGTTTCTCCACTGACATTTATATAGAGTGGGGAGGGGGGTGCTTTAAATAAATTGTCTAACGTTCCGACGGTAAATAAAACATTCAAGGCCTTCTAGTTTTAGTATCATATTTACTCATAATAATTAAAATAAAACGTACAAAATCCCCACGGTTTTAGTTTTACATGTGACATTAATTATAAACATAAACACGTTTATTCTGTATAAAGTATACACATATTTTTATGGTTCATCTTTTAATCAGTCTGTCTAGTGTCGTATGTAAGTAAAGCTTTATATTATCACTTTTACAAAATATATCTATGCATTTTCTATCAATATTTGTTAACGTTTTAATAAATAGTAAAGTCTTAATTAATTAATGAAAATATGTATTTATTTAATTTGCACTAGACAAGCTTCCGTTAATGTTTATTAGTTATAAATGTATTTACGGAAATGTTGCGTTCTATAAACGCCTCTATATTCGCATAAAGGTGTTCGTATCTTCCCTGACACCTTTGTAGAGGAATAAAGAAACACATACGGGTGCGTATTGTAATTGCCTTTGTTATTAGAGATCTTTAAAAGAGTTTTGCGCAGCGATTCCTTGCGCATGGGTAATCGTTAATGTAAAACCCTTTGTAACGTTTTTTTAGTCGCCACGTTTTGGCAGTGTTTGCTTACTCGCCTTTTTCTGCCAGCAAGTTTCATTAAACATCAATAGAAATGGTTTTCTTTCTCTTTTTAAACAGTTTCCACAAAAAACTTTTATTAATTTAAACCCGCTTGCATACATGTATGTTTCCTGTCAGTAAGTGTCTTTTATTTCCAAAATATGCTACATTTTCATTTTGCGTAGATTTTTTATATATAACAAGAGTAGGGCGTTTGATTTTCGAAACCTTCGACTGAAGTAAAATGAAACACTATATATATATATATATATATATATATATATATATATATATATATTGTTTGTATTTAGACAAACACTATTAAATAATACGGAACGTATTTGCTTGATGAGGCTTTTTTATTTTTTCAATTTTCAGGATAGGATATTTCGTATTTCGGTCAAATGTGTGCATGTAAGTTCCGTAGGTTTCTTGTTCCATTTTTCTCTCCTATTTCGCAATTACTTTCTATTTGATTCGCCAAATCACCTCTAGGCGGCGTTTCTTTTGGTGTATTTACTAATATGTATTTACTATTGAGTTTCTTTTTATTATGACTGCAAGTAATTTATAACTAAAAAAACGTCCATAATATTGAGATGTTACAAGGAGCGTGTTTGCGTTCTAAGCGCGTGCAATATTACAACAGTGTTATGCTTACCGACTCAGAATGTGATAACGTTCTAAGCGCGTACAAGATTCAAAAGTGTAATAGCTGAACGGCTGAAAAATTACTAAAATTAATAAGTATGCTTAACACTTTTACACTCACATATATATATATATATATATATATATATATATATATATAGAGAGAGAGAGAGAGAGAGAGGGAGAGAGAGAGAGTATACATCTTTATTTATTCGAACATTATTAGTTGAATATTAATTCAAGAACAAAGTAATGTTTTAAGCATAATAGCATTACATTCATATAAACCTTTTATTTACGAATTGACGGAAACCTTACCAAAATATAAGACGATTACATTAAAAACAAAACTTTTATATTTTTTCAGACTATTTTGCTTTATATAACATAAATGTTTCAGTCGATTATGATATATTTTCTGCAGATTTCATAAAAAAAAATAAAAGGGGGTCATGCACAACAATATTAGCCCTTGTATATTTTACGAAAACTGTATTTTAATTACTTTCATTAATTTAATTACTCTCATAATTGTTATTACTTTCATCATTTTTTGACTTTCATCATTTAATTACTTTCATTATTTTAATTACTTTCATTATTTTCATTACTTTCATCATTTTAATTATTTTTTATCATTTTAATTATTTTCATCATTTTAATTACTTTCATCATTTAATTACTTTCATCATTTTAATTACTTTTATCATTTTAATTACTTTCATAATTTTAATTTATTTGATCATTTTTATTACTTTCATTATTTTAATTACTTTTATCATTTTAATTACTTTCATTATATTTATTACTTTTCATTTAATTACTTTCATTACTTTAATTACCTTCAATATTTTAATTACTTTCATCATTTTAATTATATTCGTATGCTGGAAAATGTGTTATATCATTATAAGTTTTTTTCTTTGGAATAGTACAAACGTTCTGATTATAATATACACCGATATTAAAGTTACACGGGGTTGAGTATATAAGGGGTAAAATCTATAGTTTGCTTCGGAAGTCCTTTATGAACAGGATGAGTTTCTTTACTTTTATGATCTCGAAGCGGCATAATAAATTAATAAGTTTAACACATGAGTTAAAAAGAAGAATTAGGTTATATTTCCGTAATACAATAACACCAGTTCATATCCTGCTACTTGATTCGCTGAGTTGATTACATTGAAAGTATTATATACTTTTTGGAAAATACTATTGTGTATCAAAAGACGGATGATACCACAGCACATATATAAGGAGTATTATATATAATGCGAATTAGTTTAACAAAATTATTTTTAAAAAGTGGTATTGTTATCTCGCCTCTAATCGAAAATAAATTTTGCTTGAAATAGTCTTGCCATTCATATTTAGTTGGCGCGCACGTTTTGACATACGTTTGTAAGTAATGACAAGACATGCGTTGTGTTAGGCTTAAGATTACTTTCGAGTTACTAATTAGCTTAGGTTAGGGTTAGAGTTTGGTTATGGTTGAGATTAGGGTGTATAAAATTTAGAATACATTTCACTGCGGAATGCACAACTAAATGGTTGAAAGCTGTGGTGTATGTCGAGGCAGACGTTTAAAGGAAAGCATCGTTTTGTGAATATAGTCAATAAAATAAAGGGTTTTTATTTTCTTCAGTAAGTAATGCAACGTTTTTTGTCGTTTTTCTGCGTGTTAGGTATTTTGTAATTTGACACCCATACAGAAAGAAACAATTGCTATGGTTTGCAAACTTACAACTAATACTAGTCCCAAAGTAAAACCGTGTTGTAAGTACGCTGTATGAGGAAAAGAGAACCAGTTTTCTGGTGATAATCGACTATCGTCTGAGTTGTGATAGTGAGTTCCAGTCCGCTCAGTGATGCGGTGGGCCCATCTTTACATGTTTTTTAACAACCCTTTTCCTATGTGATGCCCCTTAAGTGATGGTCGGTGAGTGCTATTTCGATCTTGTTATGCCCACTAAGCGGACCACACATTTCCATGGCTGATAGCACCCTTCCCGAGAGGACAATATTAAAAATCGTCGGCCTAAGATGCACATGCATAATAAATTAGAATAGATACATATTATATATTACCAAGTTTGCTACAAAGAATTTGATCTCCTCCTACTTGACTAAGAACACTTTTCACACCTAACAATATCATATATCTCTATAAAGCGTCCATTCACCGATGCATGGAGAATTGTTGTCACATCTAGACTGGTGAGGTAAACGCTAGCATCTCCCTATTGAACAAGGTGCCAAAAACGAGATTTAACTTACTAGGTTATGCACTGTTTTCCAAGCTCCAGAACCCGTGCAATCGTCGCGATGTTGTATCGCTGTACTGGTTGTACAAGTCTTTTCACGTAATGTACTCCAATGAACTTACTGCACTTGCATCTCCTCAACGTTAATATTCCCACCAACCCAACTAGTAGCATCATCGCCACCGCTTACGTCTCAGTAGCGATATGCATTGTTTAGGATTAATTAACGAAAAATGCAGAACAAAAAGCACATTGAGGATTTTAATTGTGAGAATAGTCAATGAGTACATTTTGTGAATGGATGTGTAATGTAATATAAGTACAAATAAGAACCCCTGCAGCAAAGAATTCGTTGTTAAGTTAAAATGAATATCAACATATTCAAGGAATATAAAGTATATTTTATAATACAATGGATGTCTACTCATTGTTTATGTATTCAAAAGTTAACCTGAGATAAAACTTGATTTATATTTTCTATTTATTCAGATGTATTTTTTATTTTCACTAGCAGAAGTATTCCCATACTGCGCTCGCATATTTTTGCAAGCATGTGTAATGTCTATGTTGCGTTTGCTAATGAACTAATACTATACTATCACTACCCTAACACAGGGGCTCATTCTCGGGAGATTGGTATCTTGAAAAATAACTATATACAAAACTACGACAAAAGGAGTAGGTGACGCCTGAAATGGTTGTCCTAGACAAACAGTATATATACTATATTACCTACCTGAATTGAGCATTGAAATAAACAAATCCCAAATCCCCAGTAGCCATACGTGGTATACTAAATCTCGAATTGTGTTAATTGTTAAATATCCTCTATAATTATGAAATTATGATATTATTATAATAAGTTATATAGCTTTTTAATGTATTATATCTAAACATATCTAAACATTTAAGAAGGTAACATTTATTTTATATATGGTACGCGTTACATAATGGGATTCGTCATTAAGACACCCGAATCAGCCAATATATATATATATATATATATATATATATATATATATATATATATATATATATATATATATATTAATTATGCTTTTGGGGAAATTAGGTTGGTGAAAATACAACATACACGTCTGAATATGTGAACTGAGGTGACACTAATTTTGTGGTTGTAACCCGCATTACACGTTTTAAGGATACCGCGATTTGTCGAGGTGTAGTGTTTGTCAGAGTTGGTCCGTACATGCGTCAACTACTGATCTCTATTCAGCTTAACACAACGCAACTCGCAGAATATTGCTACTACATAGGGAATGATCGCTCACGCCTCGTAAGAAGCCATATGTTTTTTGAAGTTACACTTTTTTTATGCGTGGAGATCAGCAGAAGATGGCGGATCTAGAGAAGTAACCAATGATCACATATTCTGCTATTCAACGGGTTGCAGTAGTACCAGTTGAACTGATCGACAAATTCATGATCCGGTTTTGAGAACAGCAAAGCTTCACATATAAGTATATATATTTTATAAAGAGAATCCAGAACTACTAAAGTTAGTTGAGTACCATAGATTATGTGCCGTATGTACAATCAGGCATAAAACATAATGAAGTTGCACAAACTTAGTGAATGTTTAACAGTCAATTGATAGATGACTCAAGTTGAATGTACAACAAGTTTTACAATTATTGAAATGTATTTAGATGTTCTTAATGAATAAACTATTTTTTAATATGACTATAGTTTAACTCTATTTAAAACTAATGTAAAAAAAATGCACATGCTGGAAAAGGGGAATGCTCTCTTCAGGAACCTCTTATTCATATAACAAGCTGTACTAAACTGCCGTTGTTCGGGGTGCCTTGCAATTATTTTTGTTTTTATGTTTTATTTTTTGTTATTTTCTTAAATATACAGAAATGTAGTTGTATCATTTGAACTATTATTTTCTTCAAGTAATTATTCTTCGATCATTTTTATTTTCCGATTATTATTTGAAATCCTACATATTTCAAATCCTCTTAGTTGGATTCACTTATTAAATACATTGTAGTAAACTAACTGTGTACACCAGTAACACATGCACGTTGGTTAGTCAGAAGCAAAGTTTGATTCATCAGCTAAAATTCTATTTGCGTCAGATTTAAAAAATAACAGATAACTTTATATGTGACTAGCGGAACCCGTCGCCCGGCGTTGCACGGGAGAAATTAGTACCTATTGCATGACGTCGAATTAAAAAAAAACGGCCTATAGTTCTTTCTCCACCCCCACCCCCTATACCGTGTTGGCGAATGTTGCAAATTTAAAAAAAAAAAAAAGTGGCAGAGTCGAATGGGATCGAACGCCGAAACTGGCGATCATTAAACCTCCCTTCTTACCCACGACGCCACGCTACCGATTTAAAAATAGGCGAATAACGCTATGGGTGTTTATTGACATGCGTGTTATGTTAACATTTACATTCTGACGACCAAATGGAAACTTCAACAATAACGCGGTGTAGGTCATTTTTTGATGAAGTAAATTCATTTAGGCAATTTTTCTATTATATGCGTGTTTAAGGTGTATGTTTGTGAAAATGTAAATGTATCCGCGTCTACCAGTATCTTAGTGCTTAATGAATTAAATAGGAAGTCGAATCGATCAAGAAATGTTATCCGCCATATTGAATCATTAAATGTTGCAGGAACTGTGTTCGTTAATTTCATTCGCTTAAATCCGGAATGAATTTAAATCTAGAAGGTAGAATTAGATAGAACGTAATCTGATATTCGCGAATAATCGTCGGAGTGTAAGGGAGCGGTTGTTAAGTTTTTGCGTATTGCTTAATATTATGTAGTATAATATATCCAGACAAATACGAAATAACAATAGGTGCTTTATGAAAATTAAACTGTGTTTATTAGTTCCCGGTGTCGATGAGTGTAGTCACAGTACAGAATTGTTAGGGAGAAAAGCTTTTACTACCACCTATATGGAGTTGGTATTTCGGAGAGTCGTGGCGGCCGGGCCGAATGTAATATTCAGTGTTAGTTTGGAAAGAAGAATAACAGATATACTAAAACACGCTCGAGTGAATAAGTGCAATGTAATTGTGAGTTCAGTAGCCCGTGATGCATGTGGTTATTTTCCTATTCTCCGAGAAGGTACAGGGGAAAAAACGTCTCTACTTTATATATTAGATATACTAAAACTTTGTTATACAACATTAGAATCTTCCTGAAAAGTTACTACATTAACTCTATTTATTGCTGCTATATGTATTAATAAAAAATAACAGAGTGAGAGACAAACCTCATCTTTCATATTCATCGAGTATTTTTTGCTTGTTGTTTTTGTTTTTCCTCTTCATTTCTTAAAATACTACTTTATATTAAAATCAATCCATCGATTGATTTTAATAAAACGCTATTTATTTTAAGAAAGAAATGTAAACTATGATAAATAAAGTTTAATATATCGTGATGAAAAGAGGCAGACCGCTTCGAACCAGCATACCTACACACGTATATGTATTAATGCTTTTTTTTAAAAAGCCATTATGATATATCAAAAATGGGATCGATGTAAAAATATCGACCCAAGCCAATACACAAACTAGATATTGATCTCAGATGAGATCAAAGGAACAAATGGTTTATCTTAATTCCCAAATTCCTTTTGGCACTTAATGTTTCTAGAAAGGATGTTTGCATGTTCTCAATGTGGCCGATTTCTGGGTTCCTGGAAGTCAAAAAACATAAACGTGACGCAAGCAAAGTTAGAGTGAATGAATCCACTTTGGGGTAGATATATTTTTAAAGAATGTTATATGCTTTTTTGTGTATTATTTAAATTATCTAAACTACTATGCTCATCTTGAATGTTATATACACACAATATTTAGCAGATGTAACTTTTGACTTCCTTTACGTACATCTTGTCGTACTCGAGAGTATTGATGTCTGAGTATGTACAGATTTTTAAACTAAACCAGACGTGTATTGTCCTCGTTCCGTCCGAATTTGTCAAGAGTAAAATAAAATAAAAACGCAATTATTTAATAATTCTACCTAATCATGTGACGAAAGGAAAAAACATGATTAAATAGATGGGTATGTTCTAAATTACGTAAAGATTAATGAGTTATCGCATGAAGAGTGTGTGACATTACATTTAAGCTGTTTCAAAGACACATTTTAGATGAGATAAAGGAACAAGGATATGTGCACTGGTTATTGCAACTTTACGTTGGGGCGTAATGCAATTAAACAACAAAGTGCACATACGCATAGTAGTTTCATGTAGGAAAAACATAGGAACAAAATGAAAGATACTGCATTGAGTTGAGTATATTTTCACAAGGCGAACTAGTATATTTTCCCGGTATTCGTCGAGTCTCTGTTGGGCCGACAGCAGATAAAGCATGATCTACATCTGTTTGGGAAAGAGTGACGAACTGAAATGTCCATGTCAATCACGTGATCTGGCTCTAGCGATCGCGCGTGAATCTCTTTACACGTCAACGCTCACGTGGTGAAGAAACGACGATTACAAGGATTCGCCAATCCGTATATCGACAAATATGGTGCATTCATATAAACTACTAAATAACACCCTGCGGAGGCTTTTTTGCCAATAAAACAAGAGAAGCTTTATTTATTGTAGCAGCATATGAAATTAAAATGAAACAAAAAACATAAAAATGCAAGGATAGTGTATATGCTTGATAACATTGAACAATAATGTATGGGTTATGCTGTCAAAGGCAAAATTCATCTTTTTGCTGAAGAAGCTAACCTGTAACTATCTCAATTACAAAGAGAAACAGGTATATTTGTTCAAAGGTGAAAGATGCTGTTACAGTTCAAGAAAATGTCGCAATTGATGTAGTGAAGTTGGAGAATGTAGATCGATCAAAGCTTTGACTTTTTCAAGAAGAGTGAAATACCTTTCGAGTTCATTATCGGTTCCAAGAAAAACAAGACTTGTGGCACAAACAGTACATTACACATGATAACGCTTAAAACGTTCAAAAAGAATGCGGATATGTTTTAAATGTACCTCCCGTGAGGTACAAACTATAAGAATGTCGTCCATATAGTTATTAAATGCATAGTAGAATTAGCACGTTTGTTTATTTCAAAATGCAAGTTTGTTAGATTAGCCGCAGGAGCAATATATATATATATATATATATATATATATATATATATATATATATATATATATATATATATATATATATATATATATATATATATATATAATAATAATAATATTTTTAATAAATAAATATTAATTATTTAAATACCAACAGACATCGACGTTTCATGCTAACGCAATCTTCAGTGTAGGAACTAATTCTCAACGGTCGGTAGGCGCGAACATCGATCACAAATCGCCACTGATTTGTAATCGGGGATCTTACTAATCGGCCATAGCCAATTAGTTAGTAAATATAGAGGAACTTTAAATGTTAATAGCGAAAATCGGCGGCTATGTACTAGGCAGTATAGAGTGATTAACGAAACGGCGTTCGGATCGTGCATATAGCTATTTGTACTGCTTGTTATTAAAGCTACTCGAGAGTGCCCAGCTTTTGTGGGAGGGGCTGATAAACAATAATATTGTTTATAAATAAATATTAATGATTTAAATACCTACATACATCGATGTTTCATGCTAACGCTATCTTCAGTGTAGGAACTAATTCTACACGGTCACTAATTCTCAATATATATATATATATATATATATATATATATATATATATATATATATATTATTTTTAAATACAGATTTTAATCAGAAATGGACCAGTGGTTTCTGACAAGAAAAGGGTATTTATCCCCAATTCCGTCTTCCTCAGCACTGTCTGAAATAGTAAAATGATGGAATTTCTTCAAAAAACATTTTTTACCCGTTATGAAACGCTATGCACAAAGAATTTGAAATGAAGAGGCGATGAGACGCTTAAACCAGAAAATAGCCGTTATGTAAGAGATTCTATATTTAGAAGTGAGGAACAAGAGAGAAAGAAGCGAAGGGAAAATAAAATTAAATTAAAATTAAAATTAATAATAATAAAAGAAAATTAAGAGAAAATTAAATATTATTTATATATAAAAACCCATGGTTAAAGGTACGTAACTCTAATTAATTAAAATATCTAAGAAAGGGGAGGTAACTATTTATTATTATATATATATATATATATATATATATATATATATATATATATATATATACATTTCACGATGGTTTCAATTAATAAATCAAAAATCAAAAATCAAATAAAGTATCAAATTAAAATAAAAATATAAATAAATATAGAAATAAAAATATAAATAAAAAATCAATATATAAATAAAAAATCAATATATAAATAAAAAAATCAATATATAAATAACAATTCATATATAAATAAAAAATCAATATATAAATTCATCAATGACAATCTCCAAAAGATTCGCATAAAATCTTGCGAAAATCATTAACTCTGTGATTAGCAGAATTATGGGACTTAACCTGATTTATATCAGCTGCCGTGCAAACGACATCATTGTGGTTTGATAACTGGAGAATTGTTGATTATCCACTGTTCACCACACTATTAGAGATTTTGCAGAAATCGTCAGTGCCTAGTTTCTGTGACTGAATGCGTTTTTTGGTTATATATGTATACATACTCTTTTCTTAACCTATCACTGTTTTACAATTATTTTTTGATTCTATAAATTTCTGTCTATTCGCAGTTGACTTATGACAGACGAACTTTCGTAGTACTTTCTGCTTTTCAGCAATGGCAGCTGCATATTTCGAGGTGTGCGGAAGACTTTTCGCATGGGGACATAGGCTTCAATGCCTGCTTTTACCCATTCTGTTAACTCATTTGTACCCTGATCAGCAGAGTGATTCAGTCCATGAGGCATCGCTTATGTGATCTCTGATGGACTCAAAATAAGCCTGCTCCTAGTATCTCGTTGTTTTGAGTAACATCACATCACCTTTTGAACGAGTTTATGGGTGATAGCAATCATATACACAACGTGATCAGCGTTCCTGAGAGGGCTATGGGCTTCAGTCACACACGCCTCGGCAGTAAGGTCAGGAACAGGTCGAGAAGTGAGGTTTGCTTGTCTACTCGATCAGAGAGGCAGGTCAGGAAAGCAACAGTCTGTGAGAGGGAGTGAACTAAAGAGAAAGTATACGTAGAGTTACCGGTTGCGTCAGGTAAGGCTGGAGAATTCCAGCCAATCACACCGCTTGGGCTTAAAGAAGGGCATTACACTTGTGGTGTATTCCGACTTACAAGTAGTCTGATATCTTAGTCACAATATATTGTATTTATTATGCTGAAAATCTTATTTCCGATCCATTTTATTTATTGTTGTTTCATACAAGTGTATCGAATAGAGATTTCTTTAGATTCCCACAAATGAGTCCTTCACGATTCCTACAGCGTATTTACTTCGTCGGTAGAATTATCTGATCATATCTCTGTGGTGGTTTCGCAGTCTGTGTACCCAGTTGCAATGTTTTCTGTCACGCCTTTTTCTTGTAAATAACCTCTTACACGAACTTTATCAAAAGAGTAACAAAAATAAATGTAATTGGGCTTTTAAATCTCATTTTACTAGTTCTTACGAGTATACCTGTACACACATAAAACAACTGAACCTATACAAGTTCAACTTCCCCCTGCTGGTGCAGCTGCAAAGAAAGGAAGAACGAGAGAAAGAGAGAGAAGAAGGGGAGAGAGAGAAAGAGAGAGAGCAAGATCCATCTGGTCATTAATCACGTAACACTTGTCGCTTAATGGCTGTTTTACATCATCACCGGAACACGTAATATTACTCAAATTTGTATCGGAAACATTAACTCTATCTAATGTGTAAGCATGCGTAGACATTTACCAGTCTAATCTTATTTTTTACAAAATCGCTTTTTATTAGTTAAACTTCTTTGAATAGCTACTGTAAAATGGTTACCTCAAGCAGATTGTGTTTCACTTATAGTGTCAGTTTCTTCTTGATTGTATGTTTGTTTCTTATGTAACTCGAAAGACTGCATAGTATTTACGAAAATGGAGATAGAGTATTGTCTAGCATTCATGTAGTCCTACTCGTTACTTGTAGCTATTCGTTAACCTTCAAGATTGCAAGTGTTTACA
Source organism: Sepiola atlantica (assembly GCA_963556195.1). Taxonomy (NCBI): domain Eukaryota; kingdom Metazoa; phylum Mollusca; class Cephalopoda; order Sepiida; family Sepiolidae; genus Sepiola; species Sepiola atlantica. Next base: position 24,799,450 of record OY744546.1, on the reverse strand, counting down.
CCCGACACCAATAAGAACATGGATCAGCAGGTGCATACGAACTAAGGGAAGGTTCCGCCATGAACAGGCACAGAAATGACACTGAAGTGACATTGCTATTTTCACTCAGTCATTTTGGGGTCGGTGCCTTACGCGTATTTTCATAGGACCTGCCGAGGCAGAGACAAACGTATCGTTAGGTATGCGCTTGTAGTTTATCAGTAAAGGGACGGATAGGTTATCAGTGTAAACTGCTATCCAAAAGGAATATTATATCAGGCGGATAAGCCATTACATGCTAGATAGTACCGTAATATATGTAGTGCTACCTGTATGAGATGTGGGGTAACTATACTTTAATTTATTCTGTTAACATTAAACGAATTTCGTTTATGAGTCTATCATTAGACCTGTGGGTTACATTTACATTATAGTATTAACTATATATATATATATATATATATATATATATATATATATATATATATATATATATATATATATATATATATATATATATATATATATATGTATGTTTAAAGGTATTAAATAAATATATGTCTACGCATTAATAGTGGGGTGGCCTTGCAGGCCGATAATAATGAATACCAACACAGTGATATGATTAACACAAGTGTATTAACGGAATATGTTACAGGACTGCGCCATATACTTGGAACTATAATTAACGCTTAGATGGTACTGTATTTACTGTGTCTGCCTAAGTCCATTCATTCCTGAAATGCGTTGAACAGCTTACTCCATTGCAAATGATAAATTAGTTTTAAAAATTTCATATATTTACAAAATTATAATATTAGAATATGATAAGGTACATATTCATTCATGTTATTCGCCATTTGTGTATTATAGGTATTTGAATCTAGATTATACATGAGTTAATAGAGAAGATGTTGAAATAAGATGCATGATATATGTTGATGAAAAGAAAGGGGTTGTCATCTGTTATACAATTAATGAGTGTAATAAAAGAGGTATACTTGGAAAGATCCTAGGGTGTGCTGCTAGGTTTTGTAATTTTTATTAGAGTGTGTGTTTTAGACGTATATACATATTGGGGTGGATGCTTTCAGTGGGTTATGTGTTTTCATTTTAAGTCTATTTTGTTAGTAGACATATATATATATATATATATATATATATATATATATATATATATATATATATATATATTAGAATAATTGAAATAATAAAACAACGTAAAACAATACACTACTTTAAAACACTGTAAAGAAATGTTCATTACGCACACTAGAACAAACATATAAACATCTCAGTTTTAGCCTCACATGTAAAACAGATATATATATATATATAATTGCCATCAGATATACATTGGTGAACTTAAGGAAATACTTGCTGAAGATAAAATAGATATACAAAATTAATATTATTTTAATGCCCTATTCTCTCATGCATTACATATTGTCATTTTTTTAAACTTTAAACAACTTAGACTCATTAAAATCACTTTGAATAAGCCCCACCGAAGGGTTATTTAACTAGCATGTAACATAAACCTTTTCAATTACAAAGCATAAGAACTTTTACTCAATAAACTAATACTAACACAACCTGAATTTATACACGCTAATTATTGTGCACAACATGGCAAATACAATTTGGTGCATAATAGCAATATTAATAGTAAGACACACTCAATTTCAATTTATAAACGCACCACACATTTTAAATTCTAACGTCTATGTTTTTTTAAAGGACAAGCACATGCTTTTCACGCCACCGACGCACAACATATTTTGTAATATTTACTTCTATGTTTTTCATCAAATAGAGCCAAAAGGTTGATTACTATATAAATAATTATGTTTTCCTTTCTTTATATATATATATATATATATATATATATATATATATATATATATATATATATATATATATATATATATAATGTTTAAAAACAACCTAAACCCGCTACTTATCGTAATTGTTTAACTATCTTTTCGAAGTATACTCCACAGATTTTGCAGTTTTTATATTTGTAATTAATCGTCATTTCATGCACCATTCTCTGTTATTTTCTCGCTTCATTAAATTATGAGCTAATCTTTTCTATTTAGGTACTTACTTATATTTATCCTAAACTCGACCCTGTACATGTATCTACCTCGAATTGTAAGGCTAATAACCTGCCTCTAAATATTTATAAATACTTTTACCTATCTAGTTTATTCTAGCGGTTCTTCTCCAATAGAGATATTTCTTTTCCTCTTTTTCATTTATTTAAATACGTTCGACAATATTTTTATTTTATTTTTTAGCAGTAAGTGTTTAACTTAAATGTTATCCTCATTTTTAGTATGTGTTTAAGTTTGTTCCGCCGAAATATCTTAACCCAGTCTTAACTATTGCTTATTATGAGATTAATCTATCAAAAATTAGCGATCTACTTTCGCTCCAGATTCCCTTTAGTCACAACTTCTGTTGCTATCCAATCACCTATTAAATCTCCGTAACATGTCTTCTTCTATCACTCCTACTTTATTGTCCTTCTTACCCACTTATTGCTTTCTTATTGTTTTAACATTTATTTTTGACATCTGAACCTTGCGACTATCTATATCGTCCTCCTCCCTATTTACTTTAGCCGACTACTTCCTCCTACCACTCCCACATTTATACTTTTTATGTTATTTACTGCATCTTTTTTGAATTTCAAATTCTTATTTTCTAACGGTTAACTTATATGTGTATTCTATTTTTATCTCAATACTAGTTTTTCTTATAGCTGTTTCTTTGGATTGAAATGACCTCATATTAATGCTATGAGGTTCCTTGAATAAATAAACTCCATAACACTCTTTCTACAAAGGTAAGGGGCGTTTTTCTAATAGCTTTTAATATACTACTCACATCTTAAACTTTGGCACTGCAACGTTTCCCAATTAGATAATATGGTTCATCTAATGGTCTTTGCATTTTAACAAATTCCACGGATTTTAAATTTATGATCCCAATTTTATCTTTTATTTAACTGTTCTCCGAACTTTCTTCTACAAACTAACATGGTGCCCTCGTCGGTTATCTTTTTCATATATTTGCAACATTTTCTTTTTTGCATTGGACATTTTTTATGTTATATTATCTTTATATCTTTTCAAATTATGACTTTTGGTAATTTCCCTTTACTAACTTACCCGTGTAAAAGCCATGATTGAAGGAAGGAATTATACATTTCTTTTGTATTGGGAAAACCTTATTTTTAACAACTGATGAGTAAATAGATATTGTATTTTACATTTGTTATTCCCATCCTTTATTTGTATGAATATATTTATATATATATATATATATATATATATATATATATATATATATATATATATATAAATTAAATGATGTATTATTTAATTAAACTACTATATATTACAGCGTCGGCTGAAGATACTCAAGTTTCGTCCGTATTGTAATTCTGGATGTAGGGCAATAACCGATTTATAATAGTCAGGAAACTGTTGTCATTTTAGATTAACGTATATTAGTTGGTGGAAAATGCTCAAGCCAGAAGGCTAGTGACTATCTGTACTGCCGGTTCGGGTATCGCCAGAACACATTCTAATATACAGGATTAAAAAAATATATAAATATTAGCTCGTGTATTATTACGATAGATCACTTTTGTGTGTTTGTCCGCTCACACAAGATACATACTATATATACATATATTATTTCTTGTATATATTTTTATCAATACCCATGCTCCCCGTTCATTAATAGTAAACCTTCGCATCGGCCTTGTATGTTTCTTTGAGTTTTGCATTGTAGAACACGTTGCAATACTTTCTTCCATTTCTTTATTGACAAACTCCAGATAAAGCTTCTCCAGACAGATGTTACTGATTTATCTCTTAAAAAACCTATTTGATCTGACACGTGGCATACATACTCCGAATGTTCAATAATGACCTGCTTCCGTTCAACGATCATTTCCCGCTAGACTAACGCCAAGCCGGGTTAGCAAACGTTTACGCAAATATACAGGTTGTTCGAAAGACCTGCAACATTTCTAATTATTAATCAATATTCATTTAATAATACAGTTGATAAACATATGTATGCCAATGAAGATTTTATTATCATTAATTTTTAATTATTTATTATGCCACTTTGGGCATTGTTTGTTTTTCATAAATAATCTCATTTCGAGCTTGAACAATATATATATATATATATATATATATATATATATATATATATATATATATATATATATATACATTGATTCATGTTTCATATTATATTCCAATAACCATGGTTTTATTTTATTATTTTTATTTTTTCACATTTCCGAAAAACATAACATTCCTGTGAGATATAGTTTTTACGGTCCGTTTCATTTATCTTGTGCGAAACAATGTTTTTATGTCAATATCGTCTCTGCAACATCACAAAATCATCAGAAACATTCACAAAGGGTAAAAAGTTATTGGATTAAAGTGTCTTAAAAAAACCTACACTATTCAGTGGTTCATTTTTGGGTGAAACCAAACAAAAAACAAAAGTAAAAGAGCAAATATATTTATATATATATATATATATATATATATATATATATATATATTTATGTATATATATATATATATATATATATAGGTATGTGTATATAGTTTATATATGTCTATATATATAGGATTCACTCTCGAACCATATTGCTTGCTTATTTTTTAATTTATATAGGTTTCAACGTTGTTAAAATAAAATAAGGATCGCATACTTCCCGCCATTATTATAAAACCGCAGTAATCGTCGTTGCCCGATACGATGGATTAACGCTCTCAAATAAGTTGTTATAATACGCTCAAGCAATTTTATTTGCGTACGTACGATTTCATCCTCATCGGTCTCTTTTTTAAGATTGGATCGCCCGATCGCTGAAGAGACATTGCTATTAGTTAAGTTTCATCCGATGCCACTGTTGTGTCAAACGTGAAACTTGAACTTAAATACACTTTCTTGCCGTAGGTTTCCACTTTTATTCACGTTATTATCATGACCGTGCCGACATTGGCATCTACTTATTTACAATGTTGTATTAAAAGCAAAGACAATGCCGACACACACACTGAATAATTACAACTTGTTGAACAGGATGTGTGTATGTGTGAGCTTCGCTGCTGCGGCGTCGCTAACGTCTACATAAGAGTTAGGCCGTCAAATCTCCCAAGTCCAGGATATCAGCTAAGATCTAACTGAGACCATCGCCTGTCGATACAAGTTATCGTCGTTCGCCGTACATCATCTGCTTTTCTCGACCTATCTTACGTGTTACTCCAATCTAATCTGCCTATAATGCTAAATCTCCAAAATATATTTACTTTCGACTGGAAATCTTAGATATGCAGTCTATAATTTTGTCAGTCGTGTGCTCAGCTACTCTCAGCTGACCACTGATAAGATAACAACTAATTGTCAGGGCGCCATTCTTTCTCGGTAGTGCAATGAATTCACCGGTCTTTTGATTGCATCTCATTTATCTTTCTTCCACCTCATTTTGTATGTCAATTATTAATTAGCTTAACATATTCCGGGTTCCCGAGTCTTGGTGGGAGCAGTCAATTATATGACAACTGTTCTGTTCAAAAATCATACAATAATATGATGGTGCCTGCGTCGCGCCTGGCGTTCATAGAATATAACTATTGTACGCACAGCAACAATATATAACAGATTATGTATACAACTGTGAAATGTATACGCGGCGCGCTTGTAATTTACTAATATATACGCGTCTGTTATTTAATACAATGTATTCATTAAAATGCCCACTTTAATTTAAAGAAAGAAAAGGCGAAAAACAACTATTGTTTAACTAAAGAAATGGTCGTTACCTTGTTCGAAAAATTATCAGGTGTAAAGTATTTTAAAGATTTAGACTGCATGGCCTCTTCAGCAGTAAAAAACAATCGTATTTCTTGATAACTAAAACAAAAAGAATATAGCGTAGTTAAAAGTTAGCAAAGTAAATCATATTTATAATGAAATAATAACGATGTATTTATTAAAAACAATAACAATGTATTTATTAAAAACAATAACAATGTATTTATTAAAAACAATAACAATGTATTTATTAAAAACAATAACAATGTATTTATTAAAATATTGAATGTCGTATGAAAACTTCGATTTTCGTATACGTTCGGCTTTTTGTTTTCCGTGAGAAATTTACAGCTGGACTCGGACAATTTATTTAGTTATTAAAAAAACAACAACTAATTATTTATTTTATTTACTGAAATATTTTTGAATGAATTGGTGAAATAGGCGATGATAAGTTTGCCATAAAAGATCCGTTGTTCATAATAAATGAGCGGGCGATAATAACGTTGCAAATTAATAATTTTAAAATTAGTAATCGACTGCTTGATTTAGTACATAGTAATAACATAGTAATAACATAGTAATAACATAGTAATAACATAGTAAGTAGTCAATAAAAATAGAACTGATATAAATAAGGTGCTAATTTATACGTGTGTGTGTGTTCGGAAAATACTGCCACATATGTGTGATCCCATAGATACAAATAAATAAAACAAATGCATGATATGTTGTCTTTATATAACTAAAAAAAAGCTCCTCATAATAAACGAATGATTAGGATGTATTACAAATAAGCAACAAATTCGGTAAAGACGTAAATAAAAAACAACCAAATATATATTATAGCATTGCAGTAGAGTAGTAACATTACTTGACGGTTTATAAAGAGATCGAGTTTAGAATCACATGATTATACACACAAACGCAGATATATATATATATATATATATATATATATATATATATATATATATATATATATATATATATTGTCGATCAATAAAATTAAACACTGTTTAGCCGCCATAACAAAAAAATGATGGTAACACAAATATCAATTTATACTACTACAACCAAATACACCCTAATTATAAACTAGATGAAAAAAATAATACAAAAATGTTATACATGAACATACTACTGACAAAAAACCACAAACTCCGTTTCAATATTTACTATAAGAAATTTAAAACAACTAACTTTTTAATAAGAACTAACCCGACGTTGAGGGACGGTTTACTAAAAACTTGGGATGCTGTATATAGGTATTTAAATGCCGAATGGGAGAATGTGACTCCAAGAACAATACATACATCGGTATGGCTAGGACTAGTATCTCTCGTGGCCTTACATGCCATCTCTCCCTCCATAGCTATATTAACCAACACTTAGTATAACACGACACCCATAAAAAAGATTGCATGGACATATTAGTAAAAAAAAACCTGCCATTCTCGCTGTATCACATTGCAACCTGCGTCTCCTCATAATTCGAGCAAACAAATCCACCATCAATCGAGCTCGATATGAGGGGGAATAAGTTATACTGAAATGCCTTTATAATATTATATAAAAAAAAGTTTTAATCGCGTTTCTCAATAAATTTGCCAGTTTTAGTTTGCATAACTTATCACGTGCCTGACGAAGACTCGTGTGAGTCGGATGTGATAGCAGTTTTGGCGAGTTCCTGTTCACACTCGAACAGAACATTAGATCATTAGTCTGTTAACATGAAACGATGGATCAAAAATGAAACAAACAGGAATTGCCCCTGTTGTTTAATCAAACATGAATCAATATATATATATATATATATATATATATATATATATATATATATATATATATATATATATATATAGTATAAGGGTATACTCAAAAAAGAATAAAAGGGAAATACCATATATATATATATATATATATATATATATATATATATACAGAGAGATAGATAGAGAGAGAGAGAGGGAGAGAGAGAGAGCGATACAACTCAAGATCTAATAAAAAGAGAATATTACTTTTCATCTAAATGAATTACGACCGTTTAATCATTTGCTTAATTTCTCGAGGAATGCATGGATATATATATATATCTTGAGTTTTATAAACAAAACAATCATCGGATAATACGAGAAAATAACATATAATGTATATTGGGCTAGAGTTTATCTACTTATATATATATATATATATATATATATATATATATATATATATATATATATATATATACATATATTATATATATATAGTATATACGAATATATATATATATATATATATATATATATATATATATATATAGTCTCGGAAGTTTCTCAACCATTAAAACTAAAAAAAAAAAAACCCTTAAGAGATCATCAGTTGCTTACTGTTGTGAAGTTTTCCAACAGTAAATAATAAATAAAGGAAGTCAAGCCGAGGGTAGGTTTAACAAGTGTATTAACAATATAAGAAAGTGACTAGCACTTGGCTAGACAGTTACAAGGCTGTGCTTTGTCTTCTCTGTGTCTCTGGTGACTCGCACTATTTATAGTGACAACCGGCGCCGTTTTTCCTGTGTAAGAACGGCCTGTGTAACATTTACCATGAAAAACTGTTTCGGGAATTTATATATACGTTAGGTATGTGTATATTATAAAATATTTATACTTACAGTTAACACTCTTAAATTAATTGACTGAGTATTAAGAATGTTGGAAGACGGTTGTAATACAAAATGAGAGTTAATGTTCTTTATATTTAGTTTCATTCAGGTTCAGGAAAAAGGGGCAAATAGGAAGATAGAAGTATTTCTTGAAAATTCACATCTGTGAATATTTAACAATAGCTATTAGACCTCAATTAGTAAATATTTTCCAAATGCCAGTTTCTCTGGAGTAGATTTTTAGGTATTTTAAGCGGGCATGACATAGGACACATTTTCAGAAAATGTTTTCCATAGTCATTGGGCATAAATTAAGCCAGATTTCCTTAATTTTAATTATTCTTCAAATAGTCACGCCTTAAATGTATTTTGAAGAAAATTTGAATAAGGATTCTAAACATATAATTCAATCATATCATATCTACATTTTAATTTTTGTAAGGAGACATAAAAGCGGTGTTTTATTGTTCTTTTCGGGGAATTAATTTATTCAATGGATTTACTATATTTTATATAGTTGTTTATAAGTCCGCTAATTTGAACTTTAAATCCTATACATCTTATCATTGAGATATTCTTTGTTTAATTTAATTTAATTTTTTGTGAGACAAGGAAAATCAATTAAAGAATACTTTTGTTTTATTATGATCTACGATATTTCATTCTTTATGAAGTAAATCGATATTTTTACCTTGTTACCCATGTTGAATTGAAGGAAAATTTTAAAGGTGTTTTCTTTTAGATTATGTGAAAAAGTTGTCCTTTTATTGAAACTTATTTACATTTTATAAATGTTAACATATAATTTTTTAATAAAACACAAACATTGACTATATATATATATATATATATATATATATATATATATATACATTCATAAGATATGTCTTTGTAGAATTTTTTAAGCGCAGCGGTAATATAAAGCCTTTATTTTAGGAAAATCTTTTAAGTACTGTTTATTGTAAAAATAGAAAAAGCAAATCATTTTACAATGTTTAAATTTGTTTCTTTGTTAGAAAATCTGCCTTATTTATTAAGTTGCTTTCGAACATCTTGTATCGAAATCTATGTTGTATTTTGAGTTTGCTATTTAGACATGCATCAGATCTTGAAGGAAAGATATATTATCAGACCCAACGATTATTAAGTAACTTTCTATTGAGTGTTCCCCTTTTTTCTCTTGCCTTATCTTTCATGAATCTAAATGATAAATGATACCTGACAACGTAATATGTTCCCGTTATGTGAACACAATTTCCGACTTACAGACACTGACGTATATGTCTTACTTGATTTTAGCCTTTTTCATATTATTTGGATTGACGAATCATCGAGCTGTGCCTTCACAAAATGATGAAGCTAAATGTAAGTGCCCGTTTGTTACGTTTATTCTTGTCATATTTCACCTGTAAGTGATCTATCTTCATTTAGAGAAAACAAACTCTGTACAAAATGAATCGGAATAATGTGTCTAATGGGTGTCAATTCATCATGTATCAATTCATAGCCTCAAATCCTACTGCCGTCCGAAACATAAATAACATTGCACACTGAATTTATTTCAGTCTTTTGTGGTCAAATTTACAGAGTCATTCACGCATCCTTGTGGTAGTATGCTACGATTACTGTATGCGTTCTGATTAGTGGCCAAAGTTTTCTGTTCATGATCTGTTGTAAAGATCCAGGTACCTTGTAGTTGACGCAACGTAGTTAGAAAAGTTGGTTATTGGTTGGTCTGATCGGCAGCCCCAATATGGTAAAACCTGCCGTTTACAATAACACGTATATATTAACAAACTCTTATGTAGAAATTATGTATACAAAACAAAATCAAATGTTGGTGTTATTGAGAATAAGAAAAACAAGTTGAGGAATTTGACTGGTGCTGCTTTTTGGTTGAGAAACTTTGGATTGTTCGTTGTTTATGTTCTTTAGTGACGTTGATTCTTTTTCTTAATCTTGTATCTTCTTGTATTTAATCGGTCACCTACCTCTCTACGTGCAGGACACCTGCTCGTTGGTCATCATTATTCAGCTGGGGCAGCGAAATCCACAATTTTACATGTTTTGTTCTCTTTATTCTTTAATATACTTTTACTTCATGAAGTTGTTGTTTTTTAATGTATCAGACGATTATATGTGTTCATTTTACAATAATGGCTGAGTTTTTTGTTCATACCATTTGTGTGGTTAGGCGTTTAAAATTTTTCTTATCAACACATCTCTTACTGGATTACCTTCCAACCCCGAATATATGTGTTTATATTCCCTTATGACATTATGACCAGCTTGCTGAACTCCATGAAGATGTATTTTACTGGGTCGTCTATTTGTCTACAGAGTATACATTTGCTGAAGGTGTAATTTATTTTGTGCAGTTCTCAGTAGGAATTATGTTTCTCGTTTTAAGGGTCCTGTTTATGAAATGCCTATTTTCTGTGGTTTATATTATAAATAGTCAATGTTCAATAAATGCTTATTTTCTTATTGGCTCGAAACTGTCTGTTTCACGTCCACTGTCCTTGTATTGACCGCCTGGGTGCTAGTTTTACAGTAGTAATCATCATCTCTATATCATAATTTATGATTTTTTTACATCATTTAATTACTTCGTCTACGTAATCTTAAAAAAATAACTATTCGTCTTACTTTGTCTTTCTGTTTTACGCAGTCATTCAACATCAAGCTTTGGATGTAGTTCCTCGCGCATTCTTCTTTTGTTCAGTTTATGAAGGAGGCTAACTATCTTACTACAGATCATGCTATAGTGTTAAATCCTGTTATTAAGTTTCTGCGATATAAATTATTTTCAAGGAGTTGAGTTGTTAGTCTGAAGAATTTTCTTTTATTATATACTAGCGGAACCCGTCACCCGGCGTTGCACGGGTGAAAGTACTACCTATTGTATGACGTCAGATAAATAAAGAAACGGTGTATTAATTTTTTCTCCCCCGTCTACCGTGTTGGCGAATGTTTTAAATTTAAATTTAAAAAAAAGGAGTAGAATAGAATGGGACCGAACGCTAAAACTGGCGATCATGAAACATCCTTTCTTACCGACTGCGCCACGATTCCGGGTGAAAAATACATTTGAAAATAGGCCAATTAACCGAAGCTTGATTATTGGCATGCATGTTAAATTTATACCAGGCAAACAATAAATAAGAACCGGTCTTTTGTGAAAATTAAACGGTGTTTATTAGTTCCCGGTGTCGATGAGTAGAGTGACAGTACAGAATTGTTAGGGAGAAAAGTTTTTGCTACCACCTATATGGAGTTGGTTTGTCGGAGAGACATTGATGGTGGGCCAAATGTAATATTTAGTGTTAGCTGGAAAAAAATAATAACAAATTTACTAAAACACGCTCGAGTGAATAAGTGTAGTATAGTGGTGAGTTTTTCCTATACTCCGAGAAGGTACAGGGGAAACATCGTCTCTACTTTATATATTAGATGTATTGATTTAATTATGCTCGGTTACAGAATGCCACCTTGTTTCGAGTTTTTTTTTCTTTATGGTACTGTAGCCACATATGTGGAGTGCTGCCCGGAGCACTCTACTGCCCTCACAGAGTATTAGTGGCCGATGTTTTCTTCTCATCCGGACAGCTTCTATCACACAAAAGGAAGATGTTAGGCTCTCTCTACACCATCCTTATTATCATAGTAGGATCTCGACATGGCTCTAGTCTCCGGTCCCCTATGTAAAATATTTACAGCGGTCGCTCGTCTAACTACAACAATTTTGTTTCATTCTTCTGTGTACCATGACCAGATCTTTAAAAAAAATGTTCGTTTTGGAATGCAATAACTCGGGGCTCCTTTCCAGCTGACTTCAAAATGGTCGTATTTAAATCCAATGTTATGTTTGAGCGTTCAGATACTGCTCAGATCAAATACATCGTCTGCAATCCCCATGGTGTTAGTATAAAATCCACCTGACACAAACTATTAACACTTGTCCCCGAGTGGCCTTTGGGGCTGATGAGTGGTGACATCTTAGTAAAAAAAGGCTTAAAGATCCTAGGGTTAGTTATTATTGTTTCTAACACATATTATCTTATTATTCTTATCTACTTTGGTTATTTCACGTTCCCCCGTTCATGTAATGTTCTTTCTGTGTTTCTAGAAGTAATTTTATTTGGGATTCACTGAGTGTGATATGAGCTCGTGTCAGCACCGACTTTTTTCTAAATATTTCAACTGTTTTCGTCCGTATTGTGTTTTATATTTTGTCAGTCTTAACTTTGATTCCAATGTATCATTTTTTTTTGTTTTTCGGGCCGTTTTTATTTCCCTTGGAATATGTGTATTATATCAAACTTATTCTGTTACATATTTTCATCAGTTCGCTGGCAAGCGTCATCTGTTTACTAAGATTTACTGGTTTCTTTTGTCATCATCTGTCATTTATTGAGACGGCAAATTTGATAGGTTCCATGTGTTGTTGACTACTATAAAATTTGGTTTCCTTTCTTGGGTGAGTGTTTCCATTTTCCCTTCCAGGTCTCAGAATAATCTTATGCACCAGTTTGAGTCTGAAATAGCTTTTCCCACTTTTCCTTTAGAAGAAAATAAGTTTTCTTTGTATAACAACGAGAGGTAACAACAATGGTCATTTGCAGAAGCTAACTCTCGTTATTGTACAAAAATAAAATTCTATCTTGAAAGCCGAATGCTCCGTGTTCACTCCCCGATGGACGAGACAGAGTGCGACACTCATTTTACTCGCACATCTGCATGATGGCTGCTAACACCTTCTTAATCGTGTTATGTTATAATTTATATAATTCTAATACTAAGTTGCTGCATGCATATACGATGTTGTGTACTGTTTCGTCTCTTTAACCGCAGAGTATTTGCTCCTTTTTTTCTGATTTTTACTTATGTTATTATTTATACAGTACGTTCTGGTTACGATGTTAGTACAAAACAGAGACACTTCTGTATATCTGTCCAAGTGCCATTTATTGATTTAATTTCATACTCTAGTTATTTAGCCAGTCTTATAAATCGTCAATGTAGTTGCTTCTCTAAAGAATTAGCGGTTCTCGCTGTTTCGTTTCACGTTCCCCTTGTTTTTGTATTGATTATTTTTACCCTATTTTTGTAACAGCAATTAGTCTTTCCGCAATTTGGGTTAACTGATGTTGCTAGCTTTTTTACACCCAACCACAAGCATTCTATAGTTTCATTCTTTCTGGTGCAAAGCATTTTGTATGATGAATAGTTTTCTCGTTCCTTCTTTTAAGTGCTTCAGTTCTTCACTTGTCTATCAATTGTAACCGTCAAGGGATTCTGCTGATGTACTTATTCTTCAAAATATGTCTCTACTTCATCATTTTGTTTCTCGTTATTGTTTAGTATTCCCTTGTAATCGTCATTTTCATTTGATATTTGTTGATTTGATACCGCCCATTTCCAGAAGTTACACACGCACACACGCATATATATATATATATATATATATATATATATATATATATATATATATATATATACATCGCCGACTGTCAGCTCGACGGTTGCGTTTCGATCCCAGCTTGAAGCACTAACTGGTCTAGCCACACTGATGAGCTGTGAAACAGCGAAACAGTATTTATGGGAATGACTTTATAAACTCTCCCCCCCGGGTAGAGCTTATGTTTGTAAGAGTATTGCCAACTGACATTAGCGTAAAAAAGGCAATGCTCATTAGGTAAACACTAATTCGAGCTCAGGCAATTGAAATGTTTACATTGAGATACAACTTACATTCAGTCAGTGTCGCATGATGACGTAGGGGTTAACATCGCCGACTGTAAGCTCGACGGTTGCGTTTTGATCCCGGCTTGAGAAACAGCGAAACAGTCTGTATGTGGATGACTAAATATATATATATATATATATATATATATATATATATATATATATATTTAGAGAGAGAAAGAGAGAAAAATGGAGGATATATACGAGTGAACACAAACGTATTATTGCATTTTTTTAATTTTCTAATATTTTAACTAAGAGTCAATTTACAGAATCCTTTTATTAATGCATTAGATGTCTTAATGCTATGATGAGAAAATAATTATCTTTGAAAACCCATATTCTAGATAAAATTGAATTTTATTTTAAAATAAAAAAAAAGACAATAAGTATGCCTGGGTTTGAAACTTCCTTTTGTTTCGGCCAGGTTAATGCTCCATTTACAATATTGAGCATACGACATCGTATTAGATAGTTCCATGATGTTATTCGATACCATCGTTTAAAATATCCTTGAAAATATAATTATGCATTTTGAATAATATATATATATATATATATATATATATATATATATATATATATATATATATATATATAGTGCGGTCGATAATAAAGGAACAAAAATAAAATCTTACTAATCTTAACAAAATTATATTTCAATATTTGTGAAAATCTCACTACATATGTAACTTATGTAGTTGGATTTCATCGAGATTTTCAGATGAATTAAAATAATATTATTAAAGTTATCCACCATTTTACATATTTCAAGTGTCAAAAATTAAGGAACATTAAGGAAAAATAATTGTTAAAAGTTTAACACAGGTTTTTTTTGTTTGTATAAAAGGATGAAAATAAATATTCTAAACTTTAATTATCATTAGTCCTGCAAGTAACGCAATGCCAATCATGTCAAACCGAAATAAAAGCAAAAATCGTCAAATTAAGAAAAGAAAAGTTGACAATAGAATAAATCCGAAAACGTTTGAAACGTTCAAAAAGTGTTGTAAGCCGAGTTCTAGAACTCTATAAGGCAACTGGAAGGTTTAGTAATACAATGAACCCTGGTAGACCAAGAAAGACAACGGCAACAGAGGACAGAGTTATACAACGCTTAGTGTTAAAAGACCGTTTTCTTACAGTTGGCAACATTTCTAATCAAATGGAATGTGTCACGAATGTTTCACGACAAACTGTGTCCTGAAGATTGCACCAAATATGTCTTTTTGTAAAATCTCCTCGAAAAAAGAGGCGAATAACTAGAAAAAACAAAGCAGCTAGATTGGCGTTCGAAAAAAACATGTTATATGGTCAGAAGAAAATTTAAAAAAAGTTTATTTCAGTGACGAATCAAAATTTAATTTATTTGGCAGTGATGGAAAACTATTTGTAAGAAAATGAAAAGGCGAAAGTTTGGATCCTAGCTGCATCAAAAAAACTGTTTAATTTAGTGGAGGTAGCGTGATGATTTTCAGCAAGATACTATGGCAGGGTACATCGCTGCTTAAATACTAAAGTAAATGCCACTGTATACAATAATGTTTTAGAACAGTATGTGTTGCCAGTGTTGCACAATTCTGGTATCAAAAAGCCTGTTTTATGCAGGGTAATGCTCCCTGCCATAAGGCGATGCTGGTCATGAATTATCTTGCTGATAAAGAATGAGAGATAATGGACTGGCCTGTTAAGAATCCTGACATGAACCCTATAGAAAACTTATGGAAGACTCTAGGACAATGTTATGGAAAAGAATCCGGAAAACATCGAAGACTTGTGGCTGAAACTGAAAGATGAATGGGTCAAGATAACTGTACTCCAATTTAGTAAAATCCTGCAGTCGTAGATGTGCAGCAGTTATTGAAAACAAAAGTAGAAGTACAAAATATTAAATTGTGTTTGCTTTTTAATGTGATTTAGTTTAAAATGATATTGTGTCCCTGATGTTGGACACTTGAAATCCGTTACATGGTGCATAACTTT
Organism: Sepiola atlantica; assembly: GCA_963556195.1. Lineage (NCBI taxonomy): Eukaryota > Metazoa > Mollusca > Cephalopoda > Sepiida > Sepiolidae > Sepiola > Sepiola atlantica. The sequence goes on along the minus strand of OY744546.1, from coordinate 24,783,228 downwards.
AAAAATACTATTCTAATTCATCTGAAAATCTCGTTAAAAGTCCAACTACATGTTGTGTATATACAGTGAAATTTTCACAAAAAATAATATATAATTTTGTTTAGATTCAGAAGATTTATTTTTTGTTCCTAAATTTAGGACGGTACCGTGTATATATATATATATATATATATATATATATATATATATATATATATATATATATATATGTATAAAAAAATCGTATAATCGTATAATTACTTCTGAAAGAGCATACATTCAACGGGCTATACATTAGTTTAATCTTCCACTTGATATCTTAAACTCGGCGGATTGATGTTTTAGTGTTTCTGTTAAACCGATGGTAGCGATGGTGCCGATGGAAGATCACACTAATGTTTCGTATACATTAAATATATATATATATATATATATATATATATATAAATAAAACTAAAAGATAATTATTTTATCTTTATCTCAGATTCCATCTTGAGAAAAGAATTATCGATATATTAGATAGAGCATTAATATAAGAAATAAGACATGATGAAAATGGTAATTCGATAAATTACAATAATTATTCATATATCAATATTCAAGCAAATAATATGACAAAAGTTTTTTTTTTAATCCATATATTTTAAAATAAAAGCCATTTTCATGTGAATATACACATCAGTAATATAATGCACTAATGGTTAGTATACATTTGAAAATATTTAAGTTGGAAGCAGAATGTATTTTCAAAGAGGAGTTGGGTATACAAAACAATGTGTCTATGTAATTATACATGTGATCTATCAGGAAAGGACATATATGTATGGTGTGCATTGAGTTATACTTCAATAGTGTCCCTATTTTAGAGTTGGAAATCCGAGGTCTAAAAGGATGAAAAGGAATGAAGTTCCAAACAAATGATCAGTTGACAACAAAGGTAATGACTCACCAATATATATATATATATATATATATATATATATATATATATATATATATATATATATATATATATATATTAAGTTATTAAAATATATTCATGGTAATATTTTCATAAATTACTACCTAGCTCTACTCACGTTGAAGTTAATACTGAAGATTTAGACATAAAAAATGATATCTCATAACATAGTAGCTGTATACATTAGATAATATATATATATATATATATATATATATATATATATATATATTACATAACTGATGGATGTAAACGGTTACATCAGCTTGTATGGATTTGATATCGAGGTGGACCAGTGCAAAACCTTGACACAATAATATGGGAAACAAGTTCGATCGGACGAAAATATCAACAAGCCTTAACTTCAACCTCCGCCCATGTCTCTGATCTAACTGATGCGTGGTGACAGTCTCAGAGTCACTATTTGACACAATTACATCACAATCGAGAAAACGAAATAAAAAAAAAGAAGCTTTATTGGTCAGTGTGTCTCTTGGAAGCACGGTGAACAGACGCAACATCGAGATGTAAATCAGAAAAAGGAAAATAGGGATTTAATTCGGCGAAAAGAGTTGACAGCGACTTATAATCCCTCTTTTCCTCCTATCCCTGTAACGAAGTACATCTAAGTTTGGAATAACAATTTGGCTTATCATTTCTAAACCAATGACGTTATGTACCTTTTTATAATTCTGATGAGAAATATATATCAAACAAAGACCAGTTGCATTTCATGCCGGATTTTCCTTTTTCCTCTCCGCAATTACAGACCCTAGACAATCACGATGACGGCGATGGTGGCTACCAGGTGCAGCCCACTACTACAATGACAACGGTGACGACAGCGAAAAACAACGCACTGCGATGATGATGATCGACGGCGCGTCCGGCGTGTGTGTACAAAAAAGAGAAATGTATACGAGAACATATAGTTTGATATAAAGAACTGTGTTTTAAGAACAAAAATACATTACATATGTTGATCTGGTACGAACGTGATCTGCTATTTTTACAAGTAATAGGATGAGATTGAACCAAAGTTGCCACAAAGACACAGCAAGTTTGTCCAACATAAAACAGACTTTGAATCAACACAAAGAGATGGAGCGGAGAGAGAAGAGAGAAATAGCGAGGAAAAAGATAGATCAGGACGTCAATGAATCGTAAGTACGCTCGTGGTTTTATGATTGAATAGATAATTGACAGAATGTTACAAACTTAAATTAAGTTTTAAAAAATATATGGAACGCCAATAAACTGTTAAGAAATTAAAAAGAAAAAAAAAAGAAAGACAAAAAGGATACACAAAACACACAGCGTACTATTAGAAAAAAAGAAGAATGAAAAATGAGCGTAAACACAAACATATATTAAATAATAATAATAATAATAATAATAATAATAATAATAATAATAATAATAATAATAATAATAATAATAATAATAATAATAATTATATATATATTCATTTTAGTTAGCATGAAAATAGAGTGACATGCGGTTTAACACACATACAAGCAAACTGTAAAAAGAAGCGGACACTGAACATTTATTATTTTTGTGTTGATTTTGTTATGGTGTTGTTCTATGAATCCATTGTTTAATTTACGGGCTGTTTAGCGAAAGATAGCGAAGTACGGACACCGAGGGTAGAGAGAAAGAATACATCAATAAAAAAAATGAGAGAGAATAAATAAATAAACTTCAATTAAAAAAAAATAGATGAGAAAGAGAGAATCAGGCGTTGGTCGTAATCGGTCATCAAGGGAATGCATAATATTCGTTTTGTGCCCTTTTTGTCTGTTGTGCGGCTTCGTGGAACTTGACTGCTGTGAGAAAAATGTAATGTTGGTGTTTTATTTGTATTGTATATTTTCTTTTTGAACGCAGAAAACGATAATTTTGTTGGTCTTTTTTGTCACTAATTGAAAAAAAAGAAATGGAAATATTTTTTGCTTGCATAAAAAGGATTGTCTTTCTCTGTTTTTTGTCTTTATGGCAAAATTAATGTATAATCTGTATTGCGAAGAGAGAAAGGTAATGTTTCTTTTCGCCAGTTGTTTTGTGAACTTAACTAATGACACGTTGTTTTTTTTCTTAAGATTGAGAAATTTATTTGAAAAAAAAACAAAAGTTTATTAATTCGATGCTTAAATTAAGGTCAGCCACGCAGTAAATTTCAGGTGTATGAATTTAATCATGATTTTTGTAGTTGCCGTAGTGAATTTCGTTTATTGGGAAGTCGGAGGTTTATTTGCGATGCCCCGACGACGGGGGCTCTGTTTTTTCGACTTTCCCACCTGTTAAACGTATAAACGGGATCTTGGATAGTCAAAGAGATCATTCGAAGTTCGAATGTTTTATTGTCGAAGAATAGGAGGGAGTTTCTTATATTGAGGGTGGTGTCTATTTCTAGCTTCAGCAATGCATCGTTAAATGGTGAATTCAAACGCCAGATCCGCCTGTTTTATTTTCATTTCGAGACGCTGAAGAATGCTTATGGGCTGTAGACGTTTTTTTTTCATTTAAAAGTCGGTTCATCTGGATGAAACTGCGGTACGACATTGAAATATTTTACGTATAGATTTAAAATAAATTATTTTTATTTAGCTCTCACATTTTTGTGCTCAAACAGATCATAGATTTCTTTTTAATATAACTTGACACATACACTAGGTGTATATATATATATATATATATATATATATATATATATATATATATATATATATATATATGAAGAAGAATGGAAAGGAATTAGAGAAGCAAAAGCCAAATCAAAATTCCTAAAAGTTCGCTTTTAGTACACCACTTTATATATATATATATATATATATATATATATATATATATATATATATGTATATATATGTATATATGTATATATATATATATATATATATATATATATATATATATACCAGGTCTATCAAAAATATTCAATTTGTATCTTTTTCCATGTGAAATAGAGACGATAGGGCGGCGACACTCTACACAGTAAAGAAACACACCTTCATGAACATGTATGGATTTTATCATCGCCTTTCTGCGCGTTAGTCGCTGCCTGTCGGCCGCTGAATGATGTGCTACACAACGTGTTCGTCGGATTACCGATTTACTCAAGATGACCGAACGTGCATAGCAAATGTACTGTATCAATTTTTGTCAAAAGTCAAGTGATTCTCAATAGAAAATTATTCGTTAGATTCAGCATGGGTGTAACACAAATTAAAGAGTGGTTCAATCGATTAGAAATGGCCGCACATCAGGGAAGAGTGACCAGCGTTCTGACAGGCCTCAGACTGCTCGAAGTGCAGCTGCTGTTGGGAAGGTGCGAACATTTATGATGGGGGATCGTCGTTCAACAGTGCGGGGGATCGCCCAAGAGGTCGGAGTGAGTAAAGATCTAGCACGTGCAATTTTGCATCATGAATTGACCATGCACAGAGTGGCTGCGAAATGTATTCCCAAGTTGTTGTCGCAGGAACAAACGGACCTCCGTTGTTAAGTTCGACACGGCCATCTGAAAGCCGCTAACACTGATACTGGGTTTCCAAACACCGTGATAACTGGAGATTAGGCATGGTTGTACAGGTACAAACCAGAAACAAAAAGAGATTCATCGCAATGGAAGCATCCCGAGTCTTCAGAGCCAGACACAGGCGACAGGGGGGAAGCAAAATGAAAGTGATGCTGGCTGTTGTTTTTGATATCCGTGGAGTTGTACATCACGAATACGAGAAGAACAAGCAGATACAAAGGAGTACTATCGCATGTTTTCGTGACGCAGTTCGGCGCAAAAGACGAGACATGTGGACGGCGAAAAACTGGAAACTGGACCACGACAACGACCCCGCACATTCATCCCAATTGATCCAACATTTATTGGTCAAACATGGATTCCAGTTGTTCGCCAACCTCCGTGCTCTCCAGACATAGTTCTTTGCGAATTCTGCTTGTTTCGAAAATTGAAGACATCACTGAAAATTCCTGTTTTGAAATTAAAGAAGAGTTATGCGGAAGGCGACGACAGAGATGAACACACTTCCAAAGGAAGACTTCCAGAGGTGTTTCCGGTAGTGGATGGACTGGTGGGTTAAGTGTGTGCAAGCACAAGGGGCCTACCTTGAAGGAGAGTATGGTCCCAACCCCGTCAAATATTGTAAATATAATTTTCTGACCTAAGGTCGGATACTTTTTAGACATCCCTTGTATATATATATATATATATATATATATATATATATATATATATATATATATACTTGTCTATTTTGTCGATTATCACAATCGATACTTAATTAAAATATTGATAGTGTTTTATTGGAAAGCAGCCGACCGCAGAATTGTAGACCCTTCCTTTATATCGAACATCCCCTTGCGTAAAACAAACTAACACCGCTTATTCTCTTCATACGAACCTACCAATAAAGATTGACTTAAACATCATCATGTACATCGGCGTTTATCGTTATCGGAAAATTTAATGTGTTGTTTGAAGGAGTGGGGACAAACAGGCGGGTCGGGAGTCGCGTTAACTCCAAAATTTATTTTGCGTCAGAAGAGACGATTGCCAATGCCGCAGTGCAGAATCCCCCACCCTACATGTTTGTTTCGACTTTAAGGGGTAATTGTGGGTGGCTGGGTGGTTAGGTTTTATGTTTATGCTATGTGGTTTTTAACAACGTTTTATCTTTTTTTGTTTTGTGGTTTGTTGTGTGTTGTTCATGATTGTTTCGTAGATACTAAATTACAAAGGCGGGGTCGGGAGGGACACTGATACATCACCTTCGTCACCGTTTGAAACTTATCAATAAATGTTGCAGCTTATCAAGATTGTTAATGCTGTACCGGAAAACACTACTGTATATATACATTGTATATATATATATATATATATATATATATATATATATATATATATATATATATGTATAGAGAAGGAGAGAGAGAGTGAGAGAGAGAGAAAGAAAGAGAGATATAGATATATATATATATATATAGAAATATATATTTATATATATATATTTATATAAGTATAGAAATATATTTTTTTATTTTTTTTAATTAACTATTCTCTAGCTCTTTTTAAATATTAATTTTTAATTTTTTAATTTTAATCATCCACTCTCTCACATTCCTCTATTTATTTTACCATGCTTTTAACTAATTCTACTCTAACCTTTTTAAACTCCCAGAAACCATAACTGGTAACTACAATTTAATTTGCTCTTAGCTGCCTGAAATGTTAGAAGCTCACTCATTTGATTTCTATTTTTACAATCAACAATTTCTATACCCACTTCCCACTTAAGATTAATCCCACCCCCCAAAACCTACATCCATCCGCTCGCCCACACCCTTAACCTACCTGTCACTTTAACTACATCCCCATACCAACCCTTCCTCCTTTTCCTTTTCCCTCCCTATTCACAAAGCGACTTTTTAAACTATCCCGTACCTCATAACCCCCCCGAACCTCAAATCTTTAACAATTTTACCTTTTTGTCTCATTCGGATTTAAACCTTGAATGAGATTCTTCTGTTTTTACTTGGCCCTGGAAGTACATCAAAAAATGGCCTGTTTTCCTCTTCTCAACCTCCTTTAAGTCTATACCTACATTTTGAGCACTCACTCCAATCTGCTCCCACGCAAAGAGTTTTTCTTCACATTCTACAATTTCACCGGATTTCTTTTCAACGGAAATTTACCACCCGGACATTTTGCATATCTTTTCACGGAACTTTTCTTTTCATTCAATACGTTTTTTTAACAAAAATTATTTTAATAATTTTTAATAATAATTTTCATATTTTTCAAATATTTGAACTTTGGTTTTTTCGAAAGCCAACTTATCCATCTGTATTTCACCTCTGATGATAAGAGTTCGATCTTTGAAAAGCCCTGGCTTAAGGAAAGAATAATAAAGACTAGTTTATTACTGAATGCACCTTGCATTGAACAATTGAAATAAATTTGGACAATCCTCGCATATTTATCACTCTTTTTTCTTCTATCTCTCTCTATATATATTATATATATATTTATATATGTATATAAATATATATACATATATATATGTATATATATATATATATATATATATATATATATATATATATATATATATATATATATACACACAGAGACAGGAAGAAAGAGGAGCGAGATAATGTATCTCACTGCATTTTTCGCCTCTTGTTTGCGTGAATAATACGCTTGAATAAATAGTTCATTTAGTTCCCGAAGTAAAGGTATGAACAATGATAACCGCAAAAAAAATTCGATGCGTACATATCCTTGTCTTTATCTTTGTTCATTTACAGCCACGTTGAGGCAATTAAGCGGTTCTTAAAGCGTATTATTTACGCAAAGTGTCAACAAACAGCAGTGAGATGAATACTGTATTGTTAGAAATAAATACATATTTTAATATACTAATATATATATATATATATATATATATATATATATATATATATATATATATATATATATATACAGAATATTTTTTGAAAACGATACATTGCAGATCCCAGAGATGTATAGTTTTTGAATATATCATTTTTATTTAACCTCGCGCATTCTTACGGTCGAGCACATTATTGATTTATTGTCAACATACGCTGACACACTATCTCTCTCTGTCTCTGTCTCTGTCTCTTTCTCACTCTCTGTCTCTGTCTCTGTCTCTGTCTCTGTCTCTGTCTCTGTCTCAGTCTCTGTCTCTGTCTCTCTCTCTGTGTCTCTCTCTCTCTCTCTCTCTCTCTCTAATATATAATAAACTGTGAGCACACGGGAACACAAGACACAATTCTTGATTTTGATATAAACATTGAAGATAAAATATTTATCTAAAGAATTTTTGATAAAAATGTTTTTTTCTGTTTTCATAACGTGTGCATGCTACATAAAATAGTACCTGCTATGTGTATATTTTTTACGGGAGCATTATGGTCGAATTTCTGAGATTTGCTCGTGTTAACTTAAACTTAGAAGAGTTTATGACCCCAATGGCTGCCTTAATATCAAGAATGATTAAACAAGGTCGCGATTAAAACAAAATATTTAGACAATTAAATAAGGCAATTTCTGCGATCCTGACGCTATACAGTCATATCAAATTAATCAAAGTAAATTGATAGAGAAAATCAAAAACTATCTAAGACATAATCTCGAAAAATCTCCTCTAACTTATTTAACAAACCCCCTATATACACTAGATACGTTGACGACATCCTCATCGCGACCGAATCCCAAGATAATATAGACAATATCAATCATACCCTTCTCACATGAACTAAATACTAATAACAAAATCCCCTATCTTCGACGTAATTATCGACTCAAATTACCTTGCCTAATACACAAAATCCATATATATAAAAAAACCCACGAACAGTAATCCTAATTCGCTCAACTACCATAGCTAATTCCCCCCAAAATATAAAACTGCCTTAATACAAAACCTCTTCCACAACGCACACACGATATCTCCATCCAAAATATATACTACAAAGAACTAACCAACATCAAACACACCCTTGTAAATAACAATTTCCCCAACAGAATTGTTGACCAACAAAGAAAACTATATCTAACCTCCATACACCAAAACAATAAGACAAAAAAGCACAATAAAAATGGCACTATTTCCTTGTACTATACAGCTCACATATATTCTAAGTACAAATTCGACCAAAAAGCTATAACTAACATAATAAACCGACACACTAAACCAGCCAACTAACAAAAAAAAAATTAAACTAATCAATTACTACACAAAATTCAAAACCTCTAACTTCAGAATCAAAAATTAAAAAAATAATAACACTACTAACTCCCAAACAAACGTACTGTATTTGTTCCAATGCCCATTCGAGGAATGTTTCTCGAAGACCCAAACAGACAAACACCGTACTTATATTAACCATACAACTACAACATTCTCCCGATGGCTTACGCATCACATACATGATACTAGTGGCGTTCAGCGACACATCACCACACAGAAAAAAGCATAAAATCAACCGAACTACGACAAATATTAACAACGAGGAGCACGGAGCGATAAAACCACCAAATGGAGTTGCGCCCGCCCCACTCCTGCTGAATATAAAATTAGCCCTCCTCACCTTCACTCCAGCAAAAAGGAGCGTACCCCTGGAGCGCGCCTCTTTTTTGGAGAGCTCCGTAATATATATATATATATATATATATATATATATATATATATATATATTAAAAGGATGTTGTTGTTTTAAAGGATGATGATGAATGAATACAAAGTATAAAACCGTTTCATTTGTTAGTAAAAAGAGTTATATAAATCCCTGCGATTAAATCTGCCGACTGCCTAACGTTATTCTAGCGATGCAATTTTTGATTCTAAGTAAATCGAGAAGAGAAGAATATGGGCACGTTAATGTTCAATAATTGAATCTTGTACACAGATTTATTGCCTGCAAAATTCGAATTGAATACAAAATGCGCACAACATGTGTGTTGCCCGTATTAATGGCCTCATTTGATTTTCCTCCACATTATTTGAATTTATCGGATGCATTTTCGTATTTCTGCTCAGGTATCTATCTGTCGGGTTGACGGTTCAGTTGGAAATAAAAATGTCATCGTTGCACGCGCAAATTTAACATGCTACTACAGAGGCTCTATTAGAGTTGCCTGTATAGATTACAGAGGGTACACTTTTTGACATGCGCACAAGCATCGCTATACGCGGCTTCAAAATACCCTCTTCCTTGTTCTATCACACTTTACATCGCCTAACGCACAGCTTTAACGGACACATCTAACCTTATCTTTGTAACGATCAGATTCTTGTTTAGCCAAGTTTACATGAAGGATTCTCTCTTTGAAGAAGCTCCGTGATTTGATACGCGCTTAGGACGGTCGTTCATCATATTTCTCAAACGGAACACATATATCTCGGCTATTGCTAAGGTCGCTGTTATAATGATTGGCTCATTTTACCGCTACGTGATTCCAGATTCAATCCTCTACCCCTAAAACAACAAGATACGTTCAAATATTTAATATGCTGACACATCCGGAAATGCGTCCAAATAGTTGTATAAAAGGATCTGAAAATAGCACGTTCATTGTTTTGTCACGCTTAAGTTTGAAACACAGTATCATTAGATTGAAAATAGCACGTTCATTGTTTTGTCACGCTTAAGTTTGAAACAACAGTGTCATTAGATTGAAAATAGCACGTTCATTGTTTTGTCACGCTTAAGTTTGAAACAACAGTGTCATTAGATTGAAAATAGCACGTTCATTGTTTTGTCACGCTTAAGTTTGAAACAACAGTGTCATTAGATTGAAAATAGCACGTTCATTGTTTTGTCACGCTTAAGTTTGAAACAACAGTGTCATTAGATTGAAAATAGCACGTTCATTGTTTTGTCACGCTTAAGTTTGAAACAACAGTATCATTAGATTAAAAATAGCACGTTCATTGTTTTGTCACGCTTAAGTTTGAAACAACAGTATCATTAGATTGAAAATAGCATGTTCATTGTTTTGTCACGCTTAAGTTTGAAACAACAGTATCATTAGATTGAAAATAGCATGTACATCGTAAGGGGCGTATGTAAATCATGCGACTCTGATTTTACTATGTAAAAGTTGCACCTGTCGGCCAAATACGGCGCTATCAAAATATCCGTTTCGTTTCCCTGCTCTTTAAGTTAGCAGCAAAGTGTAGTATCTCTTCTAATACTGCGCTACATATGTTTTGTCTTCTGTCAGTGAAATATTTCAAGACTCAGGCTATTTTGGGATTTGGCATATTTAGTTTGCACCTTTGGTAAGAGCTGTAATTTTTCCACGTGCCAAACTCTGCCCTCATTGGCACGCAAGCTGAAAGGGTAATTTCTTACATTAGGTAATGTTTTTATTTCATTATTCAACTCATGAATTGTGTCTTCCACCTACCCATTTTAGTTCCCTTTTTTCCCCGTCCAGTATAGATGTTATAATTGGCCTAATAGATAGAGTCGCCGATTATGAAATTAGCTATCAGATATGTCGTGGTCATTTAATTTTTAATACCATTGGGAAAATTTTCAGTCATGTCAATTTAGCAATATATATATATATATATATATATATATATATATATATATATATATATATATATATATATATATATATACAATTAATCATAAATAATTCATCGTTTGTTTTACTTCGGTATTGATTTAAACGAATGGATTTGTCGTAAAATCAGAAATCCAACCCAATACGAAATATGATCTACTGTAGTCATTTACTCATTAAAAACAATTGCGAAAAGAATAACCTGCACTTTCATACACACAAAATAATAATTGATATTCAATTTGTCACATACAATTAATCATTAACAAATGATTAATTATGCGTAAAAAATAACAAAACCAAATCTATCCAAACCAATTTGAACGCGTGCTGTAGTATATTAATCTCTGTTAATAAGTGTATTGATATCTGTTGTGTTCCTCTTTGCGGCGTTGTCTATTGGGGTGCATAAAACACAACACGAATTATATGAATACAATCTGTTCATCATCCTTTATAACTCAGAGAAAATATCGTGCATAAGACATGGTATTCTGATAGGCTGTATCTCTAAAAGCGGCATGTAGAGGTTGTAACTTCTCAAGGGAGATTATTTAATCCACGGAAACTCATCGTCGGCAGAGAGAGAACATATAGGCTCAGATCACGCACATGACGTCAGATAATCATGTGACTTCATCAAGTGAATCCTACACACAGCTCTTCAAGGTATAATGTTCTGTGATTTTTTTTAAGATAATGATTACAAGACTATTGTTTTTTGTAACATGACGGTACCACACCCGTTGTTGCCCCTTCACCATTATAATCCCATCATGAAGACAAACGTATTTTCTCATATGCATGAGAGACTGATTGTTCGTAATATTGTCTAAATATGAAATAATCATATCTTGAAATAACATTTTATCTCAAATATTCTAACTTTTCCCAGTTTTATTATAGGAACATATACTATACATGAATGCACATGCTTATAGTGTCTTATATTATGCTTTCTGTGTATGTTCTTGAATATTCCTTGCGAAATAGGCTAATACATCAATTCAAGCATCTAATTCTCATCAATCATAACATTTAACGTTTTGATAAAAATGTCAAACAAAAACTTACACTTACACCTGTAAATGCATATATATATATATATATATATATATATATACAAATATATACACATATATATGCATTTACACATGTAATTAATGCATATAAATAAATATATAATACATGTATATATGTATATACATATATATATATATATATATATATATATATATGTATATGTATACATATATATATATATATATATATATATATATATACATGCATATATGCAGGTACACCTGTAAATGCATATATATATATATACATATATATATATATATATATATATATATATATATATATATATATAGATAGATAGATAGAGAGAGAGATAGTAATAGAGAGGGAGAGAACGTCTGAAAGAAACAGAGGGATAGACAGGGAGATCAATTTTATTCTTATTCAATACTATCATATTACAATCAAAACGAGTTACTGTCATTTCAATCAACCATACAACATAATATTTTTAAAAGCTGTACACCCGCATACATATATATATATATATATATATATATATATATATATATATATATACACTAGACTGAAAATGTGGACACATGTGTATTAATACTCTCTAATATAAACTTTTGAAAGTGCAAAACATTTGGAATTAACCGTTAAAATATTGAAGCTGGAATTTAATGTACACGTAATCACATTTACTAAAAATTAAATAATTATCAAAAAATGTCAGTGTGATCAAAAAATATGTCCAAGCGATCAGAATAGTACCAATATATTTACGGACAGAAAACTATGGATGGAATATCATAATCGCTATATTCTTTCATTTTATTAATTTCATCTAGTATTTTTAAGTTTATATCGAAGGTATGGATTTGTAACAGAACATTATTAGAAAACAATCTGTCAGATGGTTTTCTAATAAGTTTCCCTAATTTATTCATAGTGTTATGAAAATAAATACAAACAGGCATGTGTTTACCATTAAAAGTTACTTTTACAGTTTTAATGGGTCTGAAAAAAATGTTATTTTCCTATCTGATTAAGAATGATATTAAAATTATTTAAATATTGACGAATATGTTTTAGTTTTAACAATTTTAGTTTGTTTTAATTAAAAAATGCATTAACTTCAATTGTGAAAATTACAATTTAGTTTTACCAAAGTGAAACTGGAAACTGAATGATTCTATGTAAGTAACACTTTTATGACGTCGCATAGTGGATAGTTTGTGGCTATGAACATCCCATGTGTTTTATTGTTTATTATACTTTCGCCATTTGCCATTTGACATTAATTGTTAGAACAATTTAGACAACTATTTGAAATATATTTTCGGAATATCCCTGTTATTCAATTTTTCCAATTTTGTTTTGTTTCAAGATTAAAAAATGAATTTCTTACGCTGCTGCGTACACATCCATGCGTCAACTACAAGTGAATTATCATTTTGAACTTAGTAAACAAAAAATCAACTTAAACATTTTACGAAATCGTGTAACACGTTGTGTCCCAAAATCAACGAATACATTTTTGCGCGTGCCGCTCTAATATTAAGGACCAATTAATATTCTAAAATAGTTATTTTTAGGGGTACCCTCTTTATTCAACTATATTCCCTCAAACATTTCTGAATATAATCTTGTGAGCAAGCGTTTAGATTCATGAATATTTGCTAAGAATTTCAAATCAAGTTGAAATAACTTTCCATTCGACAGTTTCAATACTTCCAAATTATTCTCTAAATGTTGAACACGGAATAATGGATTTATTATTTATACTATTGACAAAATATTGAAATTGCCGACTTGTTTACGAAGAAACCGAAATGATTTATGATGGATTTAATCACTTAATAGGATTTTATTTTACTACTTTTTCATTAATATAATAATTGAAAATAATGGTACTTTTGTAGTTTACGGACCCGTTTAAAATATAATATTATTTAGAAAGGCATTCTAAAAACAGTAAGCTTTGCTAACGATTTTGTACTTTCAACTCACGATTTATTAAATCAAAGATATCGTAAAAATGTAACTTAACTTAAAAATATCATCTGAAAAATAACCCGGCCCGTAAACTGCACAAGTACCAAAGATGTAATACAAAAAGTGTTTTTTTTGTTAAAGGAAGGGGTAGCCCAGTATTTACACTTATATTCCGCAAGAACGGTTCTAAAATCTATTTTAAGTCGATATTTATTTCATAATTACCGAATGTTCTTACTTTCTCAAAATCGACGAATTTTCCATTGCCGGATTCTCCTTTGTCGAATTCTCCTTTACCAAATTTTCCTTTGCCAAAGTTTCCGTTGGACCGAGGTAAACACAAGGCCAGTTTTTTATGTGTGGAAAATCCAAATCTCTAAAAAAGAAAACTTTGGATTGTAAAAAAAAAATGAGAGTTGCCTTAGTTTAGAAAGAGTTATCCATCACTGACCGAGAACAGAAAATAGGAAGTGTAATATCAGAACAGATGTTATACTTTACAATATTTATTTGCACAAAAAATGCAAAATATACAAAAAGTAATGCTACATTTTGTTCATAGCACAGAAAGTCTGTACTGTTCTAGTTAATTTTTTGGGTTGCCACCGGGACGTAAAGTTATTGATACAGTTAAGTAATTATATGTGTGTAACTGTTTCCACATGTACTTAGAGTTAGTGGTAGGATTAATGGATCTCTCCCCTCCAAAATAAACACAGTTTATATCCCTTTGAAAAAATATCGGTACATGCTCTTAAAACGGTATACCGATAGTGATCAGCCAGAAATGAGTGATAATTTAACGTTAACTTTATATGCAACATTCTAAATTCTCAAATTGTGCTTGCTTTCCACACACGTAATCGGCTTAAAAAAAGATAATCTAATTTCTGGTTTAAGGGAGTGGGTAGCTGAAGATATCTATCTACAAATGTATCAATAATTATTTAAATATAACATGTTCAAATATTCTTAAAAGTCTTCCAGTACGATATAAAAATTAATATGTATACTGTAGAAAGTATTATTTATTTAGCACAATAATTATATAAATATTTTTTTGTAATTTTCCACAAAAAGCATATATTACACGCCCACGGTTTCAATTTACTATTTGTTTTCACCGCTAAGAAAACAATACGAAACTAATATAAAAAAGATACACATTTTCGAAGTACAAAATTATAAATTGTTTTAAATACAAGCGGTACTTTAGTCTCCGGAAATTTGGTCTCGAGAACTCTTTCGTCCAACATCTCATCAGGAGAAATTATTGGAATACAAAATGTAAAATAAGGTTCAGGAGCAAGGGCAAGAATAGGGGGAAAACAGCTGAAGATAATAAGCGTTTAAAATAAATCTAATTTAATAACTGGAATACAAACGTGTAAAAGACAGAGTTTTAAAGGGGAACACTACAATGGCCCAACTAACGCTTCCCCAAAACAATATATATATATATATATATATATATATATATATATATATATATATATATATATATATATATATATATATATATGCGTGTGTGTGTGTGTGTACAGACAGAAGACGCAGATACAGCTACTTGAATGGCTGATTCGGATAACTATTTTAATACAGTTCATAATGAATTACTGTTTAATGGAATTCATTTCTAATTTCAGTGTGCTATTAACTCTATATATATGCAATAGTTTTGTCGATATAAACAGTAATTAATAACACTGATTAAATTAAAAATGATAAATTATGCAAACTTGTTTTTACATCGCTCACTTAATAGAACGATCTACCGACGATGTATGCGAAAGAATAGCTCATAGAGAAAAGGGAGGGAGATGGTGACGAACTACTTACTTGTTCGCTCTCCTTTTCTCTCTTTTTTGCCCTTACTTTCTCTTTCGCTGCTTTTTTGCTTCCTATTCCCTTCTTCTGAACCCCCTTTCTCCAGGCACATTTTAAAATGGTTTTTCATTTCAATGATTTTTCTGATCATGTGTACACATTTGTGTTTAAATGTGCTAATGTGCCTTTCCGGTCTGATTTATAAAATAAAAATTTTTTCAAAATAACACAAAATGTTAATCTTTACATATTATTGTGAATAAATTTGTTTATTTGATGAACCGTAAAATACATTAAAATAGGATACATTTTTATTTATTATTGGTATAGAGCCGTATCTAAATAGATATTGGACCCTTTAAGCGTGTTATATTTTCGACGTTTATCTTGTTAAATCACGGTTCACATTGTATATTTCCATCCGGATATGTTTGATTAAGACAGGTACATTCTGAACGACGAGTCGCACTATCAATACTGTCACTTAAACTACCCTAACACGCACAAGGACGTCGTATGGGTGTTACTGACCATGCATCCCACGTTTGACATCCAGTTATGGAATAAACCTACTGTTCTAAATCGGGCTTTCGACTAATTTTAGTAATCTTCTGGAGAGATTGCTGAGAATTAGTATAATGCAATGCCAAAAAAGAGTAAAATGTGTATAATGACGCCTACAACTAACATATTATGTGATAATAATTTACGTGATCAGGTATTTGTGTGTAATTTGAACTAGATGCTATGATATCCATATTAGATTTACAGATTGTACCACAATAATTAGAAAACATCCGATTTTAGTTATCGACTTTCAAAGTTTCCAGATCGAAGTGTTAAGATGGTAGAATGCTATTCTGTGTCAACACAGTAAGTCAGGTTTTCCTGCAAAGCTATAACTCATCATTGAAATGTTTTTTATCTTCTTGGTGTTTGTCATCTTAGGTGTATGAGATGTATTTCTACGAAACAGATCGATCAAACTCTCAGTAGGACACGATTTCAACGTGATTATACATTGCAATATATATATATATATATATATATATATATATATATATATATATATATATATATATATATATACATTAGTTATCCTTTCGAGTTCTTAAAACAACATCAAATGTACGCACACACACATACACATATATGACAAAGTTGTTCTACAACGAAAGCTTGCAAAGAAAAATAATTAAATGAATGGATTTTTTATTTAAATTGCATGATTGTTGATTTTCAAAATATTTCACTTAAATACATTCTCATGCGTGCCTCAAATATGTTGTCAATTTATTTACTTAAAAAGCGCCAATCTGCGCATAACATCGCCAAGACTACACCTATCCTAACGTATTTTAGAACTTGAAATCCCTTTCTGCTCATATCGTGATTCGACCCCTCGGGGTAAATACCATCAAAATGAGGAGAAAATAAAGAAGAAAAACAACTATAAGGCAATCTCGCCTGATTAAGTTGTTCTACAACGAAAGCTTGCAATAAATGTTAATAAATGAATTTTTCATTTAAATTCCACGATTGTTGATTTTCAAAATATATCACTTAAATATATATATATATATATATATATATATATATATATATATATATATATATATATATATATATATATATATAATAAATTGAGAGAAACACATTTTGAACATAATTCATATCAGTTCTGATAATTCAAATACAAAGATTATGTAGAGTACGATCGTTTCCAAGACAATTTGGAGCATTTATTTTTTGCTATACTCTTTTGATGACTGTAAATAGTGTCTACTATTAACGCTCTCTCCAGCGTCACATAGAAAACTATTTAAGAAAAGCTTAAAAAGTCAGTATAAATCGAAAACCACATATATCTAGTCGATAATGGAGACAGAACCTCCTATAAAAGAGAATAGTTGTTTGTTTGAAGCATTACTGGTAGATAAGTATGGGGTATTTATGAACGTCGATAGCAATTCAGACAACTAATATTGTGAAAGAGAGGAACAACAAAAAAAAACAATCGAAGATAATACTTGAGGTAAAAATCTTCACAATTATCAATGTATTTTCAACGGATCTTTCACATATTATACCAATATATAAATATTACTGGTAGTATTAATAATTAATAACATCTGAGATGGCGGAACAAATACTCACATACATATGTGGAACAAATAAACAAACACACGCACATCTATACAACCACCCACCCACACACGCACGTGCACACACACACACACATATATATATATATATATATATAGTTTTAAATATACAGGTGTGTTTCACCCACACACCACGTCGTTTCAGGCTTCTTACCCACATCAGTTCAGAAATAGCAACTGTATACAGTTCGTCAATCCAGCCTAGAGTAACGAGACAAACGTTCAGGACAACACTGCCGCAAGAAATCACCACATACAGTATTGAAATTAAGGTACACTTAGCCAGGAGGCGGGGTAATCATATTCTCGTATATATATATATATATATATATGTATATACATATATATATATACATATATATATTTATATATATAAATATATATAAATATATATATATACATATATATATATATATATATATATATAAATATATATATATATATAGTGTGTAGATTTCAATTTTGTGTAGAGAATCTGATTAACAGAGCTCAATGTAATTTAAACAGAGCAAAATAGAATTATAAAAAGAAAAACTATACACACATTAAGGTTGTACACATAATAACTTATTTCGACCCCTTTAATTAGGTCTCCTCAGATGTATAGACAACCAGGGTTTTTTTGACGTGGTTGTCTATACATCTGAGGTGACCTAATTAAAGGGGTCAAAATAAGTTATTATGTGTACAACCTTAATGTGTGTATAGTTTTTCTTTTTATAATTCTATATATATATATATATATATATATATATATATATATATATATATATATATATATACTAGCAGAGCTACCCAGTGTTGCCCAGGTTAGAGTGTGGAACAACATCATACGCAACATCATCTTAGGAGTTTACTTTAGCAGCAACCTTGATGCTGTCAGCTAGATATCTTACTCACAGAGCTATTCAGACATATGTTAATACTCTTAAACTAACGCTAATAGATTAATTTCATTGTGTAACATGTTTTAAAATTGTCATAAGCTTCTTTAAGGGGCACCCAGAAACGCAACAATACTTCAATTATGTTCACATACAAATTCTGCATTTGACTACAATTATATCAAAAGTACACTTTTTAGTGTGTCTTTTTTTAAGGACCTATATGCACAGAAAAAGAGGCGTTTTCTTTGACTATATATATATATATATATATATATATATATATATTAGAATAAAATGGAAAACAGTTTTCATTGTAGGGGTGGTGGCCCCGGGGACCATCTTGATATTATCAAAATTTGCTGATTTTTTTTTTAAATATACATAATTTTGGGTCATTTACCTATGGTTTTTATTTCATTTGAAACAAAGGATAAACTCGTTTCAGTTGGAGGACGGGGACCCCCAGCGCAAAAGTTATATGTTTTGTAATAGAGCCTATGACCTACACTGAGAGGGCTGTAGTCTACATGCCAATGTTCATGCAATTCTGTCTAGCGGTTTGGGTGAACATAAGACACAAATATTAGGCAGAGCGCATACACACAAAGAGAGTTATTATTTATTTAGCACAATAATTATATAAATATTTTTTTTAATTCACACAAAAATCATATATTAAACGCCCACGGTCTCAATTAACTATTTGCTTTTACCGCTAAGAAAACAATACGAAACTAATATAAAAAAGATACACATTTTCGAAGTACAAAATTATAAATTATTTTAAATACAAGCGGTACTTTAGTCTCCGGAAATTTGGTCTCTAGAACTCTTTCGTCCAACATCTCATCAGGAGAAATTATTGGAATACAAAATGTAAAATAAGGTTCAGGAGAGAGAGCAAGAATAGGGGGAAAAACTGCTGAAGATAATAAGCGTTTAACATAAATCTAATTCAATAACTAGAATACAAACGTTTAAAAGACAGACTTTTAAAGGGGAACACTACAATGACCCAAGTAACGCTTCCCCAAAACAATATATATATATATATATATATATATATATATATATATATATATATATATATATATATATATATTCACACACTCAAGAACTATACTAGTTGACATGTCCTATTTAGCTGACGTGAAAGCATGTATCGAGTAGATGAGAAACTCCAATTTTACATCAGCGGTCATCGGACTTTTTGTCTTTCACCGGGAGAAGTGTTAGCAATATTCAGAAAGTAATTGTCGTTTCGCAGAAGCGTTGCTTACTATAAACCTGTCGCGGTGCTGGTACTTTTTGAGTATGCGTTTTTTTTAAATATTATTTATACCAACTACGCGTGCAGCTTGCAACATCACACACCTTTTGAGTCCTACAGTTGTCATGGTATTGTAACTACAGCTAACAGCTACCATGCTAAGCTTTTATTTTGATAACCATGTTACGTGCCGGCTTGGTTAATCACCACCAAGTGCATGTGCAGCCGAATGTTCAACGGTAAGATCGGATTAGATTATTTGAATGAGTAAAAAGTCAGTTAAACATCCTTGTCTCTTTCTACTCACTATATATTTTTCTCGTATGTTAGATATTTTTCCACTACTAAATTAATATTACTACTTTTATTTACAATAAACTATACCGAGCGTTTTAATTCTTTTCTTACATAATGATGGTCGAGTGTTAATAAACAGAAAGAAGAAGAGGGGAGATCGATCGAAGTAAGAGCGATAGATACCGTAGAAAATTAGAAAAGGTGATTGATACAAATTTGAGAAGAGATTGGTCACTTGGAGAGTTAATTGCAAATTGCGGCTAATGAGAACAATTAAAATATATATATATATATATATATATATATATATGTATGTGTATGTATATGTATATATATATATATATGTGTGTGTGTGTGTGTGGGTGTATGTGTGTGTGTGTGCATGTATACGAGGTCTGTCTAAAACGCATCCGACCTTAGGCCAGAAAAAAACATTTCAAATACATGACGGGGTTGGGACCCTAATCCCCTTCAAAGAAGGTCCTTTGTGCTTGCACTCACTTAGCTAACCGATCTATCCAAATCGAAAACACGATGATGTGTCCCTGTATTCAAAGATTCTGAATATGACATACAGTTTAGTGCTCCCTGAACACTTTTGCAGATGTGAGATGTGAGCTGGAAATTTTTTACAGCTGTGTGGAATCATTGGCTAGCAGGAAGGATCATAGAAAGCGTTATGACTGTGTATGCCCGTTAAATTCGCCGAGAAATCGCAAGAAGGTGTGGGAAAATCCAAGCAAAGAACTGAGGACCGTGATGAAAGAGATGGACATCGCAGTAACAACTATAAAATCATCGCTGAACAAGAATATTTGCTACTCCTCATACAAGAAGCGGCAATGTCAAAGTACCCAGAGCCAAGGCCCTAGAATATCGCTCTTCAACAAGGAAAAAACATAATAGAGCCGGTGATTTTCTGTTTTTTCACATAGCCAAATACACAACGCGTAGAATTACAGGTGTCTAGCCTACAGTCAGCACTTTGTCACGAGCATAATTAAGAATATATTCCTTCGAACTGTTATGGCATTTAAGTGGTATTCCAGCGAAAACCATACCTTCGGAAAATTACACGGATTCAAATCAGATTGTTATATCGAGTCCTATTTCACTATAGTCAAGCGCTGGGTTGAGACTTGGGCTGCGAAAACGTCATTTCTGTTGCAGTATGACTCAGCATCGTGTCATCCTCCATCTTAGGCAAACACAGAACTTACTGTTTTAGAACGATCATGACTTAAACCGTTGCTGCAATTTTGCTCTAAACCGATTTTGATACATTTGTTTTTCTTGCAAAGTAGCAAACCTAGTACTCACGCCGTATGATAATTAAAGGAACTCAATAAAGATACAACAGACCTAACAAGTAAATAAATATAGTTACATATATAAATTAGTGTTAATAAGGAAGGCATATATATATATATATATATATATATATATATATATATATATATATATATATATATATATATATATATATGTATATATATGTATATGAAATGTTAAAAATATATACCTTATGTACTATTTAATACAAATACTTATATTATGACTAGAGAGAGAGAGAGAGAGGGGGGAGAGAGAAAGAGAGAGAGAAAGAAAGAGGCTTAGAAAAGGGGGTAGACAAATAAGCAAAAAGACAGAGAAAAAAGTTGTACTCTCATCAGTCAAAAACATTTATTTTCTGTATTCAATCTCGTGAATGTTTTATCAAGCTATTTATTTCACATTGTTATTTATTTGTAATCTCAAGGTTTTGTCTGAAAATCAGGAAATGTTTAGATGTCCCATTGTCTTCTTCTGGTCACTGGCCAAGTTTTCAATTTATGTTATAGTTTTTTTAGAGATGTCCACCATGATCGATTAACTGAATTGATCATGCAATATTTTTTCTTATATAGATAGATAGATAGATAGATAGATAGATAGATAGACAGATAGATACATAGAGAGAGAGAAAGAGAGAGTGAAGTTGATAGATAGAGAGAAAACTGATCAGTGGGTCTAGACTATATTTTCGAAAGAAGAAACAGCAGTGGTTGACACCGGTGTACGGTATACTAGGCAAAGAAAATATTATATAAATATATAAGCAGTGCTTATATGTATGTAAGGAATTACTGCAAAATTAGATTTGTGTCAGAATTTTGTAATATATAAAAATGTATTTGGTAACAATATGTTCTTTTTATTTTCAAAACGTCTGCTGCAATTACTAGTTTTGTTTTATCATGAATTATTCTGTCTTGCTTGATTGTCTGATTTCTAAATATAAGAAAAAGTCCGATCCGTTCGGGTACCTATTGAGCTCTGGTTAGATTCTTTTAACCAGGTATAAGTGAGTTTGTCAAGTTAATCAAATTTTAAAAAAATAAAAAAGGGGCAATCTTTGTTTATCCTTTGTGTCTGCTATATATTCATTCTTAAGTTCTCTCTCTGTATCTTCCCTTACTCCCAATCTATGACAAAAATATTATTGATACTTGCGGTTATATTCCTATTTTCTGTTAATGGAATATTCCAATATTCTGTTTTACAATTGGAACATTCTAATCCTCTCTTTTACTATAAATATATTTGTGAAACCAAAACATTTTTTGTTGAGTTAGTTTTATAATGAATACAGAAAAAGAGTGATAGAAGTGAGAGGGATAGAGACTGTATAAAATAATGTCGGGGGTTTGCCATCATGAGTTGAAAGAAAATGAGACTAATAGACAGACAAGTTTTAGGAGATGGATGGGTTTGTGAGTAAATTGCAAATTTCGACTAATAAGAAAAATTTAAATGAATGTTTTTGAAATATAACCTAATTGCAAAACAAACACATATTATAATGTGTATTTTTCGGGCTTTATATTTTTATGAGGAAAATATATTAGAAAATAGCCTGAAGGAAGAAAAGATTGATAAAATTAACTTTAGTTTAACAATACTATATATATATATATATATATATATATATATATATATATATATATATATATATATATATATATGAGAGAGAGAGAGAGAGAGCGGACGTGTTTCAAATAATCACAAAATCCTTAATTATTTTTATTGAAAAGAAATTTATTAACAGATTTGAGGTTATATTGAAATTGCATTTTGCAAAAGCAAGTGTGGAAAACAACATAACTCATGTGGCGTCCGTTATCAGTGATACATTTTTGAAGGCGTTCTTGGAAGTTTTCATAAACTTTTTTAATCGTCGCTCTGTCACAACGGCCAATTTGTAGAGCTGGAATTGCAGTTCTAAATGCAAAACACGCCTTACCGAACGATTACTGAGGCCTAGTTAAGAAGAATGTTACGAGCAGAACGAGTCGGACAACGCAGCACGGCTTGTCTGACGCGTTCCACATTTTCAAAGATACATGCGGATCGTCTAGCCTCTGGTGGTATCTTGTTCATCAGTGTACTTCGTGTACGAAGTGCGTTAACCCAACGTAGGATAGTGTTGCGAGTGGGAACAGCTTGATTTCGGTTGATATTGAAATGGCGACGAAACTCACGTTGAACTGCCGTTATCGATTCGTTATTCTTGACGAAACGGTCGTACGAAAAAACGCAGTGCTTTATGGCCAATGACTCCAACAGAAAAGAGAAAAAAATGCTAAGACTTCATGAACTCAAATGTTTTTATATTTTAGAAAAACATCCGCCTTCAGTGGCCCACCTGTATATATATATATATTAGAGATGGGCGGTTTCGTCTCCATACCAGATACCGAATCGGTTTTTTTTTAAACCGTAACCGTTCGGTATTGTGTTTTTACTACAGTAAGCCACCATATACAAGGAAACACGGTTTAAAAAATTTTCCGATTTGAATAAAATTGAATATTACCAAAAAATGTTATATTAGTATGGACAGATTGCACAAATATATGATAAAAACATTTAATGTACTTAGCAATACACATCGACCAGAAAACTGTTTGGATAATCACATATTTGAGGTTAGTTCTATTAAAATAGTCATATCTTAAAAACTAAAGCACTTTAAGAGCTCAAAATAGCATCATTTTGTTAGGAAAGTAATATCCTTACATTTTTCGTACCCAACTAGTAAATAAATTAATCTTTCATCTTTTTTTTGCATTAAAATTATAATGGTACGTTGTTTTGTTTTTCGGTAATAGTAATTTTAAATTATCTTATCCTAAAAATATTGTCTTTTTTTGAGCGAAAGTCAACAATGGCTGCTAGTATTGCTGATATAACAATCAATCAGCAGCAGCGTCTTGTAAAGCTTTGAAAAATTCGTTTATAAACTTCTTTAAAAGTAAGATAAAAATACTTTTTGTGCTTAAAAAAGTTAATCCTATTTGGTTCTTTTATAAAAAATACTTTAAAAAATACTGGTGTTCACTCAACTTTCGAACTTCTAGTAGTAATGACTTTCTAGTCGGCAATTTAAAAAAAAAATTAAGATTCTACTTTTTTAGGCGATTACGTCTTAAAGTCTTGGCGAAAAAAAGAAAACAAACAAAAAATAGTTTAGAATTTAGAGTAGGGGATCAGTTTCGCATATAAATTTAATGTAAAATGATCTCCGATTTCCCGGCTATTCTTGCCTTTTAGTGAAATTCATAAAATAAATAATTACTCTACCATTAACTCTAGGTACGACTAACAACCCCACCTCCTAAAAATGCCTTCTTGAACGTATCGTACCATTAACCTTAAATATGAGTGGCAAGCCACCCCTAAAAAACTCCCTTAACCCTAACACTAAGTCCGAATGGCAACCTCCATCCAAAACAAAACCCCTTCCTTAACCTTATCACTAACGCTAAGTCCGAGTAGGAAGCCCTAATCCTACAAAAAAGCCCATTAAAACCACACATAATCATCTAAAAAAAAAAAAAAAAAAAGCAGACGCCCATAAAAAAAACGCACAAGATTTATTTGCCATAGAAAAAAAATTATTAATGCCCTAAAACGCTAGAATGGCCCGGAAATTGTGAATTATTCTACATTAAATATATGTGAAACTAATCCCCCACTCGAAATTCTAAATGAATTGTTTTTTTTTCTTTCTGCTAAGTTTTCAGGGTGTTCACACTTAATTGCCCCTAGCCCTACCACTAACCTGAAGTTCAAGTGGTAAGTCCCTCTCCTCCCACAAAGACTCTCATAATCGTCTAAAAAAAAAGAAAACAAGAAAAACGCACAAGATTTATCTCCCATAGAAAAAATAATTACATGTCCTAAAACGCTAGAATAGCCTTGAAATGGGGGATAATTTTATGTGAAACTGATCCCCACTTTAAATTCTAAATTAGTTGTTTTTGTTTCTTTCTTTCTGCCAAGTTTTTCAGGGTGTTAACATGAAATTGCCTAAATAAAAAAAGTAGAATCTCATATTTTGGGGAGGTAAGGGGTGAGTTAGCAGAAGGTGTAAATCTACAATAATGCTAAAGAAATCTTGCAATATATTAATTTTTAAACAGTCCTAGTGTTAGATTTTAATTTCTTGTACATAAAATATATTACAATCCAACTTTGAGTTTTCTAACTTCTTTCTTTTAATGGATTCATGGTATTTTTAAGGTATTGCAGCATATTTATGTGCACTTAGTGCAGATTACTTGGAAACCATTAATTTCTGGAGATTTTCAGTGTCACATTCTGATTCCTTGTACAAAAATACATTTATATGGTAAATTTCATTGCTTAATCTTGTATTTTAACAAAGATATAACATTTTTACTGAAAAATTAGTGTAAAAAATGTGACGAAACGCATATGGTCTTAAAAAGGGGAAAATATCCAATTGTGTGAGGCACAAAAATAGTCATAACTTCCTTATTTTTAGTCAGATTTAAAAAATTTAAAAAGATTCTTTCTTAGATCATCAAGCTCTTTCTATATATGCCATTATTGAGATATTTTAAGCAATTTAAATTTGTTCATGTGTATTGCTACTTGTAGGAAGAAATCTTTGTTTACAGTTTGTTTATCATTAACATTTTGAATTTTTAAATAAAAAAAAGAGAAATACGACAGACAACATGACATCGTATTTTTAGCATAAACTATTTTCAAATGAAAAAGAAAAAATCAAACGCGTTCTGTATGATGTCGAAAATCTATTTGATTCAACTCAAAATTGTAAAATAATTATTTGTTTGTTTCAGAGTTATCTAAAAAAATAAGTTATTAAAATGAAATTAAAAAAAAATACTTGTAAAAGTAAATAAACGAAAAGTAGTGAGCGAGTATAAACATTTAAAAAGAAAAAAGTAGTTGCCAATGCTAGTATCACTTTATTCGGATTTTAAAAATTATTTTAAACATTAGGCATTTCATTGTTTACTTTTGAAAAGCCACTTCATACATAAATTGTCATTTCTAGAGAACTATCTCTCAACTATACCGTTTTCTCTCCCAAAAATGGGTTATTCAAATAGTAGACTATGCAACGATTTATATTTTACTAAATACAAATCATCTTCAGGCGGTATTAGTTTTAGTGTCTTTACAAATTATGACTTTACTGTTGTGCTCATTTTTGAATTATAACGGCAAGTAGTTTGTAACTTGAAAAAGCGTATGTAAAGTTGAAATGTACATGAGTGCGTTTCAACTTTACAGACGCTGTTTCATTAGCGTAACTAGACGTAGCGAGATACGTTATATATATAATTCATTCACAACAATATGCTAACGGTCAACATTTACTCAATCGAGACCGATTCTTGGGATTGTCATTTATTCAGTTTTCATCAAATCTTGATGCATTTTTGGCATTAGAATTGACTAGTCCCAAGCCTTTTATCAATAAAAAGCTTTGGACTAGTCAATTCTAATTTATAAAGAAATTAAGATGTGGTGCAGTAGAAAACAAAGTTATTCGAACTATGTGGTGTCATCAATGTGTAGGATAACGCTTCCCATTGACTTTTAATCACGATAACTGTTTTATTTAAAACAAGTATTTCTTTTGTTTATACCGAAAATGTCTTTAAAAGGAGCTTAAAATATGGAAGAGTTCAGCAGCTTAAACCGACAAAAAGTCCCATTGATTAATAATGCTCATGCCCTTTAACTCGAGATAACTTTTTAAATTATAAATATAAATTATAAATATAATTATAAATTTAAATAGAAATATAGAATTCGATTAAAAGATTCCAAATAGTAAATTATTAAAAGATTGGGACTATAGTAACCGAGTTGTCACTTTTAGTAGAATAAGAAAAAAAAGTGACCTTTAAAACAAAATTTTACAGGAAAAAGGGCCAACAAAGGCCAAATTGAAGACTGAAGCCACACTTCTAGCAGAAGGAAAGATAAAAAATGTCCAGTTCAAAATTAATGAAGAAAACTTAACAATATTAAAGATATTAACTATTGGGTATGTTGAAGATGTTAACTTTCGATTCTTTGGTACACCAGAGGAACGTCCAGAAACTTTCCAGAAACTTTCGATTATTTTTGTACACCATAATCGCGTCTGGAAACTTTCAATTATTTTTGCACACCAGAGACGCCTCTATTACCTTTCGATACTTTTACACCAGACGCGCGTCCAGAAACAGTTATTTAATACACTAGAAGCGCCTCTGTAAATTATCAATTATTTTGTACACTAGAGGCATGGTCGTAAACTTTCGATTCTTTTTTACACTAGAGGCGTATCAGTAACCTTTACATTCTTTTGTAACCCAAAGGCATGTATGTAAACTGTCGATTCTTTTTAGACCAGAGGCGCGTCCAGAAACTTTCGATTAAACTTTAAATTATTTTGTACAACACAGGCGCGTCTCTGAACTTTCGATTATTTTTTACACCAGGAAAGCGTCCGTAAACTTACGATTCTTTTGTACACTTTTGAAATAACAAATATTTAATATCAAATCATATTAGTTACACACAACTATATAAATATTTAGTGTCAACAACAACGTTTTTTTAATTAAATACTGTGATACTTGTTCAGAAAACTTCAAGAAATGAATTCAGTAATGTTTTCAAATCTTTAGTCATCTCAATTAATAGATGTTTGATTAATGATGAATGAGAACAGAAAATTAATTGTGATATTATGAAGTTCAGTTTTTAAAATATATGGAACTACTTTTACATTAAAAGCTGAATTTGTTTATGATGAAGTATCATCTATGGCACTCGAAATTCGTATGAAGTTAGTGACAACATTATCAAGAAAAAATACAGTAACTTTCCTCACAAATTTCCTAATGTAGAAAAAATATAAATTTGAAATGAAAAATATATTTGTAAATTTATTCTGAAAAATTTTTTTATACCGAAGTCAATAATGATATAATTTTACTGAAATATATATCTTAGAATGTATTCTGACATTTTTAAACTTACTTGAAACACAGAAATTGAAATGTATTCTTATTATTGTGACATTTATTCTGAAAATCAAAGTTTTTCTGAATTTATTGAATATTTCAAATTGGAATATTTAACATATTTTGCTCTTAGTGTACATTATTCTGACATTTACAATTGTAAATTAGAATTTATACTGAAGGAAATACTAAGTGTCTTATCATATTTTAATTTATCGTGAAATAATATGAACTATTTTGAACTTATTTGAAACTCAGAAATTGAAATTTATTCTTATTTTTCTGAAACTTTTTCTGATCTAATTTTTAAAATTAGAGATTTTCTGAATTTATTAATTTGAATTAATTAATTAATTTAATTATTTTTGTTCAGTGGATAAGAAATAAGAAATGAAAGGCTAGGTCACTAGTGAATAAGATACTTTCATTATTTTAATGTTATAATTATTATTGGTTCAACTCAAGTAGCAATTGTTACTAATGTTTCCACGAACTTCAAGTCTATGTGACTCTAGGTAAACCTGGTTACTGATGATTAAGGGTATTATTATTTGTTTCTTTTTTTAAATTATAATCAACAAAATAAATTGCGCATTATTAAACTACAATACCTTAAAAAGTAGACTATAAAATGCGGACGCATGTGTATTAATATTCTTAAATATAAACCTGGCAAAGTACAGAACAAGTTAAATTAACTCTTAAAATATTGAAGCTAAAATTGAGATTTGAAGAATTAAATGTAGAGTAAAATTAGAAATGTAAAGAGAATAATAAACAATATTGAATTCGGTGATTTATTAAATATAGTTTATTTGTATTAAAGTACCATTCAAAATGTGAAGAATTCATAAGCGATTGCCCTTTACCATATTACCTCGAGTGGAGTGGATTCTGTGGCTGACTCTTCTAAGCTATTGAATCTGCCTGTATTTAACAATGTATCAATACTGCACAAGTGAAGAAATGTTTATTTTGTGTTGTTGCAAAGAATATGTGTTTTTTAAGTTTTAATTAAAAATAAAATTAAACAAAACTTTGATATAATTAACTTACATTTAACTCTTCCTAATAGTAATCTCTCCCTGATTATCAGCAGCATTTTATTCCAACTTCTATTTTTTTTTTTACTTTTACTAATTGTAGTAATACTAGCATTTCTTTCAAGTAGCAAACAATTCAAAATTTTCAAAATTAGTTTGCCTTACTTGTTAATTTGCCTAAGTCATCACTTTTTCTGTTTACTTGAGGTAACTATTTTGACGGAATCTACTGTATAATGAAACAAAAGATATCTACAGTGATTTATATGATTCTTGTATCAATCAAAATACCAATATTCAGAGAAAGAGGTAAGAACACCCATTGCATATATCTGTCATTTTAGCAACCTTGTGATTAAGTGTAATTTTACTCTACATTCAAATATTCAAATCTCAATTCTAGCTTCAATATTTTAGGAGTGACTTCCACTTTCCTGTTCATAGTTATAAATAGTAATACACATGCGTCTGCATTTTCAGTTTAGTATGTATATATATGTATATGTATATATATATATATATATATATATATATATATATATATATATATATATATATATATATATATATATATATATATATATGTATAAATGTTCTTACACGCAAGTGGTTAAGAATTCGAGACCATACGCGAATAGACATCAACAGATAATTGGAAGAGATAGATGCATCATGATGATTATACCTTGATTCTAACCATCGGAAATTTAGACGTGTAATCGATGTTCGTTCAGTTTTGTATTATTCAACGTTACTCGAATAAATTCTATGCTTAACATTCACAGTCAACTTACTCAACCTTTTGCGTGTGAATGCCATAACAGATCAGACTAATGTGGTATATTGAACAAAGAAAACCCAACTACGATACTCGCTGTGAATCAACTTATTGTGTTTGGCCCATGAGCCGAAATATAAAAAGGTAACAATAATAGAAGCAAAAAGGTATCATATTTAGTACAGAACCCGGGCATATAAGTATTGTCATAAAAGTTATTATTATAATTGCATTTTAATATTTATATAGACGATGCATATTTTTTAGAACTAATTGTTATCTAAAAAATATTATTTTGAAGACTTATATTATAAAAGTAAAAAAATATTACTCTACTTTGTTTTTTCATTAATAACAGAGTTGTTTAATCTGCAATTATTGGTATCCATTATATCAGTAAAAAAAGTCTTACAAAAATGTACGATAAAATATGTTGTTAAATAACAAGTAAACATTAGTAGTATTCAGTGCGATGGCAATAAAGTCTAACAAGTAAATACGTTTATTATGTACTAGCTAAAGTACCCGTCTATGCTGGCTTTCTAAACTTTTCATTAATTTTATATCATAGATTAAAAGTTAAGAACATCTATTAAATATTTTAAAGCCATTTTTAATTTTAGATATTCAGGTTTAGGAAATAACTGTGATATTCGAACCAACGATGGCATAACACATCGGATCAGAAGGCGAACGCTTCATTCACGCGGCCGTTGCCCAGAAGAAAAGTATGTTCTATTACCTAATAAAATGAGTAAGCCATTAGGATATAGTATTTACAAAATCTAAAATAGTAACATTATCTAAAGTAAATAAAGAAACACAAAGTAGCATAAACACAAAATTAGATAATCTAATTATAGTAAGAGGATATAGTGAATATTTATCAACTATGTTTATAAATTTCAATATAAAAAATAATGAATGTCTTCTCTCTAAAGTAAACAATACACATATGGCGAGTTGTAATATATAAACAATTATTATAAGTATATTTTTTGGTCGACTAATAATAGAAAGTATCAAAGTGTAAAATGTCTTACCAATATGTTTACGTGATCTTTTACGTA
Organism: Sepiola atlantica; assembly: GCA_963556195.1. Lineage (NCBI taxonomy): Eukaryota > Metazoa > Mollusca > Cephalopoda > Sepiida > Sepiolidae > Sepiola > Sepiola atlantica. The sequence continues at coordinate 24,751,465 of OY744546.1, read as the reverse complement.
CTTTTGACTAATTTTGAATAATTCGTTTTAAAAAAGTGCAATATATTTATACATCAATAAAGACATCGGATCGAAGATGCTGATTCAAAAATCTGCAGGTAGTTCGGCTTTTAGATCATCCGTTTAATTCTGATGCCGCGACATACATACTTAAATACATATGTACAAACATATAAACACATACGTTCTACTTTCCTTTATATATAGAGAAAGGTAGAAGCGAAACTCAACTGATGACAACAAAAAAATCTATGACATATTGGTGCGAGAGAAAGGGATTAACTGAAACCACCATTTAATATCACCACATGCTGTGTATTTAGATACCTTGGCTAGCTTTTATGAAAAAATAATTGGTGAGATCTTGATGAATGAATCAATATTATATTAATCGTGGCACTGCCTCTTTGTCTGCGGATGAAATCGAAAATAAAAAATGATATCAATAGCGAAACCAATTTTCTCGACTAAACTCTTACGCAAAAATGCAATTATAGTTATCACTTTCTCATTGTGGGGTCAGCGTCCGCATCGAACATAGATAAACATACGTTTTCGAACCATAAATTACGTCTACCTTTACAAAAGTTTTAGCAGCTACTGAAATCCAAATTTAAATCTGTCTCCCATTATAGGATTTCGACAATTAATTATGTATATATCTTTCCTATGTGATTAGCTTGCTCTAATACATCCACATTGAATCATTCCCTAGAGCACATTTCATATGATAAACATATCCACACTTGACCCCGAAAGTATGCCATTGCCAACAAACATTTAAAAATAACATTGAGGAATAAAAATATTAGATATTCCAATTCTATTAAGATGAGCGAAGTGTAATTGGCCTCCATAATACATGTTTTACGGTAAACACGCGGCGGTAACTAAAATGGTTAAAGGTATACATTTATTAATAGTTTGTTTTGTCAAACATAACATAGAGTAAGAATAATCTGTTAATACACGTTCCAAAACAACTGAATACACATAATTGCATCAAAAGTAAACACTCGTGCGAAGGACACAAGGAATTATTTACTGTCGACACATGGGAGTTCGTAGAAGAAAATGGTTCGATCGCCAAGTAGGTAAGAAATACGTTCGATTGTGAAGGCGCAAAAAAGAACTACGTTAGTTGCATTCTCGGAGTTCATGATGCAAAGAGAACCAGAATTTAAAAAATATTTTCATGAGATTTGAGACTTGGCGATTTTTTCAAAACTTGGCGATTAATCCAACAGTCCATATAAATTATTGCTTTGAAGGTGCCCTTGTCCCTACAATGCTTAAACAGACCGATAATGTGAAATCAACTTGATGTTTTTGGAAATATAAAAACTACTCATCGATTAAAATAAATTCGTTATATCCAACATTCTACTAAAATATCTGTTGTTAATTATAATTTAAAATGAGAAGAAATGTAAGATGTCGCTTACCTCAGGTGGAAGGGGGATATAGGTTGCTAAAAATAGATGTCAGTAAATAGAGTAGGAAATTTAAATATTCTATCTAAGTAAATTATCGGTTGATATTTAATTTTCCCCGTGGTTTGAAATAAAAGGCTTTGGTGTCTTGTTTAAACGGCAGTGCATTTTTTTGCTTTTTGAGGCTGATACGACGTTAGTGACAAGTTTGATTTACGGCACCGATTGTTGACGAAAACTTGCTTTTTGGACTTACGAAGTTTGAACTGTGTGCCGTTGTTGTGCATTAATGTTGATATATTTAAGCTACCCCTATTGGTCAATACAACCACAACTATTTAACATATAATATACATACTAATGAATAGCTATTTAAGTTAAATAAAATCTATGTTAAAGTAAAATTCTCCTTGTCAATTCTAAGTTTTTAATTCATTGCGCCAAATTTAAAATTACTCTCTCTCCCGAATGCAGTTTGGTAAGATTTTTGACTAACCCCGGGTAGTAGATTTGTAAGCAGCATGCACACTTATACACACTACGGTAAATCGACTGTTTCTGTGCCAGTTTATATTTCAAAGAAGAGATGATTGTTCAAGAAATCGAATTAATACGATATTTAATTTTACAAATGTGGCACCCGATCAACCCTGAGTACTTCTGCAATTATCCAACTATTTTTTATTTATTCATAGACGACTTGAATTCGTTCAATTTAAAATAGGTCACTCCGTATTCGTTCTTGTTTGCCTCGTTTTATTCCAGGCAATTTCCGCCATTTTTGTACCTGATTAATTTAATGTTATTTCCTCTTTCCTAATTTAAATAATTTGGACCTTCCGTTTTATATTTTTTGTATTTAATTGAAACCATTTGTCAATTAATGTGACACATAGCATCTCTAAGAATTCAATAAAGAAAAAGAGAAAATGACAAATAAAGGAACGACTCAAATCTCTCTTCGTCTTATGTGGCGAAAGCTATACTAACTAAACATTAAATACAATGAGTGCAGTCGTTGCAAACACGTATCTACAACCGACTAAAGTAACGCGGCTCTGGTCTAGATTATTTAAATCTGCAGACACCTATGATGGAAACTTAAACGTAAAGCCCTAGTAATTTAATTGAAATTCATTTTCTATAATAGGCATTTACTCAGACGCCTCATAAATAATGAAACAAGCAAACAAAAATAAGGAAATCAATTAATGATTAAAATCTATATAGAAATCATGAATTTTTAGCGAAACTTTATTTTCAACACATCACGTAAATCCAAGTCTAGTTCATTTGTTCCCCAACCCCTTAGTTACACCATTGCAATAAAGTCGTGTTGTATCGTTTGCATATGGAGTGTACGGATATAGAACCCCACAACTGGGCATACAAATAAGGCGGCCTTTTATTGAATTCCAACAATTTCCATTTGGTAAGACACGATTTTATTCATTCCTCAAAGAAGAATTATGAGTGACATCTAAGTGAATCTGATCTGCCGAGAGTCGTAATCATTGCTGAGTCTAGTGAAAGTAAATTTGAATAAAATATAGTTTTGAGAGATTCTTGTAGTTCTTCTTTTACAGTATACTAATCTTTCAGAAACAGCATCTGACTCATTAGAAGGAAAGACAGGCAATACCCCATTATTGCTGAATCTATCCATTGCAGTCGTAATAGGATATAGACTAGAGCTATTATTACCTGGGCAGGCAATTTATTCAAAAGTATATTTACCTATTAAGAAAAATATAATTTAAGGGAAGATTAATATTCGAAATATTTCTACTTAATATGTAGATTATATATATATATATATATATATATATATATATATATATATGTATATATATATATATATATATATATATATATATATATATTTAAATGCAGAATGTTTTGCTGTATCACAACTCTTCAGTGCAGCTAGACAAGCAAGTGTCTCAAGCCGGGATGGAAACGCGACGTTAAACTGAGAGTCGACGCTTATGAAACCCTGCGTTATCATTTGACACATGTTTAATGTAAACAACATCTCAATGTAAACTAAATGTTTACATTTAGTGTCAAGTGCCTGGTAGCTCGAATTGTTTTTTCCCAATTAGCAATGCCTAAACATCTTACGAGAGCTTTACCCAAAAAAATGAGCATATGGTAATCCACATACAGACTATTTCGCTGTATCATGACTCTTCAATGCAGGTAAACAAGTAAGTGTCTCATGCTGGGATAGAAACGCAACTTTTAAGTTGGCTGTCTGCGCTTCTTACCCCTGCGCTGTCATCTGACGTCTGCTGAATGTAAGCGAAATCTCAATGTAAGCTAAATGAAAACATTTTCAAGTGCCGAAGAGTTCGACTTGGTTTACCCAATAAGAAATATATATATATATATATATATATATATATATATATATATATATATATATATATATATATATATATATATATATATATTTATTCTGGTACAGAAAAATTAGTACAACATTCGTACCGTCGGTTTCAAGCACGGAAGGTCTTACCCATCCGGCTCTCTTCAGCTTCTGTTGTCATCTGTTTTGGAAATGTGAGGTCACATGACACTCTTGTTGGGACGCGTTATTTGCTCAGTGTGTTGTGTGTGTTTGTTTAAATTTAAATTTAGTGTAATAAGACCGTTGAGATTTAAAACACGAGGGAATTCAAGATAAAAAGGGGGGTAAAAAATAAAAAAATATATATGAAAATATATATATATAAATAAATATAAAAAAACATATATATATAAAAAAACATTTCAATACTAAGAATAAAAGAATAAAAAAAGAGAAAGAGTATAAAAAAGTATAAAAAAGAATAAAAAAAGGAATTAAAAAATAATAAAAAAATATAGAGAATAAAAATGTAGAGAATAAAAAAGAGTGAGAGAGAAAGAAAGAATAAAAATAGAAAGAATAAAAATATAATGAATAAAAATAAATTAAAAATAAATTTAAAGATTAAAAAATAATAATAATAAAAAATAAAATTAAAAATTAAAAATTAAAAATTAAAAATTAAAAATTAAAAATTTAAAGATTAAAAACAAAAATAAAGAAAGGGTTTCTCTGAAATTCCCGTGAGCCAAATTATGAATTTGTATCATTAGCCGTTATATTTTTGAAGGTATGCGTTCTAAAAAACCGTTAATGTGTAAAAATCTTTTTCCCAGATTGGAGTGATTTTAATGAAGAAATTCGGATCTAAGGGAGGTAACTTAGTTGGAAATATGAAATATTTGAGTTTGTTAAAATGGGTTTGTAGATTAATCTAGTGGCTGATAAATAAATTAAATATTTTTGCATTTTTGTATTTTGGTGAAAGTCGAAGTTTTTGCTCTTGGAATTTATGTGGATATAGTTTGTTTAAATGGATTTGTAGAGTAATCTAGTGACTGATAAATAAATTAAATATTTTTGTATTTTTGTGAAGGTCGGAGTTTTTGCTCTTGAAGTTTAAGTGGATATAGGTTGATGAGGTATTTGTTCGTTTTTATTGTGTTTATATTAGTAGAGGGGGGGGGGTAGTTAGACATTATGCGAATCGGTCAGACCAGTTTATAAGCAATGCTTGTCTCTTGTGGATACACCCCCTAAATATTTCATCGCGGATATTTAAACAGGCTGTATTCGGATCGATGATGGCCTTTGAAATGTGGTATTTTTCAGCGTCACATAGAGGACATCTGTTTATGGCTGGAGAGAAGGATTGTTTTCTCTCAATTATTTTCCATTTGATGGTGAAGGGTGTATTTTCTTCTTTAAGCTGCCATATTCGGGTCGCGAGTGCCGTATTAGCCTTGTTTTTGTATCTGAAGGAGTTTCTGTGTGCGTATAGCCTTTGTTTGAAGTTTCCCTTCGTCATCCCAATATATTTTTCTGCATTACTGGTATTCTGGTCTGTGACGGTTGCTTCATATATGATTGAATTGATTTTGCAATTTCCCTCCAGGGGGCAGTTGTTTTTGTCTTGGCATGAGCAGCCTGCGTTTGTAATTGTTTTGGGTTCTGCAGAGATAATTTTTCTTATTGAAGGGGCAGTGGAATTGCTGACCTTAACAGAATTTCTGTTAAAAAGTTTGTGTAATTCATTTGTGGGTGGGAAGTGTTTGTCGAGAAATTCTTTTAAGGTCAGCTATTCCACTGCCCCTTCAATAAGAAAAATTATCCCTGCAGAACCCAAAACAATTACAAACGCAGGCTGCTCATGCCAAGACAAAAACAACTGCCGGATGGGTAAGACCTTCCGTGCTTGAAACCGACGGTACGAATGTTGTACTAATTTTTCTGTACCAGAATAAATAAATATTATGCTCTCAATTTTTAACTTTAATTCTTAATTAATCGAGCACTCTGCTGGGATTTTTCCTACCATTTTACAAAGAAGTTATATATATATATATATATATATATATATGTATTGTATTACAATAGTATTGCCTACTAGAAATTTCGAATTGTAGAAGGGTAAATAATGATTAGTTTTTTTAGATGTTACGCTATTTTGATAGCGTTAGATATGTGCATAGTAAGACTTCTGGATAGAGCTTTATATTTTTATTAAACTCCCGAATGTGTTCGCGTATAATGTAGTTGCGAATACCATTATTTTTTAGATTTTTATTAATATTTCTAAGTTCGTTCAACACGATTTTTATTATATATTCATATAACTATTTAAACATACGTTAATTGAATCCGAGAAATTAAAATCACAAAATTCTCAACTATATATGTTTTAAATCTTTTAAAAAAAACTGAATAGGTCACTTACTCTTACAATTAGTACGCTGAACAATGATTTTGTTGCATATATATATATATATATATATATATATATATATATATATATATATATAGAGAGAGAGAGAGAGAGAGAGAGACACACACACACAGATAAAGGAAGAAAAATAGATAAAGATGTTCGGATGACAAATCTATTTCATCTTCGATTGTTCAATGCAACGTGTACTTGATAAAACACATGTTTATTTTTCTTTCCTTAAGCCAGGCTTTTCAAAGATTAAAACATTATAATCTGAGGAATTATATAGATGGATAAGTTGGCAGTTGAATAGCTAAAATTAAAAATGTTGATAAAATATAAAGTGATGAAAAGTAATAGTGTGCATGTAAAAAAAGTGTACAAAATATGGAGTCCGTTCAGTTGGTGAATGTCCGTTGGTAAAATGTATGGAAAGGAAGGTTTTGAAGATGGAAAAGGGGTTTTGTCGAGACAGCGTTAGAAATGTTCAAAATTAAGTAAATCTAATAGAAATGTGTTTAGTTTAATTGTTGATGGAAAGCACATATTCGTATGCAATTTTGAGAATTAGAGCCATTTTAAAATACTTCCGTTGACCGAGAATGAAAATAGTTTTACAATACACCTTTGAAAACTATAATATCGAGCGCGTAGATCAAACAATCTGACCTCAGCAATCGACGCGATCTGATGCGAACAAAATCACTTATGAATCAAATACGGAGTTTGACCTTCCTTTTTTTCACCACCAAAAATGTATTTAGATAATATCAAGAAATTAAATAAAAATCAATCATTCTTCAAATTTGTTGTCTTCGGTTCTATTTGTTATAATTCAATTTTAGATGAAAGTGTCCACATTCTGGCCGGATCACAGCGCGAACCGCGGATGTCGAGACGCAAAGAAAACCGACTGATTTTACCATGCTATTAATAAATGTTAAGATCGGTCTGCTTTTGAACGGTTACGATATATAACATTCTAATCTCGGCATGGGTACACTTGCTACGTCTAGCCACACTCATAAGTCGTAGGTGACAAAAGTGATGGATTTAGGTGATTCTAATATGAATATATATGCAGCCTTTTATTTTTAACTAATTTTAAAGAAATCAATAAAGAAAGCTATTTTTCAAAGCCAATTTATTCAAAAACCCATATTATAAGAAACATAATTCATATTGATCATTTTTTCTTGATATGTAACGAATTATTTTTTGTCAAAGGTTAGCTTACAAAATAGGGTTCTTTGCCATCAAAGTCGACGGAATCCACCGTTGCTATTTGCTGAAAAGCTGTACAGTTTTTCTTTCATCCAAACCAACATATTGTTTAGTAATTAGATCCTACGTTTACGTCATCACACTCACTATAAAAGTTAAAGTAATTAAACTGTATTTATATTGGATTACATAACCAACACCAGGAAAACAATAATTCCATAACGAATACTATTGCTTTAAATACAATCATTGACTGAAGAGTTTAACGTGGCAATGTCTCTATTTACATTAAGTTAGATATGTGTATACATTTCTATGTGTCTATTATAATATCTATTCCTAAAATAATTAACTGATTATTATGCATTTTACATAGCTGCTAGGTGTACACATGTGTAATGTGGACTATATTTAGTTTTAATTGATTCATAAAACGTGGCACAAATGTGTTTGAAGCCTTCGCACAGATGCTGCTGCATATTTTTGCTAGGCTGCCGCATCAGAAATGAACGCTCACGCGTAAACCGATGGAGCCCCAATCACATTTCTTCTGTGGTTAGACATTGATTTTCTTTGTTTATGATCAAGAATATTTTAGTTGAAAATGAAGAAAAAAAAATTCGACACTACCCCGATTTTTGTTTTACCTTCCCCCATAAATAGAAATATTTTTAGTTTAAAAAAAGATAAAAATAAATGTTTGCCTGCCCCATAATTTTTTTTATCCTCCCCCATACATATAAATACTTTTAATTAAAAAGAAAAGAGAAAAGAAAAACCTAACCCTAACTATAAAACCTAATTCTAACCCCCACTTTGACCCTGACCCTAACCCTAACGACGGGGTCAAAGTAAGCGCGGAAAAGTGAAAAAGCACCAAAAAATAAAATACAGTGAACACGATTAGTTATGTAAATGCTATCGGAAAGAAAGTTTACCTAAATGAAATTCATTAGAATGTGTGTGGGTGTATGTGTTTGTTTAATTTTTTTTTTAATTAAACAATTTGATTCTATAATCAGTTGTATAGTTTTCCAGTACAATGTGTTAGTTTATTTGTTGACAGAAAAGAAAAAAAATCACATCTTTTATTTTAATAAATAAAACATGGAATAATAAAAACAGTTTGTAAATAAAACCTTAACAGCGTATCAGGTGAAATCTAAATCATAAATACAGTTGAGGTCGTGAAAAAATCATAATATTGGATGTTTATCAAATCGGAAGAAAAGGTGTACCTATAATGAAAGTATTAAAAAATCAAATACAGTAAACACGAATAGTTTTTTTTAATTCTCGAAAAGAAAAAGTTTACCTAAACTAAATTCGTTATAATGTGTGTGTGCGTGTTTTTAAATAGTAATTTTTAAATTAATTATTATGTTAATTAAACAATTTGATTCAGTGAATTTGTGTTTTAAAACATAATGGCTAATAAGATTAAGAAAAAAAAACTCAGAACGTTTTAATAAAAAAAAATCAGAGTAAAAGTAGCACGGTAAATGCCAGCGTTTTGTTTACATTTAAATAACGCGCCCGTCTTGCGTCCATACTTAATAATTGGAGGGAGGTAACCAATTCAATTGATTAACGCTGGCTGTTAAATCAGTTTCGTCATAGATATGTTAACTACATAACTCATTTCATGTATATATAAATAATAAAAGAAATAATTATAATTTATAAGTAAGATTATTAGCGAGCAAAATAGCGTAAATACATGTGGAAATCTGAAGAAAACAATCATGAGTGTATATTTGCGAATACTAATTCATTAGAAGTTTAAAAACAATTAATTATGTAAATTGAGAAATGCTCATAGTGTTTACAGCGGTGTTTGTAGTAGTATATAAAGGAGCTGGCGGACTAATAAAATAGTTATATTACTCTAATGGAGTTTCGTCTTCAGACAGAAAGACAGAAAGACAGACAGACAGAAAGATAGACAGACATATACATAATCTCGATTATTAATAGATAACTCACACTTATCCAGAATATTAATACGACGATTGGGGAGTGTTATATCGGTGGGCACGCATGCTAACTGAATACATTGACTCAAATAAATTTGGCGGTATACTGCAAAGAGGATATGTTCTAGACAAAGATCACAAAAATACAGAGGTGACATTTTCTTTAAATGAGCTGGGGTCAAATAATATTAAGCTATACTTATTAGCCGGAACTGACATCAGACGTAGGTTTTTAAGAGTGTCTGATGAGAATCTATGGAAGTCTTGTGTGTTGAAGCTTCGATTGAAAAAACGCGTTTCTAAGATGCTCTTACAAAACGATAAGTTAGACATGCGCTTATAAAATACATTCTTTGATTTTCTCTCTCTCTCTCTGTCTCTCTCTCTCTATTTCGCTTTATTATTTTCTCTTGTCGGTAGGTTTGTCACGCTTAAGTTTGAAATGTTTTATTATATTTAATGTTATTTGATGTACGAATGAGGACACGTATGTATAAGAGTTTATGAGTCTGTCAATTGAACGATGAGACAACACCGAGGATTGATTATGACGGTTGACACTGAGCTTAATTTTCTTATTTAAGAGGATGGCACAAGAACTTGTCAATATTGAACTTATAAACGACCATGTTGCAGTAAGCTGGTACGCAGCCCTGTGGGATGTGTTCCACGGACGAGCAGTTCTTGGGGTCCAACTTTGCTGATGAAAGACTGTTTAGTTTTATGTACACAGATGAAGAAAGGAAATGTTTTTACAGTGGTTGTAAATGGACTTTTTTTGCAGTGAAAGTATTACAGGGAGATCATAGATCTGAGTTCAGTCGAGCACCTACCATGAGAATAACAATAGAGTAGATGAACACTAGCAACCCTTCTTACCTGTGAAAGAGGCTGTAGAAAATTCATATATACATACTTCTAAGTGCCTCATCCTTCTGCTATTCTGTCTAAGTTATAAAAAGGATTTTGATTGCCTAGCACAGATATTTCATAAAAGCAAGCCGAAGAACATCTGGGTATTTTTTTACCAAAATAAAGCATAATCAAAACTGGTTTTCAGATTAGTTTAGCGAACTACGTGTTGACTCTTTGTCAAATCAATATTTGCATTAACAAGATTGCAATTTTAGAGATTTTTTAAGAACACATTTTTTTCATATTAACATAATTGGCTTTCGCCTTCATTCAGATTTAAGTAAGCGTCCTAATAAGAAGAAACGAGTGTGCTTAGTCAATGATTACACTTCACAGTAGTTGGGTTCATGTTATATATAATGTCATCAACGAATTAGTAGTAAGCGCTATGTAAAATGTATAATGTCATATAACTAAAATCAATACTTATATAAAAGAAGTGTTTTGTTTGATTGTCTGTTATATATGCTATGTTAAGCTTTTTTGTAATTGAAGACCTAAAAATAATAAATATTATAAAGAATACAATGTATACAATTGAGAGAGCAAACGTTTCTATTTTACCCATACTCATAATCGATTATATTTTTTTAATTGTTGGTGTAATAGCTGTTGTGTGTTATGGCATGCCAATCGCCGTTGTATGATTTCATCTCGAAACGTATTGTGTTGTATAAACGATAGGGTTTTAATTATTTGTTGGTGTCTATTTACGGTATCGTGAGGATCCTTACAATTGCAACTGCACTTGATCAGATTAGACCTAGAAGTGTTGACTATTGGATCTAGTGTATCAGTAATAGTATCTGACTGGAATAAAAAGACCTATGTGGAACAGACATGCACCTGACCAAAAGAAAACCTGGTTCATTTACCTGAAGAAATGTTAAAGTAAAAGACAACTGATGATGTGATAGACCTGCGATAGTTATTTGCAAACGTTTCTGAAGAGGTAAAATAAAAAAATAAAATGGATGAAAGGCACGTGCTGTATGAGACGTCATTACATTAAAACAGAGGTCGAAATTCTAGTAGGGGTGCTTATATGTAGATGTTTGGGTGTTCAGAAATGTAATATAAACTATTCCGATGTTAGCAATATGTAAGTTTTTTAAAAATGTTCTTCCCAAGCTCGTCGCCTAAAATTATTTAATGTTTAACTCGTCAAAAGGACGAACACAATAGTTGTATGTAATTGCAGACATTAAGTTTTAAACAGACATCATGAAAAAACAGTCACTTTTGAGTGTTTTAAAAAAAATATTGTTGAATTTTATCAATCAACTGACAACAGACATTTGCAAAGAATAATGAACATGTAAAATTATGTTACAACATAAGCAATAATAAATACTTTTCTCAAGATTTATCGTATTTTATTTGATTTTTTTCAGAAAATAGAGGACAAATAATTTTTGTCAATTCTAACACTATGTAAAGTTTCTAGAAAGAGTCCACAACGATCTCGATTATCCTTTTCATTCATGTTATTTATAACCTTTTTTGTTACAAAATATTGCGATTTTGGCAATATGTTGTGATCTTCTAAACGACGAAACAAAAAGTTGAGGGTTGCAACAAAAAATACTATGTTGCGGCTTTTTAGCCGCGTAGAGCTACACTGATGGCGCTTTTTAACAATGAGGGCAGTTAAAAGTTACACCGCGCCCATAGAAGACACCTGATATTTATTTTCTTCTTCGTTCCTTCTAAAGCCCGTCTCGTAAAAATATTTATTTGTATAAAACTTTGCCAAATTTAGATCGAACATAGCCTGGTGCCTCGCAATTTCGAAGGGTCAACATCCTTCAATTCCTGCGCTTCTACGTCCTCTCTACTACCTCACAATTGTAATTGAAGGAGCTGAAAAGTTATCCAGTCGCGAAATGTGTCAATTTCACGGATATGAACTGCTATTTATAACTTGGAGTAATCCTCGGTTAACCCTCTGAATGTCTTTCTTCATTATGTTTTTCAATTTGTATGACTTGGATGGATTGTATAGATTCAACAAAAAGTATGTTTTTGGGTTGATATATTTAATGTTATGTATTTTTATGTATTTGTGTATATAATTTTTATATATTTTCAAAGCTTAATTTTATTACCTGTAGTAGTATAACTGCGGTAATGGTCCTCTGAAGAGAAGAATTATCTTTGAAAACTCATAAGCTAAGGACATAAGGATACTTTGCTTGAACTTTAAACTCTAATAATATTTTATTACATCATTTTATATTATAATTTTATATTATAATATATACATACATATATATATTATTTATTTATTTATGTTATACTACATAAAAGTAATCCATGCACACGTGTTTCTGCCTCACAACCGACATCAGTGTGGCTTACTTAGACAAGGATCGAACCTTCGATATTGCAGTCTATAGTCTACCATTTTACCATATGACCAAGACGCCCTTTCTAGAAATATGCACGATTTTTATCACCTAAATATTTAATGTATTTTTATGTAATTATTTTCTATTGGTGATTGCAGCGTTCGTTGTTTTATTTGCTTACTACTACTAAGTGATGACGATGCAGAAAATTACATTATTAGTCGCCTTTAACTGTATGTGACGTTTGGATTTACTTGTAATTTTGAGCACCTTCTCAACACTGCTCCCACGCAAAGTGTTTTTTTCACATTCTACAATTCATCGGACTTCTTTTCAACGGAAATTTACCACCCGGACAATCTGCATATCTTTTTTACGGAACTTTTCTTCTCTTTTCAATCACTGCGTTTTTTTAACAAAAATTCTTTTAAAAATAATTTTCATATTTTTCAAATATTTGAACTTTGGTTTTTTCGAAAGCCACCTTATCCCTCTGTATTTCTCCTCTGATGATAAGATCTTGATCTTTGAAAAGCCTTGGCTTTAGGAAAGAATAATAAACACTAGTTTATTACTGAATACACCTTGCATTGAACAATTGAAATTTGAAATAAATTTGGACAATCGTCGCATATTTATCACTCTTTTTTCTTCTCTCTCTCTCTCTCTCTCTCTCTCTCTCTCTCTCTATCTCTTTATATATATATATATATATATATATATATATATATATATATATATATATATATATTATACGTACATAAAAGTAATCTATGGACACGTGTTTCTGACTCACAGCCGACATTAGCCTGGCTAACTAAGACAATATGGATATCTGTAGTTCAGCGTTTTATGATCGGACTAAGACGCCTATGGACGATATTTATCACCTAAATATTTAATGTAGATTTATGCAATTATTATTCATTAGTAATTGCAGCGTTCGTTTTTCTTCTGCTCTCTCTCTCTCTTATATATATATATATATATATATATATATATATATATATATATATATATATATATATATACTAACACTCTGTGGATCTGGCTTGCTTTCTTTTTTTTGTTGTAGTACGGATACACAGATAATAACGTCATGTGTGTATGCCATCACTTAAAACACATATGAGGATGTCCGTGCAAAATTTATTACGTTGCAAAATTATGAATTTATCTCTCACACCAGATAAAGAGGCGGAAGAGTTCCTTATGACGTTTACTCTGTTAGCTGACATTTGTTGTCATTAGCTGTTTACTAGACGAACTGTCTTGCCTCATGGTGTTTAGCATAATATTATAAATTAGATAATCTTTTTTGATTGGTTGCAAATTAAATGTATTATATGAGAAAGAAATGAATAGTTAGACAATAAATAATTCAAGGAAATGAATAGTAGAAGACAACTGCGATGGAAAGAGGAAATAGAGGAATTAGTAGAAATATTGAGAATACACAGGGGAAATAATGGATCGTCCCGTAAATAGTCATATGTAGATCAAGTCAATATGGCAGCGAGGCTTTTGATTGGATAATGTAACAATAGTTTTAGTCAGCATACAGCAGAGTTAACGTTTGAAGCTTACTGTTTTCGTAACTCACATATCCGAGGGTAATTTTGGCAATATTGATAATTTCCATTAACACAAAAGCAATTCTAAACTTGATTCTCTATCTGTCACGTTGTATACAAAATATATATTTTTTATCTTATTCACAATAGGCTAAGGAAAGTAAATTTTCTAAACTAATGTACTGTATCAACGTTCATTTAATGTCACAGAATATCTAGTTATTCTTTAAAAACTCTTCCTTATATATAAAGGTCAATGTATTTTTGATAGTTACATATAGAAATATATATATATATATATATATATATATATATATATATATATATATATATATATATATAAAGAATTGTGGTTACCAACGCTAGTAAAAAAAATGTTCAATAATTATTTATTATCTTATCATTTTAACATTTTAAGTTTTTTAAATATAATTTCATAACGCGTTTCGAGCATTTATTGTGTAACCATTATGCTCTCTTCAGATGTAAATTCCATTTGATAAAAGTGTTTCATTTGAGAAAACGTTTCATTTTTCTTCCATTTAACAGTGTCTGTTCCATTTGACAGAAAAATGTTTGTTCTGTTTGACAGAAAAAATGCTGTCTTGTTGAGATAAAAATATATTTAGTTTGGCCAGTGTTTGGTCATTTAAGTTCATTTGTGTATTAGGTTTTATTGCTTTAATTGCTGTCGGTCAAATCTGTATGGTATGTGTGGGTGTGGACATTCCCGGTCATTTATAACGGTGTCCCTGCTGGGTTCACACATGAATGTGGATGTGTGGGTGGCTGGGGGTGAGGATGTTTGCTTGGGTTTGGAGAGAGAGATTAGTAGAAAATAGGATGGGTGAGTAGATAGATAAGTAGGGGGGGGAGAAAAAGTAAGAGAGGGGGAAGGTTGATTGAGGGTAGATGGAAATATAAATAGAATTATAGAAAGATATATATATATATATATATACACACACATATATATATATATATATATATATATATATATATATATATACATACATATACATAGATAGATAGATAGATACACACATTCATATTATTTTCTGTATGTGTGTATGAATACACTCTCATGGGGTATGTATTCGTTCCATGTGTTAGGGTGTGCAAATGCATACATGTCCGAGTGCAGATGGGTTCCTGTTTATACATGTGTTCGTACTTGTTTTTATATGTCTGTGGTGTGATTTGTCTTATGATTTATTTAATGGTGGGTTAAATTTGTATATGAAGATTTTTTCTTGTGTTAGGAGGTATGAGTAGTCCTGAGTTTGGAAAATGGGCATTATCTGGAATTTTCCACTGCTGCATGAGTGTACATGTTTGGAGACAGGCAATTTTCTATTTTCTTGAATTTTAATATTGCTCTTATGGAGGGCCACTCTATTATTGAATGTTTTTGTGGCACCTATATAGTATTTTTTACATGTTATGCATTCAAGTACATATATGACATTTTTAGAGGTGCAGTTTAGATCCTTCTTTATTTTGAAGGTTTGTGTTGGATTTTTGAATGTGTATGTGTTACCCTCTATTATTATGTCGCAAACTCCACATCTTTCTTTGTGGCATTTTGTGACCCCTTGTGATGCATGTTGGTTGAATTTTGATGAGGTTAGAATTTGTTTTAGGTTTTTCGGTTGGCGTTTGCTTTTGATTATCTTCATTGTTTTAAGTATGTTGCTTAGTTTGCTATTTTGATTGAGTAAGGTTAGGTTTCTTGTTATCTCTGTGAATAATTCTGGGTTGTTTTTGTTATGTGTAGATACGTATGCTAATATGTGTTCTTTGTTCCGTTTTTTGGGAATTCGTAGTTGTTCTAATGGTATTTGTTCTGCTAATTCTATACCTTTGTGTATTATTTGTGCGGGGTATCCTCTTTTTGCCAATGTCTTACGTAGTTCCTCCAGTCGGACAATACGGAGGTCTTTGTCACTGACTATAGTGCATATTCTGCGTGCTAGAGAATAGGGTATAGATTTTAGGCAGCTTTTGGGGTGGTGGCTTTTAAAGTGGAGGTACTGTTGGGTGTCCGTGGGTTTGTGGTAGATGTCTGTGATAATATGGTTGTTCTTAATTTTAACTAGTATATCTAGGAAGGGTAGCTCTGTGTGATTGTGTTCTAGTGTGAATTTGATTTTGGGGTGTAGATTTTGTAGTGTGTTGTGTAATTTGTTGATGTCTCCCCATGTGGGATCCCAAAGAATGAAACAGTCATCCAGATATCTCTTCCAAGATTTTATGAATAGGGATTTTGTATTTGTTCCATAAATTGATTCTATCTTTGTGTATAATATTTCTTCTAGGTAGGCTAGTGTCAGGGTAGCATATGTCGGTGCCATTTTGGTTCCCATTGCTGTACCTAAGGTCTGGATGAAGTTCTCGTTGTTAAATTCGAAGGAGTTATTGTTGAGGATAATGTTTATACTGTCGATAATAAATTGTTTATTAAACCTCGGGTGTAGAATTTGCGGATGTTTGTTAATCCAGTATGAGATTGCTTCTTTACCTAGGTCATGGGGTATGTTGCTATACAGGCTGCTAACGTCAAATGTCACTAGTTCAGTTCCTGGGTTTACTGTTTGTGGTAAGGAGCTTAGAAAGTGTATGTTGTCTCTTATGTAGCTTCTTACTTGTCCGGTAAAAGGTTGTAGTAAAATGTCAATTAAGTTGCTAAGTCTGCTTGTTGGGCATGTTGGTCCTGCTACTATGGGTCTGAATGTAAGGTCACTTGGATTTGGGATCGAAACGCGTTATGAAATTATATTTAAAAAACTTAAAATGTTAAAATGATAAGATAATAAATAATTATTGAAAAAGTTTTTTTACTAGCGTTGGTAACCACAATTCTTTAAATATACTTTTTTCTCTCGTTGGAACTGCACTGATGCTACACAACCCCCTTCTCTCTCTCTCTCTCTCTCTCTCTCTCTCTCTCTCTCTCTCTCTATATATATATATATATATATATATATATATATATATATATATATATATTTGTAGACAAAACGGTGACAATATAAGACAAGAAAATGAGAGGGTGTTATGAGCACAGTGAAACAGGGCACAGTCTTTCTCAATAACTCCTTAGAAACGTCGGGTCTCTCTGCTAATATTAAGATACATTAATCAGCATTATATTAGACTTTTACCTGGTTGATTCCGTTTGATAATATCGAATGGCACGATACTTTTAAAATTCAGCTATTCACGGACGGCACCATGTGATGTTTGCAAGTATCCCAAATGAAAATCATCCGATGGATACAGTAAAACTCGAACACTATACACTGGTATCTACTCCACCACTGCCCGTATTATTTTGTATATGAATGTAATTGATCTGCTAGGATTTTAACTTCATATAGTCCTTATGTACGTGCATCACCCACGAGGGTAGAGTCAGACACAAGATCGGATTTGTAATGTGAGGAATATCTAGCTCCACAAAAAGGGGAACTGAGGATTGGGTCAATAATTAAAATGTACTCAATATACCAGGAGTTATCCTTCAGTGACCGAGAAGAGAAAATATGAAGTGTAGTATCAGAACAGATAGGATACTTTGCTACTATCTAAAAGGACAAGGATAGTCGATTTCATAGTCCACGGTCATATTCATTACAGTCGGTCATCTGCCCGCAACCTCGGAGCCATCTTTCTACTCTTGATAGAGTGCAACATCGACTTCGCAATCTCGTGGGAATGATCTTGATAAGTAGTAATACATCAGTACACAAAACGAATAATCCTTTACATGTGCAGATTTTAATACTAAAAAGATAATTAGTATCGTTTTTTGTTAAGAAAACATCATTTAGAGTGGTTAATAACCCATCTATCCGTAAAAAAAGGATGTTGATGAGATTTAAAGCGGAGTAAAATTCCATAAAAATAATGCTTCTATGAACAGAATTTATTTGTAAAAACTTCCCATCTGTACTAACTCTTTCGGTGAGATTACTTCTATGTCAGCTTCAACATAGTCATCTTCTTATCTCTCATCTTTTTTTCTTTCCTTTCTCGCTCTCTTTCTTTGTATCATTAATTTTTAACATAAGAGCAATCTTTATTAGACACTATTTCCAATGTTGATCTATTTTAACTTCTGATAACATAAAATCACTTTTTTCATTGTTGAATTCTTTTCTAAGTTCTTCGTGGAAATATTAAATTACCAAGCCGCAATGCGCTCGCTTTGCTATGCTGATGATTTTGATATCGATGGTCGTGATGATGATGATGATGATGATGATGATGACGATGGTGCTGATGATGGGGATTATGCTGCTGATGATGATGGTAATCATTATGATGATAATGCTACTGATGCTGATGCTGCTGCTGATGATGGTGATAATTATTATGATGATTATGAAGATGATGAATGATGATGCTGCTGCTGATGATGATGATTATTATTATGATAATTATGATGATGATGTTGATGCTGATGACGATCATGATGCTGTGTCTGTTGATGCTGTGCTTGTTGATGCTGCTGCTGCTGCTGCTGCTGCTGATGATGATGATGATGATGATGATGATGATGATGATGATGATGATGATGATGATGATGATGATGATGATGATGATGATGATGATGATGGTCCTAAGTATACATCTTGTTGTTGACCGAAGGTTTTTCAATTGTTATTTTTTATTAGTTAAATAAAACACTTTTAAATGAATGTCTTGTTTTGTAACACATTTAAATATGGCCGACGCGAGGTGAAGGAGAGAGAGAGAAGGAGAGAGAGAACGAGAGAGAGAGAGATAGAGAAAGAGAGAAAGACAGACAGACAGACATACAGACAGACAGACAGTATGAAAGAAAGAGAAGAGAAAGACAGAGACAATAGAGCTGGCTGATTAATGATGCTAAATCTTTAACTATATCTTCAATAGTTATATTCAACCATATAACTGACTAAAACTTATATCTACATTATTTGATCGCATGACGTAACTCATGTGTGCTTTACGTATACCATTCAAAGTTGGTTATGTTTATATGTGTGTATATATGTATATACTGGATTCACTCATAAACTAATAAACCGATCATTTCGAATTTCGAAACTTATCATTTAGGAGTGTGGGGTGCGAATGTGGGTCATTTCTGGTTTAATTTACTTTCAAAGTAGTAAAAAAGGATGAAAAATACTTCGTTAAAAGTCAGATAACTCTGATTTTTGTGAAATCTCAACATGTATTAAACATCAATTAATAAATATTACCCAAGTTTCAGTTTCTTTGGGAGATTTTACATTTTTTTCAGAAAGATAATATGTACACAACCATCTCATTCAAAAATTCAAATACATCATCTTATCATTGTATTTGATCCATAGCTATTATACATCAATTAAGCAGAATTCTCTGAATTTAATTTTCTGACTCAAAAGCTCTTGAATGTTAACTTTACAGAATCAAAACTATGTAATGATTTTAATCACAATTATAATAAGAATCCTCGACATGATGTTTAGTATCATTATATTTTGATTTCAAGCCTCGTACGAGGCATAAACGTGTTTTTTTCAGCATTTTGTTACTGTTTATTATACTTTCATTTCTTCTGAAAATGTATCAACTGTCACATAGTTGTTAACAGTACTGAGTCTCTTTATTTATATATTATCATAATTATTATTATTTACTCACTAAGATTTCAGTCATTATCAGTGACAATAACAAGTTAGGTTCCCTGAGTTCTGATCATAATAAGTCCCCCTATATTTCCAGCCTCATTCGAAAACTGAGCTTATCTTTGTGCGTTATCACAACAGTCAGTTACCATTGATTTATCGCTGGGAGCAACGATTGATCTTCACTGGAATTTGTCTGGCAATATGCCTCACCTAGTTTCCAATACTCTCACTCTCACCACCGTAGAGGTCTGTTTGGTGATCTCCTCCCCTTGTCTTCTTCGTATGATTATTATTTTATAAACAGAAGATGCTTATTATTTTGCCATCTAATTCACATACGTGGTTGTAGGCTTATATATGTGAGTCATTAACAAATATTAGTTAATGGATGAATCAACAACGAGAGAAATACATAGACACCTAAGAGGGAGATGTTCACTTTTTTGTTAATTAAGAATTACGACGAATTAGTAGATTCATAACAGTATATTTTCAAACATAACTCAATCCACGAACTAAAATATATATTAACACGTATTTAGTATTAGTAAAATATATACGAACAGTTATAGGAGTGAAAACATTGATAAACTCATGTCTCCATCAATATAAAGTATGACATGTGTATATGTTTATATATTTATATGTATGGGATTCACTCATAAACTAATTATTTTTTATGAATTTTTGAATACGGCTACTAGGCACAAATATGAATGATGCGGATTGTATTTATTTTAATTACGTTTGATGCATAGTGGTTAAAAAGTGGTAGAATCTTTTCGTAAATATCTTCGATTTGGAGGAAATTTTGACAATTAAAACATATTCCCTAAATTTCAGTTTCTTTTGCAGTATTTAAAAAAAATATTTATAAGAAAATAATATAGACACTACCTACCAATTTGAAAATGTTAATATTTCAGATTTGCATTACATTTCATCCCTAGTCATTAGAGGCGAATTAAGCTAGATTTGTGGAATTTCAATTTCTTCTTAAGCAAAGCTTAAGATTAAGTCGTAGATTTTAGACATTTTCTAGAACAAAATAAAGAATTCGGATGGTAGACATAAGGTTTAGTATCATCTTATCTGCATTTTAATTTTCGTCAAAAGAAATAATATTCGTACAAACTGCTTTATTCAGGAAATTCGGACGAGTATTCTTCATGTTTGGCATAATAATAAAGATGATAATGCTCATAATGTGTGTATGTATTATTGAAAACGGTGTTAGGCATGTGTTATATATGAAAAGCTTGCAATCAGAAGTGGCATACAGACATTGAATTTTCATCTTCTGAAATCGATAAATTTTCAAGTTTGTTCACTGACTTCTTTGACGTTAGTAGACCTACGAAGTTGTATACCTGGTAGGACTGATCACCTACATTTAGAAATTTCCTAAAGATGGACATAATTAGCTTTCTCTATATGAAGATCTCCGATAGAGTATAAGAATCTAAGTTAGAATTTCCATATATCTGGTTGTTATGATTTGTACATATTTATTTTTACAGTATTTCAATCAAAAAAAAAATATAAAGCTTATTTTTTTGTGAGTTAATATTTATTACGTCAAAACCCTCTGTTCTGTGCATCTCACAACATAATTTAAACCTTCAAATGCTCATAACTTTAGTTGCGTAATCTGTATTCTACAGGTTTTACGATAGCAGTATGTTTTGTTTTTTTATTTCAATTTTTAAGGACTGATCGTTTGTACATTTAAAATGTACTTTCAAATGCAATAAACCTCCCGTCACGATTCATTTACTTCTGATTTTGGAAAGTGTTACACCATAAGCAATAAATACACAATCATATCGATCTGTATAACACTAAGCCGAGGCATTTCCTGTTCGTACGTACCGTACAAACTTTTGAAGAAATTTAAAATTAATGAGATCGTCAAATTAACCAAAATGGTAATATATAATTAAACTGATATCGCCAAGGTAAAATGTTCCGACTTTACCCATTTTAAAATGAATTGTTAAAATATCTGATGATGTCTTCCCGTCGACTAAAATAGTAAATTAAGAATAACTACATTTCAAAAAGTGGCATTCGTTTCATTCATTTCAAGAATATTTAGCGAGTATTATTTTTATGGCAAGAAAACAGAGATTATTTATTGTTTACAAAATGTGCTACAATTATAAATAATGAAGAATAGATATATTTTTTTCATTTATTTAAAGAATCTCTGGCTGACATTTAACTTCATAGTATTCTTAATTAAAAAAAAGGATTAGTATAATTAACAGTATATTATACAAGGCGCTGTAGAAATCAACGTGAAATTTTCACGTAGTCCCAGATGGTAAAATAATTATAATAACTTTTTCTCATAAGCCCTTCTCCTACTAGAGTTAACCTACATGAAATAAATACTTTTCAATTGCTATTTACAACATAGCGAATTATGTTTAGATTTCTATGAATCATGTTCATCCCCCACGCTTACACTTGTTAAAGTTTCTATTATCATATATACGGGTATACTAGCTAGTAAATACCTATAACAGATAATGTAATCTTTACAAAAGAGAAAAACAATAGATCGATATCTTAAATCTAATCGATTACTACTTTCCAATCAACTTTATTGGTAATACAAAAACTGCAGCTTTCACTTCGATTGTTTAAAAATACAAAGTTATTTTCTTTTTGTTTGATTTGCGTCTTTTTTTCTTATTCTCCAATGGCGAAAACTTTAATCAACTGATTAAAGTCAGTGATTTTAGAAAGCAATGTTTTTCCTTGTTCGATTCCCTCTGACTAATATTCCCTTCGCACGACGTTTAATCAAAGACTTCGTTGATTAAATTTGAAGACAATTCCTCTCGTGTCCGACATTCTTTTTTAATTTTGTTGCGCGGTTCGGGTATACTAGGAAAGGATCTGTTTCGGTTGGCTTATGATTATGCATGTGTTAATACTATTGGCACTACCAACGTTCTTGTCCATTTATATACGTATTTTTCCAAACAAGTAGTTACCAATAAAAGTGTTGTATACAGTATTGTGGATGAATGCACGAGCAGTTTTCTTTTAGTGCTTTCTATTTGCTTTCTATTTGCTTTCTATTTGCTTTCTCCTTTTTATTTTACTGGAAACAATGAATCATAAAACTTAGCAAAATTTAGCCATCAATATTATCGGATAAACCAATACTAAGTTAGATAGGGATATAGAAAACACGCTAGACAAAACATTGATAACAATGAAACTCTAAATGTCCGAACTGAATGTCCGTTAAAAGAGCATGTCTAACTTCTGAAACATTTTACATATGAAAAGTGATTGATCTTGATAGATAAAATACATAAATACAAGCAACCGGTGGTCAATTGAAAACTGGATACAATAATCAATTGATTTTATTTTGAAAAGGTCCACCAGAGGGTTCTACAAATTACTAGCCAGGCGCTTCTTCTTCTTTCGTGTGAATCAGATGATTCTGGTGTTGGCATTAGTTTCCCCGATGTTTTTTTTATATAGAAATCTTTCTTGAAAGAAACCGTTACTTAGGGGAGAACACCACGAGAAGGTTGCCAAGTTCCCTAAGTGAAAGTTCTAATGTGGAACCAACTGGATTTTCTCCGAAGGTCTTCAGTCCGTGTCGATATCCACTTAACCACTGTCACCTCCCAGCCAGGTGCTAAATGAACTAGAGGATGCGAACATACCGTATGAAGTGAAATGGTTGATTAAAGCGAGAGCTAAAAAGTACTTAATTAGGACATTTAAGAAATCCTAGTTTGTTTTCTTTACATTATATCTTTTAAAGACGGTTTAATAAATAGATCAACAGAAGTGATCACAAAATATCATGCTTCGATCTAAATTTATTTTTTCAATATATAAGCAAACATAATATTTGATGTGCATTATAGAATACAAGTTTGAAACGTTTTAAGATAACGGAAAGGTAGATCATATATATCCATCTACTTTGGAAACATTGGCAGGGAAACGAATAAGCATCTGTTACTGTGAATCCATCAATGTTCCCGCGGCGAGGGGATGGAGTGCAAATAAGCCAAACGTTACATTAATCGACGTTATACCAACGTAAAGTTTGTCAGCGCCGTAACAATGCTATATCATACAATAACTAAAATAGTCTGTCTTGACTACTTTAATTTAATGTCGGGGCATATGCATTAATGTGAATCCCCCCCCCCCCACTGAAAAAGAAATTCGTAATAAATATTAAATATGTGGAAAATGAATCTTTAACAGTATATACATTGACAGATTTAAATAGTGATCCTCCTTTGGCAAGTGTCTTTAAATTGTTGATATTAATGTAAGTAGAAAAATCCCAGTAAAACCAATCTTCTTTGTGTCTATTAAAACGGAACTTTATTAAGTTGTGGCTTCTGCCGTCTAATATACATAAATAAGCTAACTAAGCTAACCATACAAACATAATAAACAAACAGCTAATGAAATGATAGTGTACACAAAATAAGTAGTAACATTATTGAATCCGGGTATACATGAAAAGAATGTCAATTGCTCTACTACAAGCCGTATTGGGTATCACTTTTAAGACAATTCTAGGGGAATAAAAAAATTTAAATCCAAAAAGCCTAGATTTCATATTCACTTCGTTTATTTACAATGTAGAAATATCATTTAGTCCCTTTATTTAATTTGCCAACATAGAAATAGTATAAATACTAAGTAAAGTAACTTTATATAACATTCTCAGGCTGTGAACTTTTATGCAATAAAATATTCGATATACTATTCAATTTGAAATAATTATTAATAAGAAAAGTGTTGTAATCACGCATAATGAATGTAAGGTGTTCTCTCTTTAGGCAATAGAGAATTAAATCACAAATAAAATATCAAATTTAAAACCTCAGGGGAATCATTTTAATTCATATACTAATCGGGTAATGACACCATAGTTTTTAATACGAGACTCAAAATTTAGTAATAAACGTGGTGTTTTTGGAGAAAAACATATGTTCTTTAATTCTCCTTAGCTTATATTATTTTATGACTGGGTATGTGTAAAATTCATATTTCTTAAAAAAAATTTAACTGTAAAATTCAGACACTGTCTGGTTGTATAGTTTTTTTTCATGACACGGCCATGAAATCAAAATAAATGAGTACTGAATACGTTTTGGATTTGTAAGATCATAAAAAAAATACTCGTCTCACGGCAGGTAAAATTAATTCCCCAAACAAATCCGTTTTGCAGTATATTATAATACAAAACATTCTAGCTAGAATCCTTATTCTAATTTTAATACAAACTTATGAACGAAATGTTTATTATTTAAAATGTTGGTGTCAAGTAGCGAACTTTCCGAATCAATAGAGAACACAGTAATTAATGTCAACTGTATCACCAATGTTCATTTAATTATTTGTATACATATCTCTCTCTCTCTCTCTATATATATATATATATATATATATATATATACAAATATGAATCTCTTTCTCTCTCTATATATATATATATATCTATCTATACACACACACACACACACACATATATATATATATATATATATATATATATATATATATATACATAAGTAATTATTTCCGCAATCAGACAACGTCGCACACCACACAAACCATGAACGCTACATACCGGGATGCTTAGACTCGAGTTTCCCCCTCATTTGGGCTTATCAGTAGTACATATCCGGGCCTAGGATTCGAAATCCGAGTCACTTGCATGCAAGCCGAGTACTCTGACCCATAGCCACCACGCAACATACAAGAAAGTCTATGACTAACCCGGATTAAGCAAACTAAAGCGATGCCTGACTGTGGAATATAGCTACTCATCTGAGCAAGGGTGTAGTCATCCAACTACATAGAACCCATGCTGATGTCTTACAAGTAGGATTTTTACACTCGCCAGGACGAGGTCATCCAACAAGCTAATATAAGATTTTTAATGTGAGATGATATATATGTATTACCACAATCAGACAACGCCGGAACGAACACACCCCATGAAATCCACACACGAGAAGTCCTAGGTGAAGGCATCGGCACTCATTGTTTTCTACAGTAAGATACACACAGAAGTCAACGAGTCAAGGGTCTCGAGTTTATGGTTCCTTTTCATATTATTTTAGTCCAAGTTTCTCAGGAATCAAGGTGCTAATTGATCTCTATATGAGATACTAGCGGAACCCGTCGCCCGGCGTTGCGCGGGAGAAAGTACTACCTATAAAATAAAAGTACTACCTACAAAATAAAAAAGAAACCGCCTATTGTTCCCCCCCCCTCTACCGTGTTGGTGAATGTTTTAAATAAAAAAAAAAGAAAGGAAAATGGTTTAGAGCAGAATGGGATAGAACGCCGATACTGGCGATAATGAAACCTCGCTTGTTAACCGTTGCGCCACAGTTACTACTTGAAAAATGCATGTGAAAATATGCCACTTAACGTAAGCTTGTTTACTGGCAGCTTCTGGCAGCGAAAAGTAAAGTTCAACAATGACACGGTTTATGTCATTTATTTGGGAAGTGTTAAAGGTATATGATTTTGGAAATATTAATGTGTTGGGGTCTAACAGGATCTTGGCAGCTATTGAATTAAGTAGGTAGTCGATTCAATGAAGTAATTGTAGACGCCATATTTGAAGAATAAATGTGGCAGGAACTGTGTTCGTTAATGTCATTCGCTTGATTCCGGAATGAATGTAAATGTGGAAATATAACGTAATCTGATATTCGCGGAATATTATAGGATTCAACGGGAGCGGTCATTATTTGTTTGCGTATTGTTGTATATTATGTAGTAAATTAATACCAGGCAAATAATAAGTAAGGACGGACTGTTTTGTGTAAAGTAAACTGTGTTATTACTTTCCGGTGTCGATGAGTGTAGTCACAGTACACAAATGTTAGGGGGAAAAGTCTTTGCTACCACCTATATGGAGTTGTTTTTTCGGAGAGACGTTGATGGTGGGCCAAATGTAATATTGAGTGTTAGGTTGGGAAAAATAATAACAACTTTACTAAAACACGCTCGAGTGAATAAGTGTAGTATAGCGGTGAGTTTAGTAGCCTATTTTGTGTATGGTTATTTTCCTATAGTCCGAGAAGGTACAGGGGAAAAAACGTCTCTACTTTATATATTAGATGTATGTTGTAGTGCGTGTCTTATTGTTGAAAAACTATTTATATATATATAAATATATATATGTAAATCTTTTTGTCAGCACAATTGTATACGTATACAGAAAAAAGAGAGTTTGAATTACCTTTGAGACACCATCATCGAGTATCCTCGGTCTCCCTGTATAAGTTGTTTTCAGGATAATTCGACGTGAAGATACTTCACCCAGTAAGTAAACCCTGACTAAATATCAAAATAACATAATATTCGAAGCCCTAATAAGATCTCTTCGGAATGGCTATACACTGGCTCATACGAAAAATGGTGCACCCTCTCAAAGTAATGTTACCTCAAGTACCACAACTTAACTGAATATTCCACCAGACTAAATTAATTATTGTCCTCGATTCCGGTAAGACTAATCGACAACAAGAAAGGTATACGTAAAACTAGTTAACTGGTAAATTAGGGAGAGGAAAATGGAAATGGTTAATTTTTTTACTAGCTCAACGTTTGCCAAGTAAAGGAGAACATTAAGAGATATTGGAATATGTATGTATCTCATATAAAGAAAAAGTGTAAGCCCAGTAAGAGACCCCTGGATTTTTGAGAACTTCGACTGAAGAAAAATGAAAGGTAAAGAGAAAAAGGAAAATGTGTGAATGAGGAAACTATGTTCATATACGTAAATTCCTTTACAGTAAAATCGCATATTTTGATTTCTCGCTCCAATTGAAAAACGTTTCTATTTTGCCAGTTGTCCGGTGCGACTAAATTGTTTTTTTTTTTAATAAACTCTAGCAATGTACAGGGAGAAATCGCTTATTTGCCAACTGTTGTTGTCATTTCGAGACGCTGAAGATTGCTTATGAGACATAGGCAATTTAAAAAAATATAAACAGCCAGTCCATCTGCATGAACACGCGACGTATAGTTGTTCAAATAAATTATTTGTGTTTAGCTCTCACTTTTTTTGCGATCGAGCACTTTATGATTTTTTTTCAACCTAACCCGACACACACAATATATATATATATATATGCAGAAGATGAATGATAATAATGAGAAAAATGTATAGATACAACATTTATTAAGACATCAACAGTTCAAAAAGCAAGGAGGTGTATTATCCTTTATTCCTGGGTTTTCAAAGACAAACTTTTTTCATCAAAGGGTAAAACCTACTAATATAACTGTAAATATTACCTTTGAAACTTAATACACGTATATATGCAAAAACAAAACTTTAGACTGAGAGGAACGCAAAGTTAGGGTCAGACAAAAATTCTGTTATAAAAAACGTTCGAAAAAGAATACTCAAGGTACTCAGGAGTCCATATGTTAAAAAGCTGAGTGTTCGACAGTGTTAAACTGAGTTTGTGTATCCTGTGTGCGTAGAGGTCCGTGGTAAAAGTTGAAGGTGCGAAAGTAAAGGTATCCAATTCAAAGGATCCAGGATGAAGGTTATCGGTCAAAGTTTAATGCATAGTAAAGTGGTAATTGCAAACTTTCAAGCTTCTAGGCAGATTAGTGTTTTCATGTGTTACAAATATGGGTTTAAACACAGAGAGTTCAGGGTTGCTGTCAACTGAGTGGAAGCGATTGCAAGCATAATTAAATTTGTCTGTTGGAAAGGAGGATGAACTGTATACGTAACGGAAGAGGTAGCATGAAATGGACTTAAAGAGAGAGGGACTGATATATATATATATATATATATATATATATATATATATATATATATATATATGTATATATATATATATATATATATATATATATATACACCCATATATCTTCATATATATATGTATATAAATACATTAATATTTTCTTCATAAATAGCTAAGGGAGAGATGGATAGGCTGGGGGTAAAAAAAGTTGGGTGAGTCCGTGTTAACTATGATTGGGAGAGAGAGTGGTTAGTAGATTCTGAAAAACAAGTTTGCCTTTGAAAATCCACGGGTTAAGGATAATGCAACTCTTAGCTTTTAACCTTTTGATGTCTTAATAAATATTGTATCTATACAATTCTTTATTCTCATCTTCTGAATGTATTGCTCTATTCAATTTATTGAGCTTTATACTATCACGATAGATTATTAGTTAAAAATACATCGCGCATCTTTAATTTAGTATTAATATTATATATATATATATATATATATATATATATTTACATATATTTACATACACATATATATCTACATATATATATATATATATATATATATATATATACATACATATGCATATTTAGATATGCTCGATTACTTAAAAAACAATGGCGTAACCTTACTTCATATATGTGCTACAGGAGACAAGAAAAACATTGGTACCGTCGGATTTGAAACCAATGATACCAATGTGGTTCTCTTTTTTTGTTATACACGCACATATATATATATATATATATATATATATATATATATATATTACTTGGGAGTCAAATACAAACTATGGCAAATTCATCAGCCAATTACCCTCTGAAACTAAGATCCTGAGTCGGACTTTTGAAAGGATCTACCAAAAGATATCTAAAAATGAGTTGTCTCTTATATTCAACAATACTTGCTTGCAGCGGAAGATACTGCCTAGATAAACATATTTTAATATATCTATATATATATATATATATATATATATATATATATATATATATAAATAGAGTTTACTCTATTTTTTAGTCGAAACACGCGTTTATGTAGTAAAGCATCGTATTAAATGAACGGTTTATAATTGAACGTAGAAGATCCACAAAGAGAAAAATGAGCCCCGAACAACGATTTAAATATAAGAATAACAACAGGACGCACATTTAGCCAATATAGCCCATCTGATATATGATTATGTGAAAAGCGAAATATCATATCCAAATAAGTAACATTTCGTCGTTTGTGTATATTAACGGCTTTCTTATTATATACATTATTTACTTCGTGGTTTTCGAAATCGTGGCGAATAGCAGTTAACTTGTAATTCCGAAAGAAAATTAGGCTATAATTCTGACATTATTTTTATGTGCAGTAGTGTTGTTTTTTGTGGGCATGCGTGTGTTCGTGCGCAAATTACCGTAATAAGTTTACTGGACTGGGGACTTAAAACCACGACAAAGACAAACATGAGATCCCAAGATTTGAGCATGCGCCTTGGAATAGAACTAACTGTACGCCATTTTCAACCGATAAACTCCTATGTTTAACAGTCTTCGAAGGATTGCGGATATGCTATGTTCCAATCTGCGTTCACTGAACACGATATTTGACTACGGCGCTGTTTATTATAATACTGTCAAAATAATTCTCAATTGTTTATTTTTAATGCAGTTTCACATTACTGTTTTTGTTTTTTTAAGAAAAATCCTTATTAAGAATTTTCAGTTTTTGAATAGTAATTAATAATAAATAATATTTAATAAGAATTTACTAATTTATTCAATTCTGGGTTTCAAACCATCGTTCGATGAGTTGATTAAAGTTATCTTTTGAGTGAGAATTTTTCTTTTCTTCTGAATTCGTTATCATTTCCTGATATGATTTTTTTTGTACTTTGCCAAATATTGCTTCAGAACTCAGTCTGGAACTTAACCGTATTGTTCGAAACTAATTAGTCTAACTGTTTTCGTTGCTCTTGGATCGTGTTGATTATACTGTGAAGTGTAGATCGCATAACAAGTGCTGATATCATGCCAAATAATATTGCGTATACGTAGACAAAACGCCGAATCATACGTTTATATATTTGTAAGTCAGAGCTCACTCCTAACCTAATTAACCAATGTATATGAATTGTGGACCACAGTTGTATGTCGTTTGATTTAGTGTTATGCAAAACGGGCAAACAGAAGACGGAATGTTATCGTGAAAATTCTGATAACTCCAATTTTTGTGAAATGTTAACAATAGGTTTTAGACATCAATGATCCGATATTCCCCAAGTTTCACTTTCCTTAGGGTATTCTCAAAGGTTGTAGGGCGCATCATATTTGAAAATTCAAATATATCAGATCTGCATTGAAGGTAATCAAGTATATCTTGATTTTTATCTTTGAAAGTTAAAATAAAATTGTGCCAATAGTATATACAGGGTGACCCCAAAAAACGGGCCCCAAATCTAATTAGGCCCCGTTTCTTAGTGTTTTGTCCGAATAAAATGAATTTGGGGGCATAACTTGTTTATTATATTCACAACATCATATCAAAACACTAGGGTATTTGGCCTTTTTTCTCCGTTCTACAGCATGTGTTCTAGATTGACTCCTTTTAGCTTCGTGCATTTGTTGAAGCGCAGAACGAAGTTGTCCATGACGTTCTTACAGACTGAATTGGGAATGGCTCTCATCTCCTCCCTGATGGCTTCCTTGAGTTCCGTGATGGTTCTGGGTTTCCTTGCGTACATTTTGTCCTTAAGATAGCTTTAAAGGAAATAATCTGGGGGGCTTAGGTTTGGGCTATGGGGTGGCCACTCAAAATTAGTATTAAGACTGATCACTCGGCCTCCGAAGTTCTCTTTCAGCCAATCTCAGGACAGGTTTGAGGTGTGAGAACTTGCTCCGTCTTGCTGGAACCAGAACTTGCTCATGAGCGACGGGTAGAGGGTCTGGAGCTCACTCTTGAAGGTTTTGAGGACCTCCACATACCGCTCCTTGGTGACTGTCACTGCTGCGCCAGATTCCTCGATGAAGATTGGTCCGATGATGCCTCTGACCGAGATTGCAGCCTACACCGAGCAATTAGGAGATTGCAGGGGCTTGGTGGCTACTTCATTGGGTCTAGAAGACCCCCAGAAGACATTAGTCTTGGAGTTCGCCTTTCCGTCAAGATGGAAGTGGGCTTCATCTGAGTTCCAAAGGAGGTTAAAGAAACCTGGTGGCTCCTCGAACTTATCGAGCATCTTGACTGCAATAGCGCTTCTCTGCTTCTTGTCTGACGCTGCAAGGGTCTGAAGCGTCTGTATTCTGTATGGGTAAACCCTGATATTGTTCACCAGCACTCTCCTGCAAGTCTCACGGGAGATACCGAGGGACTGACTTCGCTTACTCACAGAGCGTTTCAGACTCTCCTGGAGAGACTCTCTCACACTTTCGACCAGCTCGGCTGTCCGCTTCTTAAGACGTCCCGAGAAGCTTGGACGGTTCTCACTGGCAGCGTTGCAGTTCTCCAGGGTCGCATATATCTCGAAGTGGTCCACTCAGTTTTGAATTCTGCTTTTGGTGGAGCCTTTTCACATCCGAACTGATGCATGAAACTGTCCTGGGTTTTCTTAAACGAGCCTGTCTTGTAGTAAAATTTAACACAGTGTATTCTTTGTCCTAGCTCCCACTGAGGTCTTGGTGTACTCACGGTCGTTGATTCTGCCATGTCCTGTAAAATAAGGGCAATCGGTGAAGAAATAAAGGAGATATCACATAATGTGTACACGGGGCCCGTTCTTTTAGTCACCCTGATATATATATATATATATATATATATATATATGATTATTTTTATTTACACAGACATGTACTAAATCTGATTATATATGATCATACATGTCTGTGTACATAAAAATAATCATATATAAAAGCTCTATTTGATATTGAGTACTATTTATTAACCCGATTGAAATTCTTTTGATTACTACCCTGTGGATGTTTTACCTGGAGTATTATTATTATTATATATATATATATATATATATATATATATATATATATATATATATATGTATATATATATATATATATATAGTATAAAACATTATTTATACGGAGGGTGTACTACACATTTTAAGATACATGTTTCAGTTGTTGGTGTTTAACTTCATGACGCCAATTTCCAGTATAAACGCAGAAATGAAAACCCTTCGAATTCTGCATTCATACTAGGAATTCACCTGAAGAGTTTTAACTGTACTCCACCAAAAACTTAAGCATGTCTGCAAATGTGTAGTAAACAATATTATATAAATAAAGTTTTACGGCAAATAAATATACAGCTCTATTAATTATTGAGCATTTTTATATGAACATAGAAAAGATTTATTAGATAAAACTATGTTGCCAAATAATTAACGAAATAACCTCTATTTATATAAGCGCTTACTAGATTAAAACGCTAGTAAAAACGTAATGAAAGATTTACCGCTGAACTTGGGAGATTAGGTGTTTGTACATTCTCGCCTTGCTTTAGATTTTCGGCTCGTTAGTGATGCAATCGACGACACCACACAGTTTTGGTAGTATCTCTAATGATGAACAATTGCGAGTCTCATTGTTTTTCCTAACCTCGCGGATTACATAAATCGTTGGTTTTATTAAATAACCATGCAGTCAATAGCATCATGAAAACAGCTTAATTGATTAACCTAACTCACATATAGATATGATAAAACATAGTAAACTGGTAAATTGGGAGAGGCAACATAATTTTCTTAACTTATCACTAACTCAACGTTTGACAGACAAAAGAGAACTTTAATGGAATATGCGAATATCTATATATCTCATATAGACATCAAGTGTTAGCCCCTAGATTTCTGAGAACTTCGACTGTAGATAAATGAAACAATGTATATATATATATATATATATATATATATAGAGAGAGAGAGAGAGAGAGAGAGAGAGAGAGAGAGATAGATAGATAGATAGATAGATAGATAGATAGATAGATAGATAATGAGTTTTTATGCATCAAAATATTTTACCTATACATTTACAGATATATCTCAGCTCCAGCTGAAAACCTGCTTAGCTTTCCCAATCAATGTTCTTATTATGAACATTTTATTTCCTGTCTTTATAGAGTACAAAATCAACTTTGAAATCTAGTAGGGTGATTTATTTTGTTCCCGACAACTTATTTCTCAAAGAAGGGACGTTGCTAGTCTTTCTCTACTCTATCGTTATTTCTATAGAAGGAGCTCGAATTAGCTCCAGTCTTTGGTTTCTCTTTGTAAAACATTTACAGAAATAACTCGTCTTTCTCCCACAATGAAAGTATTTTCTTTTAGTTCTCATTGTCTCATCTGTTTGCAACGGCCATCTACGTGTGAAACACATGCCGCCAGATCGCTTCCCTAATGACTGCAACTTGGTCGTCTTGAAATACAACGTCTACAAATACTTTTCATCTATCACCCCAAAAGTAATTAAACACAGTTAATACCATTTATCAATGATAGGACTGGCATAATATTCCTCATCTTTCGGTCGGCATTCATTGACGTCTCATTAACTCTTATTCTAGAATTGTTCTTGATCTTAATACCGATAGTAACAAACATGCACATACATACATATATTCAGACACGGCTCACGCACACTATAACACATTACATTAAAATGTTCCGCAGATCGTAATCACGTATTACATATATTGAAATCGATTAATTCCGCGTGTATACG
The DNA here is from genome assembly GCA_963556195.1 of Sepiola atlantica. Classification (NCBI taxonomy): domain Eukaryota; kingdom Metazoa; phylum Mollusca; class Cephalopoda; order Sepiida; family Sepiolidae; genus Sepiola; species Sepiola atlantica. The sequence continues at coordinate 24,717,042 of OY744546.1, read as the reverse complement.
TTCATGTGTTCAAAGGCAAACGCTCTTATTTTATAGGTTATCCTTTCGCTAACTAGACCCAGATCAACATAAATAAAGTTGAATTAAATGAAATAAACAATTCCAAGCCAACGTGTAACAGCGCCCCCTTTCCCATCCCGCAAAAGAAGAAAAGAAACGGCATGATGAGATGAAAGAGCATCAGATGTATTCTTTCGCTTCAAACAATAAGAGTAAACCTTCTTTCTTTTTTTTTTTTTTGGCTTGCACATTTTGAAGCATTGATTCTCATTGAATATGCGGCGTTGCTGTTTGCACGTCGATATCTTAACCGCCGCCATTTTCTTTTTTGTTTTGTTTGTTTTGCCAGTTTATTGTTTGTGTTCATCTTGTTTTTGCATATGAGGAAGACGATTTTGTTCTCATGCCTTCCGTTTTCGGCCTTTCTATTCTTCCCATCCCAATACAGTATGTTTTATTTTCACTTAATTTCATTTCTTTTAGATTTATGTGTGCATTCATTCAGATTCCCACTATATGGGAGCTCTATATTGGGATCGCGCCAAGGCCTTGTTTGAAAAATAAGAAAAACTGAAATAGATAAAAATTAAAAAGAATATATATTTACATATATATATATATTTGCTTAACGTATGTATGTGTATAAATTATTGCCGCCATAACGAGACATCAATTGTGTTATGTTGTATCAATATTTTAGCAAGCGCACAAAACGGATGTCATGGCGGACACTTTGTTAGAATGCAGATGCCGCCATAAAACAGTTGTTTCCTCCGAGTTATAAAATAATGGCGTTGCAATAGAAAAGCTGTGCATAGTTAGAAAGATAAATGAATAATCATATTTTACAAAAATATGATGAAAATAAATAATTAAACCCGATATTTAGTAATACGTATACAAATATGGCCAGTGTTGGGAATCCATAGTGCTCGGGTTAAATTGCTTTGAATCAGAAAATATTAGTGTGGAAAGCCAATACAAATTATTTTCTTTCTGCTCGCAATATTACCACATATCAATACCTCTTTTTCCTCTCTTTATTTGTACAACTCCAGATTTAATAGTATTATTAATTGTGATTGTATTCCCTTGTTTCTTATGCTGAACTATTCCACACTTTTATTCTTCCATGTATTTATTACAATCGACACGTTATAAACAAGGAAGAGACAGAAGGAAGGGGAGTATGTGTGTGTGTAAGGGAATCGAGACTAATAGATACCGTAGAAAATAAGAGCTGGGGAGTTTGGAAACAA
>OY744546.1:24630783-24710783 GCA_963556195.1 Sepiola atlantica | reverse complement strand
ATGTGCAGGCGTACGTATACGTCCAGATGTGTGTACAAGCATGTATGCGAGTGCGCGTGTGTATGTATAGGAGCAGATTATTAATAAATATAAAATATAAAATAAAATAAAATAATAAATTAAAATAAAATAAAATAAAATAATATTAATAAAATAAATAAAATAAATAAAATAAATAAAAGATTAAATTTAAAACACAAAAAATAAAAAATATTAAATGTATACCCCCCCCCGTACATGTGAGCGAAGATGTGTGTACATGCACGCATGTGCAGATGTGTATAGTTTATTTCCCGGCGCGCAAGGACGAGTGAAATAACAATATATGAAATTTAATGAATTTACACTAAATATAAACACAAATATAATATTAATATTATTAACATACCATTAATAAAGAGACTAATCTTATACCACTCAAACGGAAATAACAGATAGTACCCATCATTCCGTTTATAACTATTTTTTGTTTTTTTTTGTTTTTTGTTTGTTTTTGCTTTTCAACACTACTGGTTATAAACGGGACATATCAACGAAACACCGCTTCCCATTAAGATCTAAAGACAAACTATATAGCCGCACCTTTCGTATTTTTTTCAGACCAGATATAACAATAACATTACAAAAAGAAAAGAAAATACGAAACACCGATTTAATAAAATAAATTAATAAAAAATAAACAAACATGTTTAGTCGATAAAACATATTTGAATCACCTCTTTAAGCTCCATATCGAACAATTAATCCGATACATAACTTTATTCCCAAAAACGACAACGAAAAAGCACACTAGTTTCACAGGCCCAAACGGTAAACCATGCAGCCACCCCTTTCGTATTTTTCAGGTATAATAATAACATTACAAAAGAACAGATAATTAAATAAATAAATAAATAAATAAAACTTGCTAATAGATAAATAAATAATAAATAAAACCTCCTAAAAAATGAAGCCCCCCCCCCCTGAGCCCTAGTTAATCGCTTCCCACACCGGATTTTTTCGGAGACACCCTCAGAGATGCACCGTTTTTTCTGTCATTGTTGACGCCATTCCCTGTCAGGCGTGCCTACAATCCTTTCAGCTTGCCGAGTATTCAACTGGGCACAAAGATTTACTAAATATGTCTAAATCTGCCCTTTTGGATGAAATATGTAATATACAGTATCTTAATAAATTATATTAGCTCTCTTATATGATCGAGCACTTTATTTGATTTCTTTTCATATACACTCCTGACTCTCTCTCTCTCTCTCTCTCTCTCTCTCTCTATATATATATATATATATATATATATATATATATATATATATATATATATATATATATCACTAATTGTTCTATAGATTCCGGATGGAATGTGTATATGTTAATATTTCAGGAATATATACAACCTTTATCAAAACACACGGGTATCCCGTTTGTTGCTGAGAAATGTGTAAGCGAAACTGTTAGATTTGAATGTGTATACAATTATAAAATAAATAAATAATGAATATTTTAGATAAATATATAAATATATTTTTTTGATATTGAGTCAATTGCCCCGAAAGTTAATATACGGCTTGAATTTTATCCGCATACGAGGCGATAGTCTTTCGATATTTCGTGTTGATTTTGGCAACAGATCAGCTTGTAGACTGCAAAAGTAACGGAGATAAATAAAATGCATCACACAAATGATTCATTCGAGAATTTGGCAGCCATTTTTACGAGTTGGTGCTTCATTTCAAAACGTATTTATTTAATTCGATTGGCATCAAACTTATTCAGATATGTCTTTCTTTTACACTGTCATTCTGTCTCTCCACGCATACTATATATATATATATATATACACACACACCCACACACACACATATATATATACATATATATATATATATATATATATATATATATATATATATATATATATAAGAGAATGTAATATATATATATATGTATATATATATATATATATATACTAAGTATTTTATTTAAGAACTATACATTATAGTTTATGTGTCGTGTACTGACATTTCAGCAACATTTAGTCGGTCAACGATGGTAGGCCGAAACATTCAACAGCCATTGTGATGTATGTTTTAAATAAAATACTTTATATTAGCTTTTGTAAACGCTACAATTTAGTGTTTTGTTTTGTTTAGCCTAACACATGATACAGGTTATATATATATATATATATATATATATATATATATATATATATATATATATATATATATATATATATATATATATGGGTGTGTGTATGTGTATTTTTATGTGTATACGCATATACTATACATATATATATATATATATATAGATATATATGTATATATATATATATGTGTGTGTGTATATATATTTATTTTATGATAAGTACCATAAGTTAGTTGACAAAAGAAAAAATGCTCAATTGTAGCTTTTTACACTAGCTAATATAAACTATTTAATTTCTAGAATTTGGAGTTTACTATCAAGCTGCTGAGTCAAAGGGTACTTTGCAACTGGGTTCAAATCCTTCGACCAGCAGTAATTACCATCTCCTACACAAAATGTGTCATAGGCATGACAAACTACTGTCTGCAAATAATAATAATAAATATTTATTAAAAAAGTGTTTAAATCGCAGCCTTAAAAACAAGGATTGGGCCTCTAAGAGAATTTGTAAATAATCTGTCACACTAGGCTTAAAGATAAGTTCGAGCCTTTGCTGTTAAACACCATGTGATTTAGCTTACTGTATATGTCGGCTGATGTGACATTATAGATTTTAATTTCTCTTTATTCCCATGTGAATTGATTGTTGCCTTGAGTTCAATATTAGGCTGAAGCTTCAAAAATAACTTTGCTATTGCGGTCGAATCTTTTTAAAATGAGTAATTATTATCTCCTACACGTAAGAGTGCATAAGCATGGAATACAGGTGTGTGTAGGTTATAATAATAAATATTTATCAAACAGAATATATATATACATATATATATATATACATATATATATATATATATATATTTATATATATATATATATATATATATATATATATATATATATATATATAGTGTTATTGCACCTTTAACAAGGAGTGCGCCTCTATGAGAATTTTAAAATAAGCAGGCTACTCTAGGCGTAAAGCAATGTTCGAGACGCTGCAATTGAACACACTAAGCTTACTGTATATGTTTCCTGAATTTATATTTTATATAGAGTAAGAAGCACTGATGTATGTAGGTAATAAAAATAAATATTGATTTAAAAAATATAGGTTGGTAAATAAATATATATATGTATATATATATATATATATATATATATATATATATATATCAGAGAATGTCAGATAGATATAGATGTATTTCACTATATCATATATTAGATACATATATATATATATGCCTTTTAGATTAGTATATATATATATATATATATATATATATATATATATATATATACAAAAACATACACACACTTATATATGTGTATATATATATATAGATATAGAAAAACATACACCCACTTATATATGTGTGTATATATGTATATATATATATATATATATATATATGTATATATATATATATATATATAAATATATATATATATATATGTATATATATATATATATATATATATATATATATATATATATATATATATATATATATACATATCAAAGAAAGCACCGTGACAGTTCTCGTTGCGTATACTCGTCTCGTAACGAGCCGTAGCAAGTCTCGCTTAAACAACTGGTCATTTTTACACATCAAAGGAATATGTTGCACACATTTGATTTCTCGTGCCTTTTCTCTTTCCTCTTCTTTGTCGCGTGGGTGCACCGTCTCGATGTCGTCTAGTGGTTGAATTCTTTCTTCTTTCTTTCTGCCGTGAACTTCGCCGCTACAAGAAAAAGCTTCATGATCGACTCACGAGACAAACAATCTTTTATACTTTTAATTCTTTTTATTTCAGGGTTTAGATTTCCGTTGGCTCGGAGATATCTAGTAACGTCGAGGGATAGACCAAATTACTTCTTTATCGTTGTTACTTCTACTTAAGTCCTTAGCCATACGAGGAGGGGGGGGTAAGAAAAAATCTCACGCCTGTATTATCTTTGGGAATGTAATTCCCCTAAACATGTTGCAGACTACATCGTGAATCACCCCCGATAGGCTCGCTTCCAAAACCATACTTACAAAACTCTCAGCTTCTCACGAAGAAGGAGTTTCGTCACAGATCCATACGTACGACACTCATGGACAAGCATTTCCTTCACTCATGTTTCTGACCTTTTAGCCCGGTGCTAGTCAACGTTCGCTCTGACAGAACCTGTGAGCTCCGACTGTGAGAACAGCCCTATTCTGCACTCGACTGTACGGGTTCACTCGCACTAAATCACGCAAGCCAACCCAAACGACTTCCAACAGATACGTCGACCTCAAGATGCGTTCGTTCCCACAGCGCCATTATCCAACATGCATCCCCTCCCTATACAAAAAAGCAGTCCTAAGATTTTGAGTTTTACACACCCCTCTGCAGAGTCTGGTCAGAACCAAGTGTTAGAACGGCTGGACACTTCTGTTCCATCCTCGACCCGGCTGCCTCCAATCGGGCCTATGACCTTTCTTGGGATGTAAGGAATTTCCCTTACGATCGATATCGGCCTAACGGCCATCCACGTCATAATCAATGTAGCACACGCTGGATGTTCCCCGTCGCAAGGCCTCCTAAACTGCCGACCCCACGGGCATCCGCACACGATACCCAGTCACACCCCGCTGCACACATCTATTCATCTTTAACAGAATACAGGGTAACACAGAAACCCCTCATTTTAAAATTCTTATTTTCCCTTTCTGGTCAGCCATCTAATTTATCTGTAAGGTATGTCTCATCATACCATTCGACCGCGTCCGCTTCTCAACACGAACCCTAGAGCGACCCTTTAGCTCCCTACCCAAGATGATCCGTCTAATTTAATTGTGAGCCGACTACACTGCACTGTGTCTATCCCTTCCAAGGGGGCTGACTATAACTTTAGGGCCGGCCACTCGGCTTTCTCATATTCTACTTCTAAGAAGTCCAATTCATTCCACGTTGATCCCAACCAATTTTCTAATTAATTCCGACATGTTAATCGCTCTGGCGACATGTTAATCTTCCCCGGGCCGAAACAAGTTCATTCACGCGAACATAATTTCACATACATCCAGATCTCTTACACGGCTGCGGTGCTCTACGGGACCCCACCGACCAACTAAACCACAATGACCAATACCAATGCAGCAACCACGAGGTCTCCCCCTAAAATATATCAATAATCATGCCAATCTTTTCATGGCTACAACTCGCTTTTTTCTTCTCACGCGTGTGACACCGAACAACTCATTGTCCGTATAATCGCAAGTCCACTGGCCACCTCAACGGGTCATGCATAGCGAACATAACTCAATCCCAACCCTTTTATACTATAAGCGGACAATCGAAGAGACCGGTCCCTACAGGCCCAAATACATCGGACCTCCCCAAAATTCCTACCGAACCGCGAAAATGTCAATTCTCCCATTCGAACTCCGTCTAATTGGCTGACCTCTACATAATTTTAATGTTTTTCTTTTTTCTCTTTATACGCTACTATCTTAATACAAGGAGGGGTAAATAAAAAAAACAATGTTTTCGACTAAACCGAAAAACAAAGAAAAATTCATCAAATGAGTCTCTCTTTCGACGTACATTTAAATAAAAAAAAGATTTTAAGCAATAATATTGAGGGAAAACATCTCCACCGACAACATAAAACAATACAAGAAATCCCTCCTTCCTAACAGAATGCATATTTTAAACATGGACAAAAAGTGTGTGTGTATGTGTAAAAATTCGTCACTGTCTTTTTCTTCTGTCTTTCTATTTTTTTTTGTTCTTTATACAAAAGTTAATACGCGCGTGTGCAATAGTACATTGTTTTCGTTTTTGTTATTACTTTAATTCTAAAGTTCTGTGTGTGCGTATCACGTATTATTATTTTTTGTATGTGTACTAACTGAGAATGAGATGTTTTTTAACGAATAACATTCTTGCTTCATAAGATGGTCAGACAATTTGAATGATTTGTTAATAATTTCACAAGAATGAATTATTTCGTAATCTGTATTTCTTTCTGTAACTTATTGATATATTGAAAGGTTTAATGTTTTGCAACCTATTTACATCCAATAATGTTGTAAGTTTTTTGCATCAAATAATTTTCGAAGTTGTTTACACCAAATAATTTTAGAAGTTGTTTACATCAAATAATTTTAGAAGTTATTTACATCAAATAATTTTGGAAGTTGTTTACATCCAATAATTTTGGAAGTTATTTAAATAAAAAAATATTGGAAAATATTTACATCGAATAATTTGGAGAATTATTAATAAATATTAGAAATACATTAACTTGATAGAATTACATAAAGTTTCATAATAATGTTATTCAATCAATAATTACGAAAGAAGTAAAGCAAACGTTGAATGTCCTATTAAAAATAAGATAATAATGCTAAAAAATAACTTGCTACAATAATTAATTACAAATGCGTAAAAAAAAGAAAGTAAAAGTTATATATATATATATCAGAGAATGTCAGATAGATATAGATGTGTTTCACTATATGATATATTAGATACATATATATGCCTTTTAGATTAGTATATATATATATATATATATATATATATATATATATATATATATATATATATATATATATATATATATATGCGTTTGGAGTAAGGAAAAAGAAAGGTTACTTAAAAACATTTGATTTTAATAACATTGCCTGAAGACATGTTATTTTAATAGACGTTTGGGAATATTAAAAAATATTTTTTTCTCCCGTCTAATTAGATGTTCGTTTGGTAAGTAGTCACATTGATGTTTTAATTGAAAATGCACTAAAGGGAAAAGAAAATGTGAAAGAAATATCTGTTAATGACGATTCATTTGAATATATATATATATATATATATATATATATATATATATATATATATATATATATATATATATAGTATTTATATATACACAGATGTTATATATGTATATATATTATATGTGTATATAGAAGTATGTTTACATATATAAATGTATTGCACGTGAAAAAACCTGAATATATATATATATAGATATATAAGTATGTATGCATATACACATTGTAAATATGTATATCTAAACTGTATATATTATATTTTATAAGTACTCAATATATTAGCATATATGTGTGTATTTGTATAAGCGTATATATTAATTTATACTTGACTATATATATATAGTAACTGTACTTCTTCCACTTAATTGCTGCAAAGATGGCGGGAAGGTTTTGCTAGTATATATATATATATATATATATATATATATATATATATATATATGAAGTAAATCCAACAAAAGATATAAGAGGCAACTAATATAGTTTAATTAGTGAAACATCCGGACAAAGACTGAAGCTCAATATACTAGATAGAGCATTAATAGCATCATATAAAATGAAATAATAAAATAAGCTGCGAATTAAATTTTATTAGAGCTCAGAGTTCAGTCAAAGTATCTCAACGTCTTTAACTCATGAGTTTTCGAAGATAATTCTTCTCCTCAGAGGACCATTACCGCAGTGACATTACTGCAGGTGATAAATTACACTTTGAAAATATATAAAAATATATACAAAAATACATAAGAGCACATAACACATCAAATATATCAAGCCAAAACATATTTATTTGTTAAAGTTATAAAATCCACCCAAGTCATATCAATTAAAACATATTTAGGAAAGGTATCCAAGAGGCTGATTTAAGATTGATTCAGTTATTGAATAACAGTCCAAAGGCGAAAAAATTGAAAAAACTGAAAAACCGTCATTACCTTCGGCCGTCTCTCCTTCTGGGCCCGATAAAGATCATTTGAATAGATGACGTTTAATTTGAAAGTAATCACTTTCCCGCCAGCCAAGTAAACATACCCTTCCTCGCTGAGCGGAAGTTACATTTCGAATTTAACAAAAAAGAAAATGTCACCAGACACCGACCGAAATACTAAATCAATTCAACTCATACCGGATGTTACTTGACTGGGTCAAATCAGGTCAAACAGGAAATGGTGTGCAAATTTAGGTCAAAGCCTCTAATTGCAATCCCATTCCACGTATATACCCAAACTGTCTAGCCCAACCATAAAACAACTAACTTCACTGATTTTGCCCTATCAAATAAGTTAGAAGAATTATCATATAAATAATTACGAAGTAATTAAAGTAATTAGAATTTAACAATTTAATAGTTTAATTCAAGATTTAATTTTATCAAATTTTAGAGTTTAATTTAATTTACTTTAAGATTTATTTTTTTCAAATTAAAAGGTTTAAGAAATTTAATTAATTTAAGATTTAATTTTTCGTAATTAATAAATTATAAATATATTTAGAGTTTTAAATTTAAATATTTAGACTTTTACAACTTAATTTTTTTTATATTGCCTATTCTCATCAGGTATTAACTAATGCCTCTGAGGTCTATGGTTATTTACATTTCTTTTGGTCCGGCTCCTATTGCTAGTGGTCATATTGTGTGTAATAATATATACAGTTATATCATCCTGTTTGTTTTGGTTATAACTTATTTTTTAGAATATCCTGAGTTAAGCAAGGCATTGTTATATAATTGCGCGTTTTGGTTAAAAATGTTTTTATTAGCGGAAAGCCTAGATGTTATATTGGAAACCGACGGGACTATTGAATTGATTATAACCTTCGGGTTGTTAGACAGTTTGTGTACATAAAAAAGAGTTAGATTAGGTTGATGGAAGGGGCTATATAATCCGGCATTGAGGTTAAGGTTGATATCAAGGAAGGTAGATGTTTTTCTCTCAGGATCAACAGTTATGGATAGGCCGAAATTTCTGAAAAATTCATGCAAGGCTTCACTAGTTTTGCTATACCTTTTAGGCCTCTCATCAGAGACAAATAGGGCATCGTCTCTGTATAGGCCACCTTTTATATTTTTAAACTTATGTTTGATTTCATTTAAGAGGAATACACCCACTAGGTCAGTTACTTGAGCAGAATCCGAGGCTCCCATAGTAATATCGAAGTCGTTGGGGTGTCCTTTCTAGTCAATAACTTGCCCTCGAATTGAAGAATAGATTATCTGGCCGGTGTGATAAGTGTAATCTCCAAATCAGTAAAGTCTGAATTATTTTTCGCTAAATTTAGAGCTTTATTTAAGAGAATTAGGAAGTAGATCGGTTATAGTTTTCTATGTCAAAAGTTATAAAACTTAATCTATGTATATCCTTAAGGTTCAAAAACCATTCAATTACGTTATCTGAAGATTGCCACAACGAAAAGAAAATTTTATTTCTGATGACTGGAATGACCCTATCTAGAATTGTTTTACTGATTATGCCTAGGTCAGATTTTGATGGGCAAATTAACCTTATTGATGGGTTTGTTGAAAGTTAGTCTTAGGGTATTTTAGGGACAATCAAGGTGTAGCTGGCGTTACTACTTCTGCATGGTTGGTTATATTAATATATGTAAGTAGTGATTTAGACTCTGAATTTATATATATAATCTTATTGGGGGTGCAGTTTTATAGGATTCATGTAAATCACCGTATATTAAGTTCCTGTAAAAGATATAGTCCAATTTGTAATAGTTCTTAGTATTGTCTGCCGGAACGATGTAATCCGTATGCTTGTTAACTCTTCTGGTGAATCCATTTATTTTTTTGACGATAGAGCTGCAATACTTAGTCCGCTTTTTGAATTTAATTCTTCTGACCAGGTCAAAAATAGCATTCTCAAACTCTTCCAAGTCATCATTCTGCCTAGGAAAAGATGTTGTTTTAAGGCCGTAATGAGTAGCAGGAATTCTCTCAATTTTTTTAGACTCCCTAAATGAGTTCAAAGGAAGGCCATTTCTATTAGTGTTATGCCGTTTCCCATCGTCAATGTCAACCCGATCCGGTGATGATAGCAAATCATAATGGTAAGCTCTCCATCTAACATTTATCGAAAACTTGTTTATTGACTGGATCAATGTGTATATATAAGCCTCCTTATAAGGGGTAGGTATGTTTTTGGCTGATAATGGAAGAAATTCTTTGCTGTACATATCCGAAGAGTAAAAAAAGCTCTACCTTGCGGGAGCTTAGATGTATTAAGTTAATCTAACAAAATATATAAGATGCAACTAATATCGTTTAATTAGTGAAACATCCGGATAAAGACTGCAGCTCAATATACTGGATAGAGCATTAATAGCATAATATGAAATGAAATAATAAAATAAGGTGCGAATTAAATTTGATTAGAGTTCAAAGTTCAGTCAAAGTATCTCAACGTCCTTAACTCATGAGTTTTCAAAGATAATTCTTCTCCTCAGAGGACCATTACCGCAGTGACGTTACTGCAGGTGATAAAATTACACTTTGAAAATATATAAAAATATATACAAAATACATAAGAGCACATAACACATCAAATATATCAAGCAAAAAACATACTTATTTGATAAAGTTATAAAATCCATCCAAGTGATACAAATGAAAACATATTCAGGAAAGGTATCCAAGAGGCTGATTGAAGATTGATCAAGGTATTGGATAACAGTCCAAAGGCGAAAAAATTGAAAGAACTGAAAAACCGAAAAGGTTATCCAGTCGGGAAAAGCGTCCGCAATCGATGCCGTAAATTACAGTGAAAAATGCATCCAATGTTTATAATAATTAATACAATGATAAATGAACCAAATCAAATAAAATTAAATAAACTCACTTTGTGTTGAAATCATGAAGTTCAAAATTCAGGATTCAAATGATTTGATCGGAGTAGCACAAACCAAAATTCGCTGGTTAAATGGAAAATCCGCTAAATCCGATTTGAACAGAACTAAATCAAATCGAGTCAATACATTCGGCCGTCTCTCCTTCCGGCCCCGATGAAGATCATTTCAATGGATAACGTTACATTTGAAAGTAATCACTTTCGCGCCAGCCAAGTAAACAGATCCTTCCTCGCCGATCAGAAACGCAATACTCAAGCCGAAAACCGTCTTCTATTTCAAACAACTTTACCCGAGCGGAAGTTACATTTCGAATTTAACAAAGAAGAAAATGTCACCAGACACCGACTGAAATGCTAAATTAATTCAACTCATACCGAATGTTACTGGTATGGGTCAAATCAGGTCAAACAGGAAAGGGTGTGCAAATTTAGATCAAAGCCTCTAATTGCAATCCCATTCCACGTATATACCCAAACTGTCTAGCCCAACCATAAAACAAAACACATTCACAGATTTTGCCCCATCAAATAATTTAGAAGAATTATCGATATAAATAATTACGAAGTTATTAAAGTAATTAGAATTTAACAATTTAATAGTTTAATTTAAGATGTAATTTTATCAAATTTAATAGTTTAATTTAATTTAAGATTTAATTTTTTCAAAAAGTTTAAGAAATGTAATTAATTTAAGATTTAATGTTTCCTAATTAAGAAATTATGAAAATATTTAGAGTTTAAAATTTAAATATTTAGACTTTTACAACTTAAAAAATTTAAAGCGGTATATAGGCATTTACAGAGTCTAAACTTTTAGGCAGGGAGTATTTCACGAACACATCTCCAAACCCGGATCCACCCGGTCCCGACACTCACTCAATAAGCTACGGTAGATTTGGTGGTGGTTTCGACTGTACATACTTGAATTTCCTCCTATGTCAACATTTGGAGACTAATTCACTTCTAGAATTGATCAGATTTAAACGTTTAGGTGCAGTGGCTATCATTACAGCTTCTAAAGTGCATAAACCGCAAGATCTAGATCCCGGGCTATAGGAGTTTGAGTGTTTTAGTATGGACCATTATATATATATATATAATATATATAATATATATATAATATATATATTATATATAAAATATATATATATAATAAAAAATTTAAAAATATATATATATATATATATATATATATATATATATATATATATATATATATATACTAGCAAAACCTACCCGCCCTCCGGGCGGCAATTACTGTCGCTGTAGTCTTCTTTACAGAAACAAAAGAAGTAATTTCCGTTTGATATACTATAATTTAAAGGAAATTTAAAATTTGATAATTGTCTTAGATTTATTTGATATATTCCAGCATGAGGAAATATAATGTGCATTAACATCGTCGAATTTTGTTTTTTCATGAAAAAACGAAAAGGTTCATCGATATCGTCTTTAAGATATTCCACATTGACGAATTCTATTTTGTTTCAGCATAACAATTAAAATACATTCCCCATTAAAACTGATTATATAATGAAATTAATAAACATTAGGGTGGAACGTCGATTAGTTAAATATTCCACTTTGATATTACTGAGTAATTCGAAATGGGTAGTTTGTATTTTGCACTTTTATCATAAAAAAACACAAAAAATACGTAAACAACATTAAAGAAAAATACTTTTTGTGTGTGATTTAGAGATATTAGAAAAAGTTTATTTCTTTTCTATGACAAATCTTTAATTTATCCTCCTCCTCCCCCCTCCTACTCCTCCTCTTCATCATCATCATCATGACTACCAACATGTTAACTCCTTGGCCTTTTTCGCTAGGAGCGAAATGTAATATCTGGACTGAATCTGCAATTAGTTTTTATGTTCTCTGTCAGTGAAGGATGACTCCTTCTAGATCTAGGCCATTCATTTTTTTGTTCTAATTCAGAGTGCCCATTTTGGGGTACCTAGATTCTCCCCACGTCAAATATTGATATTGTGCCTTACTCTGCTCGCGTGGGAGGAAGTAAATAGGAACAGCAACAACAAAAACAGCAGCAACAATGTTATTAAAAAATAATAAACGCATGTATTTAATTATTAACAGATTAGAAAAATATTAATTTATTAAAAACTTAAAACTTAATAAATATGCAAATGAGAAGCTGAGAGGATAGTGAATGAACTACATACACTAATCCCCCCTAAGGAGGAGTTAATGCTTAGAACGATGGTATGATGCAACAGAATATATAGTACACTAATTCCTACAACACACAAAACTGGTAACATTGAGGAAATTGTATCATGTAGAACTCATGAATACTGTACGGCCTTCCCGCCGAATAGGAGGTAATGTCTGGGAGGAATTCATCATGACGAATGAAAATATACTACAGAGAATTAAATAAGCATCAAGCGTTGTTATGTTAATATAGTTAGAATAGGTAGAAACAAACTGTTGCATTTATTTATTTAGATAACATTTAAAAAAACATGGGAAATTAAATATATATATTTATATATAATTTTGTGATAATGTTGGATTATGACGGGCCCTGTATTTTAGACGGGTAAATTAGCTAGTATGAATTGTGAAAGAAATGGAGTTAGGAACAATTTGAGTAGTTGTGATTTTGGAACAAACAGTGAATCATTTTGTAAAGTCATAACACATGTGAGGATAGGAAATGCTCAGGTCGGAATGTCAGAGACAAAGGCGATCTCATCCTGTTATGACATTCGTTCGGGGGGGGGGGTTGACGTCACGGATCCTGTGTGTGAGAAATAAGTTTTGAGCAGATCACCATGGAAGCTTGCGGCGAGCTCACGCAGATGAGGTAGCTTTCGAATGCAATAGTTTGGGTGTGAATCGAAGAGATATGGGCCAAAGCTACTGAGAAAATAACTAACAGCGTCTAACATCCAACACAGTACGAACTTAAAAAGATGTAAATGAAGAACCATAATGGAAACCCCTCCACTCGAATGAAAGCAGGAAATAAAAAGAACAAAAGAAATTTCTCAGAAAATCCGACTTCGAGTGTCTCTGTCCTCTTCTTAAAGATAGAATTTGCCCACAAAAACAGGTACCCCACGGCGATCACAGCCAGAAACAAGATGAGGTCCAGCGACGAACGAGAACTACAAAGGTAACTTTCTTATAATGTAAAATATCTGGAAACTGTGTTTCAAAGTGACTCTTGAAAATGTGTTGAAATGACTCTTGAAAAATGTGTTTAGAAATCTGTTAAAACGACTCTTAAGAAGGTGTGTTTAAAGTCCCTGTTGAAAAATGACTCTTGAAAATTGTGTTTAGAAATCTGTTAAAATGACTCTTAAGAATGTGTGTTTAAATTCCCTGTTGAAAAATGACTCTCCAAAATGTGTTGAAAATCCCTGTTTAACAGTGACTCTTAAAGAATAGATCGAACCACTCTTAAACCTCTCATAAACATTTCGCATTATTTTCGACTCGGAGAGGATTAAATCCCAACTGTTGAAGTGGTTTCAGAGAACTGCCTCAGTCGGAAGGATTTCGATGTGGTTATGAATAAGCCCCCCCCCCTTTGCTTCTCGTGACGTGTAATTTCAGTAGTAATACAATTCAGTGCTACAATAACATATACATGTATTTATGTGCACACTTTTGAGGAAATATTTATATAGAGACCACATCGACTCATACATACAAATATTTTGTTTTATTCCGAAATGATTTTGATAACAATAATATATTATTTTGTAATGTTATTGATTGACGTGTTCGTACTACTCGTATAATGGCTTTTATATATGGTACCAATCGCATAGAGTAAACGCCCGAGTAAATCATATCCATGTTGGATATTACTCTGAATATCCTTTCCTTTAAGAGGGTGATCATTAATCGTTTGCTAAAATACGCTCCATGCATAATAATCGAAATAGGGGGTAATATTATTGGTCATGTTATCATTAAAATGACGACCAATTGATTATTTTTAGGAGTCTCTTAGTTGTGAGTAATCTGTTTTAGATATATGTGAATATATATGTATACACACTCATATATATATATATATATATATATATGTTGAAATAGAGATATCCATATATATGTATACATATATACATACGTATATATATATATATATATATATATATATATATATATATATATATATATATATATATATACATATATCTGCAAAACTACAAAGAAATTTTTAAAGAATTAAAGAAAAGATATGAATATATATATATATATATATATATGGTACGTCAATGAAAATTAGTAAGACCTGCAAATGGAAGCAAATCGGTATTTTCAGTTGTGGACAACAGACCTGAGTGAAATCGCCGTCGTTGGATTTTTATGCAGATTCCTCCGGATTTACCAATATTTCTGAGCCCTACGTTTTTTGTTTTTTTTGGATTTCGTTATTGGTGATTCCCATGCCCGTCTAAACCTTTTGGAAACATTTTTTAAAGAAGTTTTTTGAATTTCTTTAATTTTTAATTTTAAAAGAAAACTTTTTCAAATTTGGAACTTTGACAGTCCCACCCTGTCAACTTATCAATCATAATTTTTTCCTCTGATGATAAGATTTTAATCTTTGAAAAGCCTGGTTTAAGGAAAGAAAGAGATGAAAAATAAATGTTTTTATTAACTAAACTACTCCTTGTTTTGAACAACTGAAAATACCGATTTGCTTCCATTTGCAGGTCTTACTAATTTTCATTGACGTACCATATTTTTTGCTCTATCCAGTATATTGAGCTTTCCTTATTTCACAATAGGTCCAACTCTCTAAAAGTTTACCTTTTAGTTATAATCTACATATATATATATATATATATATATATATATATATATATATATATTCATATGTACGCATGTAAATTACGAGCAACTGGTGTCTGCATATCTTTTCTTTAATTATTTTTAAAATTCTTTGTAGATTTGGTGTGTTGGGCTGAGACTGGCTTATGTAGCTGCCGTACTTGTAGTATTTCTGAGCTATTTAGGGCCGTTTTCAAATGGTAGGTTACATTAAAAAACGCGCATTTTTAAATATTTAGTGATGGTTTTTGCGGGAATCGTCTTATTTGTGTGAGTATTATACGAATATGAGTATTAAAAGCATTTTAGTATGTTTTCACTATTATGGAAATTAATTTTCTTAATAGCTAGCCTTTGGTTTCATGTGCAAAACGTCCAATATATGTAGCCTTAGTTTGTTATCTTTCTTTTATTACATCCGTTTCTCTCGTTATATTTCTTCATTTGACCAACGTGGTGTTGTTTTTTTCTCATGGCACCCATCTTAAAACACTTCGGTGTCTTATTATGAAGAGATTCGATCGTTCTACGACTAATATTAATAATATTCTTACTCTTTCAACATATCAATAGACGGACACTGAGCAATTTGTATTGTCCCAATGCTTCAAATTCTGTATTTCACCCGTATTCTTCACACGAAAGGACATATTGGCTGAATTTGAGGTTATATTCTCAGAAATATCGGAATTGCCCCCGGCCTTAGCGTTGAAGGACAGACTTAATAGTCATTGCTAGACTCATGCAGACACTCCCATTGAGCGTTTGAATTAACATTTTCTTGCAATCAAATCTCTTCTGTCAAATTAGTCCCTTATTATTACCAAACTCGATAAGGGTTCGGGGGTGGGTATTCTAGATTATCTGGCAAAAATGATTGTGATCATGCATGACGTTGATAAGATCCTTTCTATTGAAAGTAATTTTCAAAATAGATTACTTAAATTGGTTAAGAAAGATGCTCTTTCGAGTGAAATATAAAATCTTATCCGACCAATATAGTCTATAAGAACACGTCTGTATGGGTTACCAAAAACACATCAGAACAATATACTCATACGACCATATCTCTCTATGGTTGGCTCTGTTAAGCATAAGTTAGCTAACTGGTTGGGTAACTTGCTTAAAACTGTTATTGGTGTATATTCGGATAACCGTATTAAAGATGCATTCACATTTGCTGAATACATTCATAACTGCCCCGTTTCTGCTGAAAATAAGTGTATGTGTTATTTCGACACCAGCAGTCTATTTACATGCGTTTTCTTACAAGAAACCACCGATATTTCTGCTGATGTACTATATCATCATTTCTCACTCGGTCCTACTATATCTGAGAAGGTCTTAGTAGAACTGATGCGGTTTGCTATCATGTCTGTCGAATTTAGTTTTGATAATGGCATGCATCAGCAAACTGATGGCATTTCTATGAGGTAACTTCTTGGTCCTGCGTTGGCCAATCCCTTCGTGGGTGTTCATAAGCATAAACTATTAGCTCGTATGAATACACCACTTACTTATTTCTGATACGTGGATGATACATTTTTCGCTTTTAACGATGAGTCAGATTCCATAGTATTTCCATATACACTCAATCAATACACTCAGACTTAAAGTTCACCCGTGAGAAGGAGCATAATTAAAGCCTTCCTTTCCTGGATGAATTAGTGCAGAAATCTGATTCATCGTTTTTACATCTGTGTTGCAAAAACCAACATTGCTGGCTTATATCGCCACTACGACTCTTTTTGTCCCAAACAAAGAAAAATAAATCTGAAAACAGGTTTGGTCTATCGTGCCCTAAAGATTTACATTTAACCACAGATTGATTCGGAGATTCGATTCATCAAAGAGGTTCTATCGATAATTGTTACCCTCTCAATATTGTTAATTCCAATATAGTTGTCAAGATCAACCACTTTTATAAGCCTCAACTTTTGGGCCCTCTAAAATGTCAGACGTACTTAAGATTATCTTGGTTGGGTAATGTTAGCATAACATTTGACAACCAAATGTCTGTAGATGTACGTCGCTGTTATCATGCTTAAACCCCTAGCATCGTTTTTTCTGCTCGACCTTTGTTTAAATCCGTACACATGGATGTTCTCTCACCCAACCATATCACTAATATTATTTATAAATGTAAATGTCGGTGCGATGATGGGAAGGACAGTGCAACGGTTTTAATCCAGAATAAAACAACACATTCCCCCAGAATGCCGCCTTACATATTCAAATAAAGACTCCGACTTAATTGTCGCATATCATTCGGTTATAAGGGTAGCTGCCGTAATGTGATACGTGTGGCACCAGGATCAGATCATTGCCACACCTCTGGAAATCATAGAGGTCGTTGTCCCAGTACTTTTAAGACGTAACCAGTTCCAACATCTGTTATATTGCAAACCATAAACGATTAAGCGTGGGATGCACTTAGGATACACTAACTGTAGTGCCTGCAATACAAATGGCAAGCTTGTAGGCAGGATATAACTGATGTTCCGGTGTCTCTCGAAGGACACCGCAAAGTCGCGTGCTGTTGCTTCAGCTCCAATTTAGAAATGTTGTATGCCGAGTGTAGCCTTTTCGTGTGAAATATTTTCGGCATAAGATCATCTAAGAGATGAACTTTGATTTTTTAGAATATATCAATTATGGGTAAAGATATGACGTTTGTTCAAAAGTGTAAAATTTTTCTCCAACATCATTTTTTTTCAATTTTTTTATCCTTTTGTATTTTCTTGTGGATTACGGCATTCTACCGGATGAAAAACATTGCATCGCTATGTCACATACTTCAACCGAGGGCTCTTTTTATGATTCTAACCGTCAATTTCAACGCACTTGTTCATATCACTCTTGCCACTTGTGCACCGGGTATATTCGCAAGATACTTTTTAAAATTATTTTTCATAAGCCCGCTTGAACTTATGATTACCGGAATTTGTATGTATATGTGTGTCCATATGTCCAATAATATACATGAATAAAATGTTATATTGCATAAGAGAACTACTTACTATATGATAGATACACGCATCAAAAAAAAATTAATCAATAACCAAATATACGACAAATGTGTACATATATAACAATCCCTCACATACATATGTATATATTATTTGTTTAGTCTCTTTCTCTCTATTTCAATACAGATATGCAATGATATATTCTACAGCATATATCTCACACATATGTTTATATGAAAGTGAATATGTATTTCGTCGAAATAATTTAATCAATAAATCGTATGTTATCTTTTGTTTATTTTAGCTGATGTCTTAATAGGATCGATGATATTTTAAAGCACTTAATATCATAAATAGGTCGGCCTTTTAATCCATGAATATTTTACTAGAGTTGTTGTTCATTGAAAGTCCAAAGTGTGCTATTCATGTTTTTCCTAGTATTACACTTAATTCATAAAGATCTCTCAAACATTTGTACATATATAGAATATGTTCGTTTAGTTAGCGAAGGCACTAATGACTAGTTCTCCTGAAATCTTGGCCAGTCGAATGATACTAACCAGACATTTCCTTCTAGCGCTAATATTGTATAATAGTCCCATTGTTGCTTAAAAAACAGACGATGAATAAAAAAAAATATATTTTACGTCTTGATTTTTCGTTTGTGAAGAATGAGAAGAGTCACTGAAAGTCATCGAGACATGGGAGAGCACGGGGATGACGGAAGTTCAACTCTCGAATTAGCTAGTCTGACGATTACTCTCGATCCAAAATCAAGCAGATTAATATAACATTTTGAAACGCCCAGACATCTTAACTTGTCTTGCTTTTAACTGTGTATGATTTATTTAGCGAACTAATATATGTGTACGAGTGTCTCTGAAGGGGCGTGTGCGTCACGAGTCAGAATTTATTCTGCCGGACTGATGTTATCTGTCAACCCCCTGAATAAGATTACGATGCCCGGACACGAATATGCAATATCCGAGTCTTGTAACCTCTTTTATTTTCTGAGTTATTCTTTAATTCTTTTCTTCTGCTGGCTATTTCAATCTTGTATGTTTCTCTGACTCTCTGGAAAACTTGTCCTGTCTAATAATACTGCAATATCAGTTACAATATAATAACTGTGATAGTTTAACTAAATGCATGTAAGAAAAGGTGTATCCGTGCATGCATATATACAGAGCTAGTATATATGTAATTGCATCATAGGTCGATACTATTGAGGCGACTTTAGAATGTAAAAATATGAAGTTAAACAAACAAAAACATGAACATGCAGGTGTATAACTTAAGAAGAGATTTCTAACACAAAATGAACATTAATATCTGCTAAAAAAGAATATAATTTTCGCCAATTTTTAAGAGTTGTCATATTTCACTTAACCCAGTGAATAGTTAGCGGTGTGGTGACAAAATGCGACACCAGTAATACACCGACATTAAAAAGTACGGTACTTTCAGTTTACAGACCGTGCTGAAATAATGACGCATTTATGTAATGTTTCAGAAGATTATGTTATCTTAATTGATGTGTATTTATTAAACACGTATCGTTAAAAAGCAAATGTTTCACCCATGTGAGATTCAAACTTGAGGGTTGGGATCGTAAAAGCACTCTATAGTAATGTGTATTCGGCCTATTCCTTTTTTTAAATTACATGTTTCTAGTTGCATAAGAACTCGAAAAACACCGTAATAGTTGAATAGTATATGGATAAGTTTGTACTAGTTAGTAGAAAGCTTGTAACGCAATAACTCGTGGTAGAGTGTGAAATCATGTCCATCATTGGAGTGAACTTGTATTGTCGGGTTGCTAGCAGTTGTTAATTTAGGTTCATTTAGTTTAACAAGTGTTGTTTGATATACAATATAAACAGTACGTTCATACGCTACACGAATAAAAAACCCGTTCGATTTCATTCAATTGCAGAATGTATTGATTATTTTGGGGGCGATCTAGCCTGAGGCGTTATTAGTGTCAACCAAATCAGACAAAGCACAACTTCTGAATCTAATATACCACTAAAAGTATATAAGACTTTGGATACGGCTTTAATTACGAATTAGGCCCTATCTTATTGTTTGATATTGAAAGCCGTTTTTGGATATGAAGTATCGAGTGACACCTAATACGGTAAATTCAATTTAATTGATATCGACCGAGCAAGAAAACTTCTCACACCTGCCCGTATCCTATATCTCTACAAAGACAGCATTCGCCATGCATGAATTATTCCTGTTACATCTGTTCGAGAGCACCAGCCACTTGCTTCTTGTTCTAAGATAGGGTCCAAAAAGAGCCTCTAATCTAATACATCTAAAACTATCTACAAAACACTAGCCGCAATGTTAAATCGCTATGCTTAATTTACATGAACTTTCATGGGATGTGCTACAAGGAACTTGTTCACTGAAACCTACTCGACGTAAATACCCCCGACCGACTGGTTAGTAAATAAAATCCTAAACCTTTACTGTATAGGTCCCCAGATGCCGGAAGGATTTCTAATCTAATAGTGTTACATCGAACTGCGAGCCTTGAGATTCACTCCCTGCACTATATTCACTTGTCTGTGCCAACATGAAGACATTTAAATGTAATGTGGCAAACTACGAACCTAGAATGATCCTGAAGGCATTGCCTTTTATTCACAGTATCCCCTTACATCTGTGGCAATGTGCCTTTATTGTATTAATGAAAGTAAAGAAGAAATTATAATATATAATTTCAACATGCCATTTCGTAGACATTGTTTCCCAGCGGATCGTGAATTCAAATAAGAATTTTGTAAAAGTTCCATCTAATTCATCTAACGTCTCCGTCTCAGTTCAATTAAATTTTTGATGTTTGCATTATTTTTCATCAGTCTTGAGTCTGAATGATACTTTTACGTTAAAATCTTTCATAGAAAACTAAAACTCATCTAAAAAATAATTGCAAGTTTTCTAATCTAAGGTTAAGAAATCTTCGAGAAATAATTCAATGGAGAAACATTTTGTGTTGAACTTATATAAAGATGTCATTATTTATTTATAATTAAAAAAAAGAATATATATATATATATATATATATATATATATATATATAAACTTCACTCCATCTGTTCGTTGATATCTAAGCACAAAATAGCTTATCTTATTAGAGATCAATATTCTATTCTGTTTCGCCAGAAATAAGTGACAAACATCTGTACATGTTTTAAATATATATTCTCTCAATCAATGTTTTAGAAACATGATATAGGTCGATATTTTATTTTTGCTTAGTTATATTTCGAATAGGGATGAGGAGTTTTTCTTTCACATAGAAATGGGTATTACTACCAGAAATGTTTGATAATCCACACTAGTTTCGTAACGATCAGCATTATTTGCACCCTTTATTATCTTTGCAGATAATTGAAATAATAATATCAAAATACATTGTGCAATTTAAACGGTAAAATAATACGTTATTTAATTTTATTTTTTAATAAAATATATAATAATTTATCTTCAATAAAAAGAAAAAAAAATATAGAAAAAGTTGTCCACTGCGAATGCATGTAGTATTTTTCATTTAACTGATTGCCCCTTTTGAAGTGCTTACATAAGTAGTCATTTAACCCTTTCTGAAATTAATATTAAAAAATACATTTTAAAGTAAAACACATTCTTATAATGTATTTATTTACGAATTGAAATATCTGCCACAATGAATTTCGGCTGGACAGATTAAGGTATGTTTCGATGATCAACGAAGTTGAATATACAAGTTTTAATTAGTTTAAAGCAGTTTAAAAGATTCAAAATAAAAATACTAACGAGGAAACATCATGGTGATGATCATTTAATGAACAATCACAGTAGTGATCATTTAATGAAAACCTATGGTCGTGATCATTTAAATTAAAAATCATGGTGGCGATCATTTAATGAAAAATCATGGTAGTGATCATTTAATGAAAAATCATGGTGGTGATCATTTAATGAAAACCTATGTTGGTGATCATTTAATAAAAAATCATGGTGGCGATCATTTACTGAAACATCATGGTGGTGATCATTTAATGAACAATCATGGTGGTGATCATTTAATGAAAAATCATGATGGTGATCATTTAATAAAAAATCATAGTGGTGATCATTTAATGAAAAATCATGGTGGTGATCATTTAATGAAAACCTATGGTGGTGATCATTCAATAAAACATCATGGTGGTGATCATTTAATGTAAAATAATGGTGGTGATCATTTAATGAAAATCATGGTAGCGATCATTTAATGAAAAATCATGGTGGTGATCATTTAATGAAAAATCATGGTGTTGATCATTTAATGAAAAATCATGGTGGTGATAATTTAATGAAAAATCATGGTGGTGATCATTTAATAAAGAATCATGGTGGCGATCATTTAATGAAAAATAATGGTGGTTATCATTTAATGAAAAATCATGGTGGTGATAATTTTATGAAAAACAATGGTGGTGATCATTTAATTAAAAAACTATGGTGGTGATCATTTTATGAAAAATAATGGTGGTGATCATTTAATGAAAAATCATGGTGGTGATCATTTAATGAAAAATCATGGTGGTGATCATTTAATGAAAACCTATGGTGGTGATCATTTAATAAAAAAAAACATGGTGGTGATCATTTAATAAAAAATCATGGTTGTGATCATTTAATGAAACATCATGGTGGTGATCATTTAATAAAAAAAACATGGTGGTGATCATTTAATAAAAAATCATGGTTGTGATCATTTAATGAAACATCATGCTGGTGATCATTTAATGAAAAATAATGGTGTTATCATTTAATAAAAAATCACGGAGGTGATCATTTAATAAAACAATAGTGGTGGTGATCATTTAATGAAAAACAATAAATATCAGGCATCAGGTTTATGTCGTACATTTTTATATTCGAAAGCTTTAAATTGTTAATTAGAAAGTAATTCTTGGCTTCAATTAAAGTTAATCAGAAATAAATCTAGTATGATGGTTGAATCGCGCTCCTGAAACAAAATGAAACAATATATAATCGCCTGCATGATTGAACAAAGAGAAACATTGAACGCATTAAATAAAAACTGACAGTTTTGCCTTTAACTGTTTATATTTAGAAATAACAATGTTTATTTGTTTTCTTTTTATAGTTGAGGCGTTGAAACAGTTCTTACTTAAAGTTAGACACGCCATTAAACAAAAGGTGAAGTAGTACACATGAAAAACTAATTCCACTATAGATCTAGAAACAATTAGTTTATATAAAATGGAAACCAAATAAAACAGTCATTGCTTGTATGTGCATATGGACATTTTAAACCTCAAACTATTGATAAATTTAATAGCTTAAAAAATCAAATTGATTGGTATTGCTATCATTTTATTAATTTCACTGAATTATATTTCCAAATATAATTTTTACAATGAATTAATTAAATGACATGACAAATGAGGAGTAGTAAGCAAGGAGCAAACTAAAAATTAAAGTGTGAAGCTGCCGAACCATGATGGATAAAGACAGCTATTTGATCAAATAATTTATCTTCGTTTTTTAAAATAGTTTATATATATATATACATATATTAAAAAATTAGATAATTTATTTCTAATTCGGTGGCAATAATACTCCAAAATTTACATATGCTTCTAGATCAATTGAAAAGTAAAGTATGTCGATCCAAGTTGTTCATAAAACAGTACCTTGTAAGCGGAATACACATATATTATGTAATAACTGCCCCCATTTTTCTACATTGTTTTGATGTACCTTGATCAAGAGTTCCAATGGCAGTAATCGGGCATTGAACAAAATGCTAAACAGAAAGTAATAGAAAAATATTAAATGATCTGAAAATGTTAAAGGTTTACATATTTGTTCCCAGGAACTCCCTGTAATTAACGTTCATTTATTATTTAAGTTGGTTTGCGTGCGTATGGTTACACAACTTAATTGAATTATTTGGCGTGTGTTTTTTTGTCTGAATTCGTATTGAATTATTTAAGATCTGTTTATTTAATGATTTTTAACAATTATTTGACCTCTTTTCAAAAAGATAAAGACACCTCTGGGGGTATCATAATACATCTCCCCAAGCATGATATCATGGCAAACGAATATGTGCTACACTAGCCCCCAAAGTTAATATTAGGGAATATGGTATGATAACAACAGATACTACACTCTCTTTCCCTGATGTAAGCATGGAAAGATAGTACATTAGTCTTAAATAGTATAGTTAACTGAATTAAACATTAGAGCATATTGCAACATATCTCTATTAGAACAGTAATCACAGAAATAGACAAGTATAATTAATAGAAGAAATATTACAGTTTGGTAAAACACAGGCATATACACAAATCTTCATTAGTTATAGATTACAGTTAATGGTCATCGCTGGATTTTTTTTCTATCTTGTTTCGTAATGTAAAATTTTGTACTTCACCTTCGTTGACTGCATAGTCTACAGCAACAATTTCGGTGTTATTCTATGATTTATTCAATGATGCATTTAACTCAACTTTAAATATGAGTGTAGAGCAATTTAGATCGTTGCAGTTCTAATATTATACATCTTTGAGAAAAAATTGACCTAACCTTCATTGATTGCATGAAATTAATTTTTCTTCGATACCCCTACTTCCTTTTCTAAGTCTAACAATTCGCAGCATATTTGCCGGTATAAATATTTCTAAATGTCTGCATCCTATTTTTGCGTTGACGGTAAAATGTGTCGTTTTCATAAAAAAACGAGTAACTGTTCGATCTGATGTTCCTATTTTGAATTCGTCAACTACGTGAAATGTCAGGTCATCCAATTCCCCGGGATATGTCTTAGAGGATCTCTTCATAATGGCTTCACCGCCAGCTGTTGCTAGGAAGAGCTCGGTTATTTTACATTCATCCCCTTTCACTACCTATCCACCTTTGAACAAATGTGAGCTTTTTCAATCGCAAATGTGATCGTATCGGCAACGCCATATTGTTAGGATATTTCCATCTACTGTTTGTGTGGGAAGTGATATTTTATATCAACCGATAATTTGTTATGAGATATGCTATTGGAAATATCACTAAGTTAGTAAACAAGATTATTTAGAATGGAACAACATAAACATAAACAAAATAAAACATACATTATAACAACATTTATTCGTGCTGTATATTGAAGAGTGGTTATTTCAGCTAGATTTAAATAATTATATTTCGTTTGAATGTTCTTAATAACATTCAAGGGCAGCCAGGGCAAAGTTTTCTCTGGCTACACCAGAAGGTCAGATATGACGAAACGTGTATAAGAAAAAGCAGAAAGTGAAAAAAGTATGAATCACAGGAAAAGTGATGACATCGAAAATGTTAAGAAAGTTTTATTTAAATAAGAGAGAAAGAGAGAATACAGAAAAAGATCGAAACATATAGAAAGATACGACCATAAACATGTGTAATTAAAATACACTGAGGTTGTCTCTCATTTTTATCCACCATGTCAACGTATGATATAAGAAATAAAACAACAGTGTTGTATTTTTATTTTTGGGTATTTCAACTAGTTGTAAATAAGTGTTATTTTCTGTTTTTTTATAAGCACAGAAGCATACAAGAGCAACCTGGACAAAATGTATTCCGATGAGATCAGAAGGTCTGATATGACACAACTTGTGAACGGAACAGTAGTATGTGAGAAAAGCAGAAAGAGAGAAAAGCCAGAAGAAAAAAAGTGTCAATCATGTGAATAAAGACTTCATTTTAAAAGTGAGAAATTGTTTTGATAAGTAAAAGAAAGTCACTTGAACAGGTCGGTGTTTACGTAAGCATATAATGTCTTAATGAATATTTAAAATAGACTGAGGTCGTCTCGCTATTTCCTCCAGCTTGTCGAGTTA
The DNA here is from genome assembly GCA_963556195.1 of Sepiola atlantica. Lineage (NCBI taxonomy): Eukaryota > Metazoa > Mollusca > Cephalopoda > Sepiida > Sepiolidae > Sepiola > Sepiola atlantica. The sequence goes on along the minus strand of OY744546.1, from coordinate 24,684,303 downwards.
TGACATAATAAACTAAATAAAACAAAACAAGCTGTCAATTTGAAATTATTCTCAGGGTGTGTTCTTTCAATTTAAAGTAGCATTTGTGGGTAACTCCAATCAGTAAGAAACTTTCATTTCGTTTACTATATAAGTGTAAACAAATTCCATGCGAGCAAGCTATCATTATTTCTTCAGATTTGAGCTTAAATAATTTTCGACTCCTACTCAACTTGACAATCGATCGGTCACGACCATGTTATGCAATAAAACGGTCATTTATACATTTAGTATTAGAATGTTGAAACTATTTAATTGCATGTTTTAGTTTCTTTAATTTCCTGTTTTTTTGCAGCCTTATAAAAATGCCGTGTATTGATCTTTATAATTATTGTTATTTATTTTTTATTTGTAGTTAATGTTCTTTTCTAGTGTATTTTTCTTAAACAATAAATCGTTTATTATTCCGCGATCCACGCTGGCCAAATCAACATAAAAATCGCTAAGTGCATCACGCATCTGCTCAATTCATGACGATCCACCACGCCTCCTAATTGTAACAACATTGCTTATTATTTCAGAACGGGTTGGTTATTGTTAGAAATTGCACTAAGACGCCCGTTTTTCAATTATTGGGGAGAAAAAGTGTAACTTTAAGTCATACATATACATGGCTAATGGTAATTGTTAATACGCATGCTAATGTTTTTGTTTTATTATTGGACACCATTGCATAAAAATAGGTTTGATTGAAAACATTTACACAAAGAGACCAGAAAGCGCCACGTGGGGGGCAACACATTCAAATAAGAAGAGAAAAGGAAAACGAAAGTAGTAAGATTAGAACATGAAAAAAGTAACGAAAAAGAAAAAAGAACGAAAGAGAAAATAGATAAACGAGAATATAAACGGAGGACAACAAAGGAGAAGGAATAAAAAGGAAAAAATTGATTTAAACAGAATTAAATGAATAATGAAATAAAAGAATAGAGAAAAAGACGAAAATGAAAGGAGTAATGAAACAAAGACGCGGACAGAAGGGAAAACTGAAAGAAAAAAAAACAGAATAAAGAAAAAAATATGAAGAAGCAACAAAATAAAGAAAACTAGAAAAGAAACAGAAATATCCAATGAAGAATGTCGGAGATTTTTTTTTAATGAAGGGTGAAAGAAATGAAAACGGATGATCAGAAGTATTGGTGAAAAAAATAAAAGGTAACGAGACAGAACAGACATTAATTAAAACAGATGACGAAGGCAACATGAGAAGAAAATGAGAAGAATGAAAGCGAAGATCGTAGTAAAAGAAGAGAAGAACTATGATGAACAATAAAAACAGATCGAGAAAGAAAGGGATCAAGATTAAAGATGAAAAGAAACACGGCCACAATTCGCAGACACGGTCCACGAAAATAGGCAGACGAATTACAATATTAAGGCTACAGATAAAGCCGTCACCACGGTTTGTCACAGCTACTCCCCAATTTTATTTCAGCCGGGTAGTCGCACTCATTCCGCATTATGACTCTTCGGAATAGTCTTATTGCCTTATTGAATATGTGTTACACCGTGAACTAAAATGAAAAATTACTGCTCACACCTGTCTATTTGAAGGGTCTAAATAAGTATAATGCAAACCGAGAAAGTCCGAAATTTCTATACTCAACGGACTACGTGAAATTGATATCTGGCAACAAACTGTTTCCGTTAAACCTGCAATATAATATAAGCATTAACCAATTTTAATCCATGCCTGAAGCAACGAAGTAACAATATCAAACCAAAAATTGCATGTGTCCGTACCTATCTGGTTTTTAAACAAAAAGAGAAGACACTCTATTATTTTTTTACTTACTTCTCTGATCATCGGATAATGTGGTGTAAATGAGGAAAAAGAAGAGAAAACAAGAACGACCGACCGCGTTTTTGCGTGGCTTACCTCGTGTGAAGAAGAAGGAAACAAGAATGGCCGACTTGTTTCTTTAAATGCCTACAGGGTGACTACGAGGTATGCAAATGAGATGCTCCTGATTGGAAATGGAAGAGATAAAAGAGGAGTGATTGGGGGAGGAGGCAGAGGGAAGTTAGATTGCGAACAGAGAAGTTTGATCATAGGAGAAAAGTCGGATCCGTAGAGAGTGAAGAAAAACGTTGCAGAAATTCGTTTCGGAGTGGATAGAAAGCGGAAGTACGGCCAGCAGTGTCGCGTATATCACAAGCTATTTCGGCACATCGAGCAAATTACCATGGCTGAGTGGAGACTGAGCACTCACATGCTGAGACCCTTTACTGGGGAGGGTGACCTGATTAAGTGGCTGGAGAAATTAAAGATGGTGGCGAAGCTGCAAAAGATAGAAGATGTGGTCACCCTGCTGCCGCTATACTTAGAGGGGGAAGCCCTCACGATTTACCAGCAGATGCGAGATGAAGACAAGGAAGACCTTGCCTCAGTGGAGCAAAGGCTGAAATTGGCCTTCGCTGAGGGCCCATTCGAAGCACTTGATAAGCTTTCCAGTTTGAGGTGGACCGGCGAGTCGGTTGACGTCTTTGCGGCAGAGATCAGGAGACTGGCAGGGTTGGCTGGTTACGTGGGGAGGAGCCTGGAGATGACGGTAAAGCTGTACCTAGTTAACGGCTTCCCAGAGGAAATCTCTACGAACATGCAGAGAATCACTGGGATCCATACTATGGAAGTGGACGATCTCTTGGTTCACGCCAGAGTCCTAGTGAAAAATGTTAAAAGCCCAATCGTGGCTGCAGCTGTGGGTGGAAAGATGTGCATGAGGCCTCACTTGAATGAGAGGCAGCCGGCGAGGCGACAGGAGGGGAGACCTGCAATCAAGTGCTTCCGGTGCCTGGGCCCTCATCTGATCAAGGACTGCAAAGAGCCGAGACCGGGGATCACGTGCTACCGATGTGGACAAGTGGGGCACCTTAGCCGCTATTGTGTTGCTGCACGGCACCAGGGAAACGAGTGAAGGGGAGCTATTGCGCCAGTGGTTACCCCTTCTGTGCGGAGATGGCGCATGATGGAACGTTGCCTCGGTTACCGGTAGTAGTCAATGGGAAGAAAGCCATAGCCCTTGTCGACACAGGCTGTACTACAACGTTGTTAGCGAGGAATGTCGCTAGGTCATGGAGCGGAACCAGGACTATTAGGACCGTGGATGGCAGGGATGTGAAGTGCCTAGGTGAGACGACAGCGGAAGTAATGGTGCAAGGGGTGTCCATTGGACTGCGAGACTTAGTGTTGAATCATCTGGTCGGTGGTGTTGACGTGATTATAGGTATGAGTGCAATTAACCGACTGGGGGGCGCCACGTTACGAGGGAGCCAAGTGACGTTCGGACGTATCGGCGCAGTGGGGATGGCAGGAGTGGAAGGTGATAGAACCATCAGAATACCAAAACCGGAGGTTTGCTGCATTGAGGACAAAGATTTCCTGGCAAAGTTTGATGGCGTGAGGTGGACGGTGGAATGGAAATGGATCTCCGGACCCCCGGAACTACAGAATAAAGTGGGCTGCTACGAAAACACCCTGCGAGGAGAAATAAGAAAAGGATTTGAGGAAGAAGTGGAGAGGTGGATAAAAGAAGGAATTCTGAAACCGTGGACAGGGGAAGAAAAAGGAGTGTTGCCACTACTGGCGGTTGTTCAGCCTACAAAAAACAAGATTAGGCCCGTACTGGACTTCAGAGAATTGAACAGACACGTAGCCTGCCACACTGGAACGGGGATCGACGTATGTGAGGAGGTCATGAGGAAATGGAGAAGAATGGGACGGGCCACAAAAATTGTCGATCTGAAATCGGCATATCTGCAGATCCATGTAGATGAAAAACTCTGGCAGTACCAGCTGGTCCGGTACAAGGGGCGAGTGTATTGTCTGACGAGGTTAGGCTTTGGGCTGAGTTCAGCCCCCAAAATTATGACTGCCGTGCTGAAGACAGTGCTGAGCAAAGACCGTTCAGTGGAGGAGGCCACTAGTTCGTACATTGACGACATTCTGGTGGAGGAGGCAGAGGTGACAGCGGAGAAAGTAAGAAGCCATGTCGAGAAGTATGGGTTAACTGCAAAACCGGCGGAGGCCCTGGATGGAGGACGGGTGCTGGGGTTGAAACTAAGGCGAGATGGAAAAGAAAGCCTTGTCTTCGAACGAGGGAGTGTAATACCCGAAGTCGGATCTGAGCTGACGAAGCGAGAACTTTTCTCAGTCTGCGGGAGGCTGGTCGGGCACTATCCTATCGCTGGCTGGCTCAGGATAGCATGTAGTTTTATTAAACGACTAGCAGGCACTGCTGGCTGGGAGGGCCGTGTAACGAAGGAGGTTATGAACATGCTGCAAGATATCATTGCGAGGGTGAGGAATGAGGACCCAGTGAAAGGGGACTGGTATGTCAGCAGCGGAGATGCGGGTGTGATTTGGTGCGATGCCAGTAACCTGGCGTTGGGCGTCGTACTAGAGATGGGAGGCGTAACTGTGGAGGATGCGGCATGGCTAAGAAAAACCAACGACTTCTCCCATATCAACGTAGCAGAACTAGATGCCGTTATGAAAGGACTCAATCTGGCCCTGAAGTGGGGATTGAAAATAATTGAAATTAAAACCGATTCGGCAACGGCAGCATCGTGGATTCGGTCGGCAGTAACTGGCGATAAGAGAGTTAAGACCAAAGGTGCTGCGGAAATGCTGATCAAGCGCAGACTCGGAGCGCTCGCCGATCTAATAGCGGAGTTCCAGTTAAGAGTATCTGTCGTGTTGGTCCCATCAGAAAAAAACAAGGCGGATTCGATGACACGCGTGAAGAAGGCCTGGCTGCAGGAGGGAAAGGAGGTCTCCTCGGTATGCTATGCAGGGGAAGAAGTCAAGGAGTCACACGAAATGCACCACTTTGGTCGGGAACGAACGTTATTCCTAGCCAGAGAGGTTTACCCGGAGACCACCGAGGAGGAGGTTAGGGAAGTGGTGGAGAACTGTCGAGAGTGCCAATCAATTGACCCTAGACCGTCCAGACACGAAACAGGACAGTTGCACGTTGCGGAGGACTGGAAGCGATTGGCTATTGATGTGACGCACTATCGCCACAAATTGTATCTCTCGATGGTCGACTGTGGACCGGGAAGGTTTGCCATCTGGAGAGAAATCAGGGCAGAAGCGGCATGGGCGATCGGAGGGGTCATTGAGGAGATATTTTTGGAGAGAGGGCCGGTTGAGGAACTCTTGATGGACAATGGGCCCGCTTTCCGATCTGAAGCCTTTAAAGGGGTATGCGATAAGTGGGGAGTAAGGCAATTTTTTAGAGCAGCGTATCGGCCGAGTGGCAACGGAATAGTGGAGAGGAATCATCGCACCATTAAAGCCGCTGCGGAAAAAAGCAACGTATCACCCATAGAGGCGGTGTTTTGGTACAACATCTCGCCAAAAACCAAACAAGACGAGACAACTGTCCCTCATAGGGCCGTTTTCACATATAAGTGGCGGCACCCGTGCAACAAAACAGCAGGAATCGAGAGTGAGGAAGCCACTATCAAAGTAGGTGAAGAGGTATGGGTGAAACCCCCTAATGCACAGTGTACCACTCGTTGGAAAAAAGGGGTCGTAACGGGATTGCGGTCGAAGAACAATGTGATGGTGAACGGCGTTCCCCGGCATATCCTAGACCTGCGTCGCATGACATTGCCGGTACGCAGTGAGGGCAGTAAAGAAGAGGAAATCGAGGGCCACCGAGAAGCAAATGATGCGACTCTACCTGACTTAGACCCACGTTGTAGTGAACCTGAAAATGTTAACCCCCAAGAAGTTGTTCCCCAGAGGCCTCGACGTGAGAGGAGGCGGCCTGCTTGGATGGAGGATTACGAAGTATCCTATTGATCTCGAAGATCAAGGGGGGCGTGTGGTGTAAATGAGGAAAAAGAAGAGAAAACAAGAACGACCGACCGCGTTTTTGCGTGGCTTACCTCGTGTGAAGAAGAAGGAAACAAGAATGGCCGACTTGTTTCTTTAAATGCCTACAGGGTGACTACGAGGTATGCAAATGAGATGCTCCTGATTGGAAATGGAAGAGATAAAAGAGGAGTGATTGGGGGAGGAGGCAGAGGGAAGTTAGATTGCGAACAGAGAAGTTTGATCATAGGAGAAAAGTCGGATCCGTAGAGAGTGAAGAAAAACGTTGCAGAAATTCGTTTCGGAGTGGATAGAAAGCGGAAGTACGGCCAGCAGTGTCGCGTATATCACAGATAATTCCGCTTAAACTCTAAAACATTCAAATTTATTTGTGCGTGTAGATTATTTTCTTCTCTTTTCTTTCCGTTTCACGTGTCTACTTTCCTGGTTTCTTTTCTTTCTGTCTCTCTCTGTCTCTGTATCTGTCTCTGTCTCTGTCTTTCTCCCTGTCCTTCTCTCTATCTCTCTCTTTCTCTCTCTCTCTCTCTCTCTCTCTCTATATATATATATATATATATATATATATATATATATATATGTATACGTATACACCATGTCATAGCTACAATTGTTTGTTTTCAATCTATCATGTTTTTTTCTGTTTCTTAGGTTGATTTTTTACACATATCTGTATGGTTAGTACACTGTTTTCATAACAACACTATCACGACTGTTTTTAATATTCGCATACATAAAATGTTTAATAGATAACAATGTATCTTGTACGAAGTCAAGTTAGCACAAACGTTTCGTAAAAAGAAGCAACAAATGAGGAATGAAATCACGTTCACTCTCTCATTCTTATTTGACTCTAGCAACTAACATTCCTCCTTTTTATTATATATTGTTATTTTTATAAATAAATGTGTAACCATTTTATTAATGATGTATTTTCGGGGTTCTCTTATTTTTCGGGTGAATCTTACTTTGTGTTTATCTTTCATTTTATTTGTTAGTAACGGTTTTCAAACGTTTCCATGATCGAACACTGTTAGTGAAAATATTTCGTCAAAAAAACAGAATCAAAAGAGAGATTACATAAGAAACATATTATCTTTAAAAAAGAAGTGACTATTTGTCTTTAGTTATCTCCCTTGCCTAAACGAGATTTTGAGATTGAGTTACGATTTTTGCATTTTCATACCAGCCAACATTTTGGATTTGACGTGTAAAACAGCGACCTTCAATAAACATGTCTAAATTAATAAGGAAATCTTTCTTTAGGTGCAAAAAGATGTTCCATGTCGTGTTAATTACTTTTCGTAGCTTCAGCTAACGCCGTTCTGTGTCTACTGTGTAATTTGATGTTGCCTTGTTCCTGTCGTTTCGCCACATCGTTTTCACCAAACTCTGTGTAGACTCAAACACAAGACATTCACATTTAGCAGTCTCAGTATTAAATCAGTGACGCAATCCATTATTAGGGATGAATGTGCGTGGATCTGCAACAGTTTTTGTATGCAGAAAAGAATATTCGGTTTTCGGTTCACAAGTTAATTTTCTTTATACGTCTATGGCTGAAGAGTTTGCAAAACTGGGCTTGCAAATAAGCTGGCATTAAGTATTCTGATTATTTCTTTAACTCGAACTGTGTTTTGAGGGTGTTGGGAATTGATACGAGCTCAATTTCTAGTACACGCCAATCGCCAGTCGCCAGTCGCGGATCAACAGGAGTCAAACGGATTTACTTTCGCTCCACGTCACTTTTGGAGTCCGGCAGCGTTTTTCATTTCATAATTCAGAAATAAAATGAAAGAAAAGAAGAGATAAAAGAAGGGGTAGGAATGATATAACAACAACAAAAGAAGAAAAAAGAAGTTCACAATGGAAGTGAAGACTCAATAAATACGATATTTAAAAAAAAGGCAAGAAAAAATAGGGAAATGATGAAGAATTGAAAATGGAATACGGGAGCATGAACAAAATGAATTACATGAAAGAAACAGAATTTTAGATGATAAAAGATGGAAAATAGAAGAAAGACGATAAAGGATGAAGAAAGGATGAAAAAGAAAAGAAAAAAAGAGAAGAAGAAAAGCAAAAATGAATAAGAATCGGAAAAAGAAAAAGAACCACAAGAAATATAAAAGTTTGAGGAAGGGAACATAATGAGACTACGAAGAAAGGAATATACTGAAAGGAGAATTGAATCAATAATTGCATAAAAGAAGGTCGAATAAATAGAGACGTTGAATAAAGGGTGAATAGAAAGCGCAAATGTGACTTAATTATTGTCCTTTTGTTTCCTCGTCGTGTCTTTCTCTTCCTAGAATCGGGCTTACAATGAATATTTCATTAAAAATCAAAACAATGGTGTTTTCATAAAAGACATTTATCCAATCAAACCAACATAATTTGCTCGATCGATGAGAATCGCCTAGTTTATTCATATTTCGGGGGTAATTCGGTACTTATTCTATCGAGGGAATTTAATTTTCGATTTATTATTTTGTTTTTGTTTTATTAATTTTTTCAATTTTTTTAATAAAAACAGTAAGAGTCAAACTATTGCCACATGTTGAAGGTACACACATCTTCCTTCTTTAGGTACACAAAAGTAATCTTCAGGAAGTCTTTTTTGAACTGCTCGTTATATAAAAGCCTTCGACAACGATACATTGACACACATTGAAAGTACATGAATGTATTTTTTAACTGTAGGTTTTTCCTACATAACAGTTGAATTTTGTGAAACATATTATCACATACGTTCAAGATATATGCATGTTTGGTCAGTACATGAAAGCCTCTTCAGCGATTTATTGGCAGATATTGAAATAATTTTACATGTTCTTCAATTGTAAATATATAACAGTCTTATTCAGTTAGGAAGGTGCCAGTATGCCTTCTCCAGCTGTAAGTCCATAACTGTTGTCTTCGGATAACCGTATTATATTATTGCATATGTTAAAGATATTTGAAAGCTTTCTTTAGTTGGAAGTTCATGAAATACTTCTTCAAGGTGTCCTTTTTGAGAGATATATTGGCGCTCATTAGAGGTACATAGATTCCGAAGTTTTTCTCCAAATTGCAGATACAAAACATCTCTTCTACATTGGAACATGCAGCATGGAGTTACGTGAACCCCATATTATTGCCTAGTAATATAGACGTATATTTATAGAGATCTGTTTAATACACGTATACGTTGTAGGTGAATACAGGCATTCCTCGGAGATATATTGCAGCACATTGACGGTACATTAATGTTTCCATCAGTTGCATATACATGAACGTTTTCATTAAGTTGGCGTTACATAAAAAAATGTACTAAGATAGATTGGAACACATTGAACGTATATCCATGCTTCTTCATTCATTATTTGAAAACACTGTTAGGAGAAACATGTTATATGCGAGTTCACGTTAAAGATACAAGCAGGCGCTGTTCATTTGTTGGTACATATAATATTTTCTTTAAAAAAGAGAGATGTTCTTGCACACGCTAAATGTACAGAAAATTGATCGTAATTTATAGGGGCATGAAAGATATTTACATATTCGCATATGTATGAACAGTTCGAATGAAAACGAGATACATCCATTTTTTAAAATAGAATAATTATACTTAACATTACGAATATTTCAAAACTAAAATATAAGGAAAAATCTTATTTTTATTAAAAGCAATAATTTAAGTCTAACATCAGATTACTTGAAAAACATATTTGGTGTGTGTCAGGGTGATGAAGTTCAACACTTTTTAGCGGTTATTTAACACTTTTTTAAATGGCGTTTACCGTGTGTTTCATTCGAACTCATGAAATATAAAGACATATATTATATATTAACAGAAGGAATTGGTGTGTTTAGCGATGACATTGCTATTTGCAAGTGTATAGCGACAGACCGGCGTACATGTTATTTTAAAATTAATTCTGACCCACTGAATGACGAACAGCCTTGAACGCATATACAATAAGACGCTTCATAAAATCCAATGAATTTAGCGAGAGAGATTGTTTTACAACAATAAGCAGAACATTTATAGACATGCGTCTTCGCATCTCAAAAAATGTAATGCTCGATAAAAAACAAAAATCCATTTCAAACTAAAAGCGTTACATGGCGACGAGTATACTATTTAAAATTTTAACATGTCAACCTAACTGAGAAGGTTTATCTAAAGCGATGCTTACCTTCTTTATAGAGAGGTGTGGTCAAATCTAAAAGATGCATAAGACAAATAGATATAAAGAAACGATGTATTAAGAAGGTTAGTCTTGTGTATTCGGAATTTGTTACATGATGATTGATACTGTCTAGTCTTTGAAGTATTCGAACTATTGTCTTAATATTTGATTTTATTCTCACAACGTTTCGCCCGATGTAACCTCCAGCTTCTTCAGTCGCGTCTTGTCGAACTTTGGACCTCATTGTGTATTAAATTCTATACTAGGTATACTTAGAACGTCATTGTAATCCGACGTACGCGTTCTACTTATTCTAAAATTTGTCTTCGTCCCATAAGCATTCATGGGTTCTTTTTTTCTGTATATGCTGTGAGCCAGACCCGACTTTTCAATATATCCACATATTACGGCTCTCCTGTTTACTTCTAATCTTACTTTTACTTAGCAGCATTGAATTCGATTCAATTAATTTAGCAAAATATAAAACCAGTATGTTTCAGTTACCATGTAAGTAAAGGTGGTAGAAATTTACACAGAAGAGGATACAGTAAGTAAGCACCTGTCACAATTCATCTTGTATTGATGCGTTGTTGGCGCATTAATTACCTTTCTTGGGAGACTATTCTAAGGTTAAGGGATCCTGATTGTGAAGGCGGCCCTCTTCCTGTTTAATTTAAATCAGCGGTGAAATAGTTTCTGGTTGTGTCCGCGTAGACTTCTCTCTGAAGCAGGAGAAAATAAGGGGTCCGTAGGTATATCGTGATTACCATTGAAAATATTGTAGGCCAAACTGAGATAACCGTGTAATCGCCGGAACTTAAGGGATGAATGGTTAAGTTTCTTGAGTCGGCTTTCATAGGACAAATCTCATAGACCTTGCACCATTCGAGTAGCCAGTCGTTGAACCCTATCCAGATGCTAGATATAACGTATATATACAGAGCAGAGACCTATGCAGTATACTCTTACAATGGTCTGGCGATAAAGAATTAGTGTACGACTATTTAAGAAGTATGTTTGCAGAAAGAAATAAAAATTACAGTGGTCCTTGCTTCGTTTGCAGCCTCGTATAGAAAACAATATATCCCTCATGTACAAAATCGAGTTATCAAACATGTCATTCGAAATGCACACATTTTACTGCCAGTCACTAATTGGGGCAATAAAATCTCTCAGTATGAAACAGTCATTCTGGCATTTTGAGATAGATTTTACAGTATTAGAGAGAATTTGGTCATCAGCATATTTAGAACTTGGATTGCGATATATAGAAAGTACAGGAACATTTTCTCTGCCAATCTTCATATTTCAGAGCATCAAATTTATAAGACAGGTGAACATCTGGAGGAAATTGAAGTTGTAATGGCTTGAGCGTACATCTTGTATACACCATAAGTTCACTGCCTTTTCTAAAGGATCTGTCCCAGCTTAAAAAGGTAAAACTTTCCGGTGAATTTCTACTTCTTTGATTTCTGTGGATAGCCAAGTTTCAGTTATCACTATTAGGTCTACTTTCGCATCTGCAATAACGGAGTGTAGTTCATTTAATTTAGAGCGGATTTTGCAAGCGTTTGTTAAAATATTTTAAGGGCGTAACCAGGGTACAGTGAGTTGGACTATAGTCTATCTCCAGGGATATTTGAGGGGAATTTCCAAGAGTCTGGCTCTTTTTGTTTGATTTTGGTATTTGTTCTGCTAGTGAAGTTTGGAATCCCTGAAAAGCTAGAGAAACGAGTGTATGATCGTCCCATTCCCTATCTGAAGATCAGTTTCTCCAGCAAGTCGGCGTATTTGAAGCTCGCCATTTAGAGTTATCCAGCGTATTATTTCTTTCAAAGAGAACGCTTTACGAAAATGAACACTTTTTTACCCCAATTACACTTTCCCACTTTATTTAGAAAGGTTTGTGAATACTAAAACGTGAAACAGTACGGCTTGATAGAACGAGGTATTTAGTTAGTTTCTCGTCTAGTTGCGGACTAATTCTGAGTGTTCCAATTTGAGTTTATTTACATGAGTTCCCAAGATTGACTTTTATGAGATGTGAAATAGCTTCAAATTACTCATATCTCTCTTACTCAGTATTGCCCGAACTCTCGGCGACCCCATAGACCAACACATACTTGCAACTTTGCATTCCATCAGTTTTAGTGTCATCGACATCTGGAAGAAGACTCCTAGACTTATGAGGGCTGCTGCAATCCGTAGTATTATGTCTATGGTTTGTTAGGAGGATCAAATTGGATTCATCTAACTGGCTAATAAAGTCTGTGTGTTTCCGCGATATACTCATCTGCTGGTGGAGTCACAGAAAACGTGGTCTGGTAAGAACTGTTTCGCATCTGAGGTGTTCCTTTAATATCTGATTTCATAGGAATAGTCGGTTAACCACCCTGATTTTAAATAGGAGCTGCTGTTGTTACTGGTAATTTCTTTTTCGCTCTTTTGCTATTGCTGAATTCGTCTGGGAATGAAGTAGGGTTTGGGTATTTGGTGCTCAAATCTTACAAAGACTTAAGTGATGTAACAATGTCTTCTATTATAATCATGTTGGACTTTACGGCATCTATTTGAGCTTGTAAGTCGTTTTTTTTGTTTTAGATTATTGTTCAACCGTGCACAGTTACAAATGCAAGTGGATGGCAGCACATCATGAACATCAGTTTTTAAGATGAGCATAAACAGATGTAAGCCTTCTCCGCATTTTTTTATTCATGTATTTTTTTTGTAATTTTTTAAGCTAAATTTTAATGAAGTTTCTAGGTTCCTGTTGTCGGTGTTGTTATTTAAAAAAACATATTTGCTACAATAACGTGTTTCGATTACAAGGAACAAGTAAATATATTTCTAAGTACGTGTATTACAAGCAAGCGATGTTTGTATATTGTACCACATTTACTTAAAATTGCCTATACACTTATTTGTCTTAGGAGGCTTGAGCCGCAAAATATTTTTGTAGAGTTGAGTCACTCCTAGATACTCTCCTGATATCATACGGATTTCATAGGATCTGAATTCTAAAGTTCGAAGAGACGCACCTGAAGAAAATAGGAAGTTAAATCGACCGATAGGCCGAGAGAATAACATCATAAATGAGAACAGCCGTCTAAATAATCCAAATAATTCAAATTGTATATGTGTGTTCTACATCAGCAATGAACTGGTTTACCGAATTATACAAATATAGATGGCGCGTAAGACTTTGGCGGAGAGCGGTCGTTGTTTCGTGAATATATCTATATATTTATGTATATATATATATATATATATATATATATATATATATATATATATATATATATATATATATATATATATATATATATATATATATATATAATTTTATTAATGTTTTTAGTTTATTTTTCTGTATTTTTATTTATTTATTATTTCTAATTGTGGAATACGTTTAATGTATTAGAACCGGAAATAAAAGGTTGTTTTTTTTAATATTGAGTTGTGTTTTTCTTCTTAATATTACTTCTAGTATTTTACTCAATATATGCATTTATTTGTACGTATGATTTTAGTGTTTGTGTTAGTATTATGTAATACGTTTGTTAAATTTCAATAGAATAAGATTTATTCAATATTAATTACATTCTACTTTGTTTGATTAAATTATCTTTTTAATCCTAATATTTTATTTGTCTTTTCGATTTAATAAAATTAATATTTTTATCATTTAATTCTAACCCCAACTTAGGTCTTTTTAAAAATCCAGTGGTGAAGAATTATTCCGTTTGCATCACTTATATTTTTAAATGTTTTATTGGTTTTTATTTACTTATCAATGGGTAATTGCTTCCATAATTTATCCTTGGTTATTAGCACCCATATTAATACTCAATTCTGATTTTCCCGCAGCCTTTTTGTGTTCGGCGGTGGGTTTTTATATTTTTAATTTTGACATTTTTTTATTTTAATTTTTGGATTCTAAGAATTTGAGTTGTTAATTTATATTACTCCGACGTTTTAGGTGTAAGAGGAGGTTATCGGAGGTAAGTATGACTTAACCATAACTTCGATTTAAATTCAAAAATCAAAGAAAAAATGGGTTCATTTACCCCTGACGCAAATATCGGCAGAATTTGCAGGTAGAAATTGTCGAATTGCGAAAAGTAATAAATGTAAAAATAATGCAGGATAGAAATATCGTCAAAGAATCACACATTGCGCGATCCGCCATTTTCCGGGGAGATAAACATACACATATGTGAAGAATGTCCGGTAAATAAGCCTACTATGGGTCTGTTTACGAGGAATTTAAAAACACGGTACCGATATATATATATATATATATATATATATATATATATATATATATATATATATATATATATATATATATATATATATATATATATATATATATATATATATATATATTAGAGGTAAAAGATGAGAATAAAACATTGTAAAGATACAATATTTATTAAAAACATCTAAAGTTCAGAGCAAGGAGCCTCATATCCTTAATCCATGGATTTTCAAAGAAAACATTTCTTCTCATCAGAGGATGGGGAAGCCGACAATGCGATTATAAATATTGTCGGCAATAATTAACTTTGAAAATTTTATATAAAGTAAAAACAAAAATTATGGCCAAAGGTGAAAAGTCTTATTTTGAGGTGTGAGCGTAAAGTCAAAGTGGGTGTTATCTAATAACACGTCAGGACAAAATGAAATAAAAAATAAAAATAAAAATAAAAGCATCCGTTTTTTAAGGATGAATGTTTGAAAAAGAAAATGATACTTAAATTGTTCAGGAGTCCAAAAGTTTTTGCAAGATGTTGGTGGTCTTTGGTAATTGGTAAATTCCAATTCATCCTGTGTAGTATTTGTATCGGTATCCGTTTGTTGCTGGAATTTTTCTTTTGTTATGGTTCGGTGTATATAAAAAAAAATTGAGGATTTCGAACAACCATCGCTTCCTGGTTGAAATGAATATCGGTAGGTTATATATATATACATCCATATATAGAGATCCGGTATTTTAGGTCAGAGCCGAGTTTAGTGTTATTATATACTGATGCGTTGGATAAAGAAAGAAAGTGTCTCTTCTGTCGGGCTGGGTGGGAGTATTAGCTGTTTATGATGGTTGGGGGAGGGTTAATGGGTGCAGTCGAAGTGTATGGGGTAAAGGAATGGTTGAAATGTTAAGTATACATATCCACGCTCACACATACACGCACAACAGATATATATAGGATATACACTAAAATTTATTCACAGATTTTGCGTATGTATATATCTGTGTTATCTTAATATCTGTGAATCTCATCGTTCTTATTATTTTTCACTTTCGCCCATTCCATCTTGGTGGAGAGCGTCACACCATCACGACGTTCTACTTATAAACAAAAGTAAAGTTTGTTTATTTTATAAAAAAAAATACATCTCTGATGATGAAGGTTGTATCCTTCAAAATTAATTGGAAAAAAAGAAAAAAAAAAGATATTTCACGCATTGTTATAAGGGCTTCTTACGTCATTTTATTACATTTTCATTCAATGCTTAAAAAAAAAGAACGAACAATATCTAAAATTATATATATATATATATATATATATATATATATATATGTTTGCCTACTTGTTTGTTTCTTTCTGTTCTCCTATCGGGTTTGAGAACACGAGTTTCTCCTGACCGAATTTGTCTAGGCTAAAAATGTATGTCTAATAGTTATGTATATGAATATGCATAGTTATGGTAGTGTGTGGGTGGTGTTACGTGTGTGCGGGCTCGTAGGATGTGTACGTATTTAGATTTGCCTATGTGTGCGCGTCAGTAAGGGTGTCTATATGTGTGATATCGCTAAGTCGTAAGTATCATAATATAATGTGGTTTTTGACACGGCCGTTATTATTTGATAAACTTAAAGATCCCCCCTTCGATCTCCATAGTTAAATATAAGATTGAAATTCCCCCTCTATCTTAAAAGATGTATCAGATAGGTTGTACTACCACTCTCTCTGGTTGTGCTTGAATTGTCGAGGTTTAATTCAATTTTCTTTCAGTCTCAAAAATGTAATTGTCTGGATTGATGCTTGAAAAAACCACAAGGTTTAAATAAATTATTGCATCGACAATTATGTAATTTCGTGTTATTATATTTTATATTATTCTTGCTCTGTTTACCACATTGAGCTCTCATACCCGGATTTCCTCCTGGAATTATTTCATTATAACACCAATATATATATATATATATATATATATATATATATATATATATATATATATATATATATATATGGAGAGAAAGAGTAAGAGTGAGATAGAGAAAGAGAGAGGGAGAGAATATTTTAGTTGAACACTTAAAATCTAAAAAAGAGCTTTTTTATCTCGCTTAATCATTGTTAATTGTCAAAACATTTATAAATACAAAGCTTGGGTTTATCAACAAATTAATCTTCAAATTCCGAGAAAAAAATAAAGTTACTTAGGACATTGTTTACGAAAGAAAAATCTATTCTATTTGTGTGTATTCGTTTAGAAGCAATGCACATGTGGTTTAACAATGTTTTTATTTTATAGTTAAAGAGTTCCATATTGAAATTGGCAGAATCAAGTTTTCTTTTTTTACCTCTCACCAACATTAACATGGGAATATAACATAAATTATTAAAAAATGTGTGCATAAGAATCAATTTTTTAACTGACTTTTTGTTGTGGACTGATCCTGGTTTATCCATATTGGCAAGATAGATTCGTCAAATCACTATAAAGTCGACACCTTTGCCTAATCAAAGGGGAACTGATTAGCGCACCGCGTATAACACGTTTGTCTAGAGCCTGTATTTGTGACTGGCTTATTGTGTTTAATTAAGGATTCTTCATACATTTCTTATTTCTTCTATTCCTGTCGCGTGTTCTTATTTATTTATTGTTATATTACGATGCAACACATTTCATTTCTCCTACTATTGTTCTAGGATGTATGTATTAAAAACGAATGAAACTTTTTCCACTATGTGATGCAATGTTTATTTTTTTATAACAATTGATATAAACTTGCATATGTATACAGGTGTCGCCATGCATATATGTATGTATACAACCGTATACATACACACGTATACATATTATTAATGTATTATTTACATTCATATCATCGTATTTTCTACGCTCGATTTTAAATTTATTTTATTTGTCTTTATTTTTTACATAAATGATTATAACAATATTTTTATAGAAGTCATAAAAGATTTTATTAACGCATATATATATATATATATATATATATATATATATATATATATATATATATATATATATATATATATATAACGGCGAGGAATACGGACGTTTGGGACATTTTTGGGAGAGTATAATGAGATTAAACAAATATAAAAACGAGAGGAAACGATTACAAATAAATTAATTAATGTACTGAGTCGGCTTTCCTCCACACTCATCAGAGTATTAACGGGGAAGTAATTAAATACGACTAAAACCCAAAAAATTATAATGAAAACAAGTGACAAGTTTAGGAGAAAAAAAAATTATAAAAAAAAATAATGGGAAGGAGAGTCACAATTTGATCACATTAAGTCCTAAAAGTTACTCCTTTTGTTTACAAAGGGAGGATTTGATTGACTTGATATATATGGCTTCCAGGACTTTGAGGTTGAATAGAGAATACGATCTACTTATGACAGAAAACCAGTCACTAGTGTACGTCGACGCACATTCGGCGCTATTTATAAGATGACCAGTAATAGAAGACCCGGATGTATTGATTAAATTATTTAAATTATTTAGTCGACCCTGGCGTATGGCAGGGGTATGTGTTGTTTTATTCTGGATTCAAACCATTGCACTGCTCTTCCCACGTATACGGCATCGCACCGACATTTACATTGATAAATAATATTACTTATATGTTGGGGTGGGAGAACATCCTTATGAATAGATTTGAGCAAAGGTCGAGCAGAAAAAAACAATTCTATGATTAGATGCCTAGTAACACCGACGCGCAGCTACAGAAATTTGATTAGCAAAGGTTATGCTAATATTACCCAACCATGGTAATCTGAAGTACGCCGGGCATTTTGGAGGACCAAAAAGTTTAGGCTTGTTAAAGTGAGCGATCTTAGTAACGATATTAGAATTAACAATATCGAGAGGGTACCCATTTTCAACGAGCACCTCTTTGATAAATTCAATCTCCGAATCAATCAGTGATTCAGAGCAAATCTTTAAGGCACGATGAACCAAACATTTAATCAGGTTTATTTTTCTTTGTATGGAACAAAAAGAGTCCCAGTGACAATATAAACCAGTAAATCTAGGTTTGCGGTAAATAGATGTTAGAAACAATGAATCAGATCTATGCACTAATACATCCAGAAAAGGAAGGGTGGAGTTGTGTTCCTTCTCACAAGTGTACTTTAAGGCTGGGTGTAATTCATTGAGTGCATTAAGGAATAATATGGAATCTGACTCATTGTTAAACAGGCAACATGTATCATCTACGTATCGAAAATAAGTAAGTGGTTTATTGATACGAGTTAAAAGATTATGCTCGTGAAAACCTACGAAGATATTAGCCAACGCAGGACCAAGGGGTGCCCTCATAGAAATGCCGTTGATTTGCTCATACATGACATTATCAAAACTGAATTCAACAGACATGGTAGCAAACCGCATCAATTCTACGAAGACCTCCTTAGAGATAATAGGACCAACTGAGAAACCGCGATATAAAACATCAGCACAAATATCGATGGTTTCCTGTAAGGGAACGCATGTAAATAAACTGCTGATGTCGAAAGAACACATGAACTTATTCTCAGCAGAAAAAGGGCAATTACGTATATATTCAGCAAAGGTGAATGAATCTTTAATACAGTTCGCCGAGTATACTTCAAGCACAGGTTGAAGCAATTCAGCCAACCAGTTAGCTAACTGATGCTCAACCGACCCGCCCATAGAGAGAATCGGTCTTACTGGTATATTTTCCTTATGCGTTTTTGGTAGGCCGTAAAGACGTGGTCTTATAGACCCTATTGGTCGGATTATATCATATATTTTCCCAAGAAGAACACTTTTCTTAACCAATTTAAGCAATCTTTTTTGAAAATTAGTTTCAATGGAAAGGGTCTTGTCATGCGTATTAACAGGTCCGAGTCTTTTAAATTTATCGACATCATCCAAGATCACCATCATGTTTGCCACATAATCGGCATAATCTAGAATCACTACTCCCGAACCCTTATTTGGTTTAGTAATGATAAGTGACTGATTTGACCGCAGAGATTTAATGGCAAGAAAATGTTCATTTTGCCAATTGAAATTAGAGCGGCCAATGGGAGTACCTGCATAAGCGTAGGCAAGATCATTAAGTCTTGCCTTCAACGCTAAGGGTTGGTCGACTGACAATTTCGAAATTTGTGAAAATAAAACTTCAAATTCCGAAAAGATGTCCTCACGTTTGATTGATATGGGTGGAATACAGAATTCCTACCCATGAGACAATACAAATTGCTCAGTGTCCGTCAATTGGTATGTTGAAAGATTAAGGATATTTTTTAAGTTAGTCGTAGAACGACCAAATCTCTTCAGAATAAGTAACCGCAGTTCTTTTATGGTGGTTAGCATTAGACAGAGTAAAGCCACGTAGGTCAAGTGAAGAAATATACCGAGAGAAACGGATATAATCAAATAAAGATATGTTGTTTTTACAAAACTTCAATAGCGAACGAAAATGTCTTAAAATTTCGCCAATGGAAGAGGACAACTTATACATTTCATCCCGTAAAAATATCCCCTCAATTTTGTGGCTACGAACTCATTTCGCCTTAGTAATGCGAAACTTATATATGAAGGGCAAACTCGATTCGTTAAACATAAATTAAGAAAAGTAGTTTTGGATCGAGTTGAACGTATTTTTGCTCTCAATCACACCAACTGGTTCAATTTCTTAATGAAACTAGACGGGTACCGCGTCCTAAAATATGTAAATAAATTTTTCGTGGTACAAACTTTAATAACGGCGAGGAATACGGACGTTTGGGACATTATTGGGAGAGTAAAATGAGATTAAACAAATATAAAAACGAGAGGAAACGATTATAATTTTTTAGGTGTTAGTCGTATTTAATTACTTCCACGTTAATACTTTGCTGAGTGTGGACGAAAGCCGGCTCGTTACATTAATTAATTTCTTTTTAATCGTTTCCTCTCGGTTTTATATTTGTTTAAGCTCATTCTACTCTCCCAATAATGTCCCAAACGTCCGTATTCCTCACCGGTATTAAATTTTGTACCACGAATAATGTATTTAAATATATATATATATTAGATTTCTCTGAAACAATAATTAAAATAATGAAATTGAACGCACATATATCATGCTCGTTACTGTAATTACGTATGCAAATGCAATTTTATAGGCCAAGAAAAGAGACTTTATCTTGATCTTTATTAAAAAATATATGATAATAAATTAAAGAAAAATAATATTAATCACAAAATTAATTTTCGATCAAAGAAGTAGGGGCTAAATCCTTACAAATAATCATACACGATGAAGGAAAATAATTTCTTTAACTTTTAATAGATACTAAAAATGTCCGCGTTCTGAATGTTTTTGACTAAAATAAGAATTATCGTACGGGTACACAGATGTGTAATTCTTCGATTCAGGTGTGAGTTAAAAGAAAATACGGATTTTTTTTTCTGAAATTTACGCTTATTTTTTACGAAAGATTTCACTGCCGTATTTTTTGTTTCATGTAAGTGTTACCTATTTGTGTTTTGAGTTTTGCGGTGGGAATTACCTTGCATATGACAACAGTAGGCGAATCATTGTTATTGAAGAAAAATAAATTACTTGCCATGCACTGTATTTCTAAATAACTCCGTAATTACTTTTAGATCTCTCTCTTACTTTCTCTCTCTCTCTCACTCTCTCTCTCATATATATATATATATATATATATATATATATATATATATATATATATATATATATATATATAAGCATATGTGTCTTAATTAAGTTTTTTTAGATTTCCCAGAATTCGATTCCATAACTCTTATGATGTTGATTTTCATGTTTGCAGATTTTTTTAATAATTTGACTGCTTGAAAATATGGATAATATGGTAAAATTAAAAGAGCAGTTTCTATGTTGCTAGTTAGTCTTTGTTTTTGTGTTTTCTTTTAGGGTGTAATTTTATGGCAAAACTCCACTGATGACCCCAAGATGCTTGCCACATCCACTTTTCTTCAGAGGTCGGATGGAAGATAAACCCAAAGGCACTCCACGGAAACATTAGGAAAATGTCAAATGGAAATCAGAGATATCAAATTTTCGGACATAAAAGATAAACAAAGAAAAACACCTAACAGCAAACGACTACATCTGATTAAAATAAACCAATAATAATGGAAAAAGATGTGGTATAAAGACAAATAATTTTACAAATTTTAAATTAATTGTGGGTGTCCTCGATATTGTTTTATCAGTATTTTAATGTTCTTACCCGATGTTCAACCTTGTACATTATTACAATATTATATCTGAAACATTTTCCAAGCCATTAAACATCATTTCATGTTTTTTAAAAACCAATTTGACTGCTTGTTGCCGATTATTTCTCTCTTTGACTTTTTTATATCTAAAGATTTAAAATCTCTGATTCTCTCTTTTGCCATTTTTCTCATTAATCAGTAGATTGAGAGAACTATATAAAAATATTATAGAAACTATTTCATGCTACTGATTAAACAATTTTAATTTTTAGAATGGTAATCGCTCAAGACAAGGCATAGAGCGACTTAATGTAAGGTTCTAACACGAGCACATATGATTATCGCAAAGACAGGATATGCCTATTGACTTTAGACTTGAAAAAATTAAGATTATAGGTAGTAGTAAAACAGTCGGCAGGAAGAGAGTTGTACAGGCCTGCGGTTCTTGGAAAGAAGCTACTGGAATAAGATGATGTATTACAATAAGATATCAAAAAAACGAATTAGTGAAGACCACTAGGCCAACGATTCAAACGAGCTGGAACAAAAGAAGCGGGGAATCGATCACATAACTCTGAAGAGCACATGCCATAATAGTATTTATAGACAGATTGAGACTACTAGCGAGATAAATTATCGCCCATAATCCTCACGGAATAGTCTTACCTTTATCCTCGACTGGCTTTAGGGATTTCATAAGCGGTAACTCGTTAGTACATACACACTGTGATACGGACAGTCACTGTTGTAACTTATTTTAATACCTATGTAATTACTGATAGCATAGAAGGAAGGTACAAACGTATTAATATATAGATGCCGTAGCATAAGTATTGTGTTTCTTTCTTTTCGTTGACTTTTACACTTGAAATTAAATTGGTTGATACAAAATCTAACAGAGAATAGGCTCAGCACGCTTCAGCTTGTATAATTGTAATAAATGTAATTTTACTTCTTTATTTTGTTAAATGTAACCATATCTATTTATTCAAATTTAACAGGTTACAGGAACCTTAATGCTATAGAATGTAGTATGATTGTAATTAAAGTGTATTGTGCTATTATTTTATTTTATTTAGTCCATTGCTGCTCCTTCACCTTTTACAAATGGTGTGAAGGGCCAATTATTGTAACGCAATAAGGAGTGAAGAAAGCAAACAACACAAAGAATGCTAATTAATCAATAGACATTAATCGATGCGTCAAAACGGAAACGATAAACAAACAACAAAGAAGAAATCGAAAAAAAACATAAAATATACAACTAGAATATTACAAATAAGAATTGATATTTTTAGAATGCGTCCATGTAATCTGCAAGTTCACTGAGGAAAATGTAACGTCTAACATCATAGTGACAGACAGACGAAAATACAACTTACAACTTTAAAAAAGTACGTATTGGTCCCTATTCTTTCAGGCTATGGCTAAAATAATCGGGTAAATCAGCTCCTAAAATATTCGTAATACAAAGAATAGGAAGATTTCAAAATAGCACTTCTCCCTTTATACTAGACGTTTTCTAATTGTATTAACTTTCTTTTTTTAACTGGATTAACCAATGACGGATAAAGAGTAATGCAGTTGGAGTTTACGTAACCGTATGCTAACTTCTATGAATTATGGGATAAATATTCTAGACAAACTTTAACATAAAGTGTTGTGACCTTGAACCAGCAACCTATCCCACAATAAAATAAAGAATGAAATTTAAGCAAATTATATACATATTGCTTATCTCAACTATTTGGGGATTTTAATGCTCATCACCGCGACTGGTTGGGATTCTCCAGCCTTACTGACGCAGCCGGCAACTCTACATATAATTTCTCCTTAGATCACTCCCTCTCTCAGATTGTCGATTTTCCGATCCGCATCCCCGATCGAGTAGACCAGCAAGCCTCACTTCTAGACTCTTCTTGACCTCAATGCTCAAAACAACAAGATACTACGAGTAGGCTGATTTCGAGTCAATCAGAGATCACATCAGTGACGTCCCATGGAGGGAAACCTTTTCACTACCTGCCAACCAGTGTGCAAACGAATTAACTGAATGGGTCAAAGCAGGCATTGAAGCCTATGTCCCTATGCGAAAATTCTTTAGCAAGCCCCACTCTCCTCAATGGTTCACTTCAGAATGTGCAGCTGCCATTTCCGGGAGGCAACAAGCATTCCGTAAATTCGGCCGCCATAAGTCAGCTACTAATAGACATAAATTTATAGAGTCAAGAAATAATTGATAGGCGAAGCAAAGAGAAGGTATAATGAGTTAACAAAAAAACGCATCCAGTCACAGAAACTAGGTACTCACGATTTCTGGAAAATCTACAATAGTGTAGTGAATAATGGTCATTCAACGATTTCCCCACTATCAAACCACAATGATGTCGTTTGCACGGCCACTGATAAGGCTGAACTACTTGCCCAGCGTTTCGCTTCTAACTCTACTTAAGACCTAGATAACCACCCCCTCCCTGAATTCCCTTTGCGGCCCGAAGTCACACTTGATAACCTGGTCATCACCCCATCCCAGGTCAGAGACATCATAAAAAACCGTGCCACCTCTAAAGCTTGTGGGGCTGATCTTATACCTGTAATAGTAATAAAGAAATGTTCTGCTGAACTGGCCCCTGTCCTCGCCAAACTCTACTATTGTAGAATTGTAGAATGCCTAGCTGAATCTTGCTTCCCGATAGCTGGAAAATTGCCTCTGTGGTACCAGTCTACAAGAGTTCTGGGAATAGAACCGCCCCTCAGAACTACCGCCCAATCAGTCTACTGCCGATCTTTGCCAAAATATTTGAATCCTTAATAAATCTAGCGATAGTACGGAACTTAGTTAATGCTAAACTTCTATCTGACCGCCAGTATGGATTTAGACTAGCACGATCTACTGCAGACATCCTTACGGTCACATCTGACCGCATGTATCATACACTCGACAAGGCAGGTGAAGCTAGAGCAGTAGCGCTTGATATATCCAAGGCCTTTGACAAGGTATGACATAAAGGGCTTCTCCTGAAAATACGCTCATACGGTATTACTGGGCAACTACTTAATATAATTAGATCCTTCCTAAACAAAAGAAAAATCCAGGTTGTCCTTGATGGCCGTTCATCCGAGCAACATGACATAAATGCTGGTGTACCCCAGGGATCTATCCTTGGACCTTTGTTGTACCTGATCTATATAAACGATCTCCCTGATAACATAGAGTCGGGGATTGGTTTATTTGCTGACGACACCACACTTTACTCTCGCCATGTTGGCAAAACAGACGCGATCATATCCGAGGCAATGGCACAATCTTTAGAAAATGACCTCCAGGCTGTAGTCGATTGGGGTCATAAATTGTTGGTAACTTTTAATGCCGCAAAGACAAAGCTCCTTTCCTTCAACAACTACAAGAAGCCTCACCAACCTCCGATTGCCATGGAAAATAATACCCTACCTGAGAGTTCATCATTCAAACTCCTCGGCCTAACCTTCACATGTAACATGAATTGGAACAAATACATTGAAGACATTGCCAAGGCTGCTGCAAAGAAGGTTGGCTCCCTCTACCGTGCTAGTAAACTCCTCACACCTGACATTATCCTGTATCTCTACAAAGCCACCCTCCGTCCATGCATGGAGTATTGTTGTCACATCTGGGCTGGTGCATAATCTACTAGTCTCTCCCTCCTTGACAAGGTAAAAAAAATAGTTGCCTACCTAATAGATCCCTCACTGTCAGCCAAGCTTCAGTCCATGTCCCATCGCCGCAATGTAGCATCCTTATGTTTGTTTTACAAATACTTCAATGGATTATGCTCCGATGAATTGGCTACTCTGGTGCCCCTCGACGTAAATTCACTAGACTAACTCGACAATCAACAAAATCTCATTCATTCACTGTGGAGGTCCCCAGATGCCGGAGAGCCTTCTACTCAAATAGCTTCTTTCCTCGTGCTGCTGGCCTCTGGAACTCCCTTCATGCCCCCTGTTTCCCCGACAGTACTGACATGCAGAAATTTAAAACTAATGTAAACAAACATCTCGCTGCCCAGATCCCAATTTAGGCTGACCCCCCAACCTTCTCCCCTTTTCTTTTTCCCAGTAGCCCCTTACGACTACAGTGGCGGCCTGCCTTGTTTGGGGTGAACCAGTATATATATATATATATATATATATATATATATATATATATATATATATATATATATAATGTGTTTTGAAGTTGGAAAATCAGGAATTGCTTCACATTTGTTGAATAAAATGTAAACAAAGCACTAAATTGTCAGTGTTAAGGTATTCTTTTTATATATTTGGGGAAATGTTCTTCTTTTTAAAAGTATTTATTGATAAACATAACTATGAAATTGTTATGGACAACTAGACATTGAATATATTTAATGGCTTTTTCTTTGCGTTTTTAATTTTACTTGTCAAAATTATATTAATCTTCAGAAGATGACGCTGTAGGAAATGTATTTTTTCGTGACTGTACGTG
The DNA here is from genome assembly GCA_963556195.1 of Sepiola atlantica. Lineage (NCBI taxonomy): Eukaryota > Metazoa > Mollusca > Cephalopoda > Sepiida > Sepiolidae > Sepiola > Sepiola atlantica. The sequence continues at coordinate 24,658,271 of OY744546.1, read as the reverse complement.
AAAGTGTACTCTTAGTAATCTAAACTACTCAACCTTGACCTTCTATAATGCTCTTATAACGGCCAAGTACAGGTTATGTGTAATAGTAAAACTGATATGTAAAATGTGTATATTTTACGAATAACATATTCATATATAGTGATAACATATCAAGCTTGCAGTTCACAATGTGAAAAATGAACAATTTTTGTCGGAGAGTACATCGACAAAAAATACATGGATATTATATATATATATATATATATAAATATATATATATATATATATATATATATATATATATATATATATATATTTATATATATATATATATAAATATATATATATATATATATATATATATATATGTGTATATATGTATTTGTATATATATATATTTTTTTATGTATAAATATATATAAATATAACTATATATATATATATATATATATATATATATATATATATATATATATAATATCCATACTAGCCAGCCTGCTATCTATTTTCAACGTTCGCTTCTTTTAATACTTCGAACATTAATTTAACATAATAAACATTTCATTCATACCTGTTTGTAAACACGAAATAAAATATGTCTTATTCATGTATATAAACAGATGAACATTAACATTTTCTAATTTCTATACAAATGTAGTCATCATTTAAATCTGACCGTAAAGAAAAGCAAATATAGAAGTAAATTTTAATGTTACATTGCGATTTCGATCTTAACTTGCTGAAAATAAAGTCGATCCGTCTAAAGAAGGAACATTTTAACACAGATGTTATATATTTGCTCAAAACATAACTATTTCTTATATTAAAATAAAAAATATCTCATATAAATAGATATTTTGTCCGTCTGTCTGTCCGTTTGTCACAATCTTTTAAACGTAATAAATACGTTGCAGAATGTGTCTCATTCCGAAATATCAAACATTTTAACCTTTAAATGCTTTATGATTAAAATAGGACACATTCAAACAAATGCCTATTTAATATAATATTCAACGAAAATGTGTCAAACTTATACTTGTTTTACATCAGAAACGAACCCGTTGGCAAGTGTGAGTATGATGTCGCTTTAGCCTAATCAATTATATTCGATGACACAGGCGAGTAGCATCGGTGTGTCATCTGCCTATTTCAAAACTCTAAACTTTCCCATCTGTCATCATAATAGTAAGTAAAAAATATGTCATGATTCTCTAGTGTATTATGATTATTTAGATGCATATATTGTAGTATTTTGTTATACATGAACAATTATATGCCATTGGTTGCACACTTGCAATATAATTTCGTGTTGTTCAATAAATATTATTCTTTCAAAAATCATTTATACTACTTCATATTTCCCCTATCTAACGTGTTTCACTTGATCATTTTTATTTAAACCAATGTAAAAGATAAAGCATTTAAGGGTTAATTAGATTAAATAATGGAAAATATTAAATTAATAGTAAATATAAAATTGCCAACACAGAGCGCTGATGCAATAATCGGAAACCAACACCGAAAGCTAGACATTTTCAGCCTGAGGTCCTACCAACTTTGCTATGTGGACTTATTTATAAATATAGCTGAATCATTATCTTCAGAAAATATTATAATGTTGATGTGACTTAATAGATATATGATTTACGTCATGTTTCAAAACATGAATTCAAATATAAGTTATAATGAAAAATAAATAAATGAAATTGTAAAATTTCAATAACGTTAGAATGTATTGGAATAGTTCAAAATAATTTATTGTGTTTTATCTATATATTGGGGTTTAAAACTATTTATTTATAAAATTATACAAATATTTGGGTTCGGAAAAATTATAACAAATAATAGTTAATTAATTAAAAGCCGTATATAAAATAAGATAGTGCGTCTATTGTGCAAAGTTAAATTAACTTGAAATAACGTGTGTTGGTGTTAACGTTAATGAGCTATATAAGAAGAGTTTTCAAGTTAATATACATATATATATATATATATATATATATATATATATATATATATATATATATATATATATATATATATAAACATGTGTGTGTGGGAGGCGCGTGTGTTTAAACAAAAGTGAAGGTGAAGCACTATGACTTGAGTTATATTATATAGAGACATGAATGATATTCTTTTATATATATATATATATATATATATATATATATATATATATAGTAGAGAATGGTAGTTTGCTTGAAGCATTGCTGGGTATAGTAGTAGTAAGTTTTTGAAAGGCTGTGGGCAATGCAATTCCGGGTAAGATGCAAGTTGAAAGGAAAGGAACAAAAACAATAAAAATAAATCGAATACGATATAAGACTTACTATTTATTTTTCCTTTTTTTTCCTTTTTTTTTTTTTTTCCTTACATAACAGCAAGAGTGTATAGCTGTCCGGGTGATTAAAAATCACTATTTGATATTTCGGGAAAAGACATCCCTTTTTCAAAAATAATTAGACCAGAAGAAGAATAATATTTTATTCTTCTCCGACTGTGTAGAGAATAATACAAAACAAAATGGCTGCCAGATATAGACCGCAGCAAAAACAGTTTCACAGGGAATATAAATTAAGTTAAGTTTTATTTTAATATTATGTTAAATATATGATTGGTGTTTAGAATATTAGTGTAATGTTGGTTAGGTGTATGGTGTTCGATAAACTGTTATTTTTGATAATATATATATATCATTTTTTTATTTATTTTTTTTTTTTTTATATTTGAATATTTACTTTTGTTTTATCTTCGTATTTTTATTTTGTTTATCTTTCTATCGTAATTTAAGAATTTTAATATAAATTAAAGTAATTAGTCTCATATTTTAAATATTCTAGATCTATCTACTATTGATTTCGATTATCATCTATTAAAGAAGTGTTATTAATTACTAATTGTGAGTTTCGTCAAATTAGATTAACGAATTAACTTATTAACTTGATATATTTATCATAAGATAAAGGGGAGTAACTCTGGATTTTTAAAAATATTTTTTTATAATTATTTTTTTTTTTTTTTAATTTTTTTTTTTTTTTAATTTTTTTAAATTTTTTTTTTTTTTTGGTGGAGATCTGTATAACAATATTAGTATATATATACAACATATATACACAAATGCATATATACATATATATATACACATCTATGTATTATTGTATGTTTAATTGTTTATCTATATATATTCATCAATTTCTTTACATATTTGTTTGTTTGTTTTGTTTTTTTTTTGTTTTTTTTTTTTTTGTTTTTTTTTATTTATATTTTTTTATTTTTTTTATTTATTTATTTTTTATTATTATTATTTACTTGTTTAATTTATTTTATGAATTATTTATTTAATATTTGTATGTTATTTGTATACATTCTATATGTGTTTGGATTTATTAATTAATAATGCTAGGTTATGGAGTGACTTATTTTGGTGGGTTAGACGAGTATGCTGAATATGGTTTTTGGTTTGTGGTTCAAGTGTGTAAGGATGGAAGTTCATATGGGGCCTGTTTGATTGTTTGGGTGTATGGTGAGTTTATTATGGGAGGTGAGTAATGGGTGAAGTGGTGGAAACGGACTCTGTTAAGTGTTAGATATGGGGGTTGGTTGGTGGATGGGGGGTAGATATTATAGAATGAAAGGTGAGTAGAGCTCGTGACGTTGATTGAGTGAGGGGTTTAATCTGGAGATGAGGATTGATTCTGTGATTCTAAGGTCACCGATGTTTCTGACAGACGCTAAGATGGAGACGTGAATATCGCGCTGAGTGTTTGAGCAAATCTCTATGTGTTTGTGGAAAGAGGATATACGGGTATTCAAGTGCTCCTTTATGCGCAAGTGTAGCGGTCTTGTAGTGTTGCCGATGTAAAATTTTCTGCATTTATTACACTGTAGTTTGTAAACACAGTTAGTGCGAAGGCACAGACCTGTGTTGGAGATAGGGCAATTGGCCAGGGAGCAGGGTTCGGGTGTGTGGTTAGTGTGTTTATTAGATAGATGTTGGCGTAAGGAGGTGCCAGTATGTGTTAGTTGTATGTTAAGGTTTTCCTTATGTATTGCCTTGCGGATGGAGGTGGTGATCTTATCGCTGAAGAAAGGGAGTTTTAAGAAGCATGTGTTAGCGAGGGTGCGGTGTCTACGTGTTTTGGGCTTATTTAGGTGGGCTATGGTGGGGGCGGGGTAGCCATTATTTTGGAGGGTTTGGTGGAAGTTTTTAGTGTGTGATATTTTGTCAGCAGCAGAAGAGCATTTATTTTGTATTCGGGTAATTTCATTATGGGCATAACTTAATTTGGCTTTTGTGGGCAGGGCAGACTTATAGTGTATGAAAAGGTTTTTGCAGGCAGGTTTCCTATAGAAGTTAGTGTGTATAGAGCCATCTTCGGTGATGTTAAGGTTGAAATCAAGGAGAGAGAGTGAGCCGGACTCGTTTGGGTGTTCTATGGTGAATTGTATGTGGGGGTCGGTGTTGTTGAATGTGTTGAATATTTGTGTGGCTTCGTCTTGAGAGGATGTAAGGATTAGAATGTCATCTATATATCTGGAGAAGAATATATAGGAGAGGCAGGAGTTAAGTGCTCGTTGTTCTAACCGGTTCATGTAGGTGATGGCTAAGAGACCGGAAAGGCTAGAACCCATGGGGAGGCCGGAGATTTGTTTGAAAGTGTGCTGCTGAAAGGTAAAGTATGTGTTGTCGATGATGATGTATAAGAGATTGTGAATGTCAGTAGGTGTTAGTCCGAAGAGCTCTAGGTTGTCAGAGGAAGATATGTGGTCGGTGATGAGGTCTATGGCTGGGTGTGCGGGTATTGAGGTGTAGAGGGAGATTACGTCTAGGCTAAATATATAGTTGTTAGTTTGTAGTTGTTGGTGTTGGAGTGAGTGTAGTCTGCTAATTACTTGGTCGGAGCTGCTGACATGTGCGGGGAAGGTGGAGAGTAGTGGTTTGAGTAGTTGAGAGAGAAGCCAAGAGATTTTATAGAGTGGTCCTTCAATACTAGAGACTATAGGTCTAATTTGTGTGTGTGTGTTGGTCTTGTGTGTTTTAATGAGGTGGTAGAAGGTGGGAAGTCTGCTATTTTTGGTGGTGAAGTTGATTTTGTATTTTTTGGGGAGGTTACGTGTGAGACAGATTTGGGACCAGGTGTTGTTAATGGAGTTTTGGACTAATGTGGCTGAAATGTTGGGGGCGGGGGTGTATAGGTTGTTGTTGTTAAGATGTTCGAGAGCGAGTATGTTGTATGAGTCTTGAGAGATGATACAGAATTCCTTACCTTTATCAGAGGGTAAGTAAACTAGGTTTTTATTTTTCAGGTTTTCTAGGGTAAGGCGTTGGGATCTGGTGATGTTAGGGGTGATGTGGGGTTGTTCTTGTTGGAGTATATCAAGGATCCTCTGTTTTAATCTAGAAAGTTTTTGATCAAGTAGGTGGTTACTAGGTGGTGGGTGTAGTGGGTGGTCAAGCTGGTAGACAGGGAAGGAATTAGTAGTGTTGGTTGTATTATTAGGGATGTCTAGGGTAGGTTGATTAAATGCTGTGAGCCATTTGAGGTGATAAGCTGTTCTACAGAATTGAGTCTCGATCTTGAGTTTTGTGTGGTCGTTTAGCTTTTGGGTGGTGATGAATTTGGGGCCAAGGCTGAGAAGCTCAGTCTCGGCAGTAGTAAGGGAGCCGGTGAGGTCAGTGACCATGGGGGGGCTAGTGAGGTGGTTGTTGGAGTTGTAGGTTCTGGTGGTACTAGTGTTCTTGGTGGTGTGAGGTTGAGAATATTTCTGGGAAAGCCAAGTGAATTTCCGTTTAAGTCGGTTTTTCTCGAGGTTGAAGCAATGGTGATAGGCATCATTGACAGCCGTAGATATGTTGTGTGTTGATTGTTCTGTGGGTGTGGATAGTGAGGAGTTGATCTCTGTGATGGTGTTGATGAGTTGATGAAGTTTACAATGGAGGTATTGGATAATTTTCTTGATACAATAGTTATGTATGAATTTTCTGGCTGGGTAAAGTATGGGTAGGTGGAGGCAGGCAGGTAGGTGGATGTTTTGTATAGTGTTGGGTGTTATGTTGTGCTTGAGGCATCTTTTGAGGAAGCGGATCTGGCAGCTGGCTTTGGCACGTTTCTCCGAGAGTCGGAATAATTCTCTGGCGTATGCAAACTGTGTCTGGCCTAGACGAAGTGTTAGTAGAGAATGGTAGTTTGCTTGAAGCATTGCTGGGTATAGTAGTAGTAAGTTTTTGAAAGGCTGTGGGCAATGCAATTCCGGGTAAGATGCAAGTTGAAAGGAAAGGAACAAAAACAATAAAAATAAATCGAATACGATATAAGACTTACTATTTATTTTTCCTTTTTTTTCCTTTTTTTTTTTTTTTCCTTACATAACAGCAAGAGTGTATAGCTGTCCGGGTGATTAAAAATCACTATTTGATATTTCGGGAAAAGACATCCCTTTTTCAAAAATAATTAGACCAGAAGAAGAATAATATTTTATTCTTCTCCGACTGTGTAGAGAATAATACAAAACAAAATGGCTGCCAGATATAGACCGCAGCAAAAACAGTTTCACAGGGAATATAAATTAAGTTAAGTTTTATTTTAATATTATGTTAAATATATGATTGGTGTTTAGAATATTAGTGTAATGTTGGTTAGGTGTATGGTGTTCGATAAACTGTTATTTTTGATAATATATATATATCATTTTTTTATTTATTTTTTTTTTTTTTTATATTTGAATATTTACTTTTGTTTTATCTTCGTATTTTTATTTTGTTTATCTTTCTATCGTAATTTAAGAATTTTAATATAAATTAAAGTAATTAGTCTCATATTTTAAATATTCTAGATCTATCTACTATTGATTTCGATTATCATCTATTAAAGAAGTGTTATTAATTACTAATTGTGAGTTTCGTCAAATTAGATTAACGAATTAACTTATTAACTTGATATATTTATCATAAGATAAAGGGGAGTAACTCTGGATTTTTAAAAATATTTTTTTATAATTAATTTTTTTTTTTTTAATTTTTTTTTTTTTTTAATTTTTTTAAAAAAAGGAAAAATAAATAGTAAGTCTTATATCGTATTCGATTTATTTTTATTGTTTTTGTTCCTTTCCTTTCAACTTGCATCTTACCCGGAATTGCATTGCCCACAGCCTTTCAAAAACTTACTACTACTATACCCAGCAATGCTTCAAGCAAACTACCATTCTCTACTAACACTTCGTCTAGGCCAGACACAGTTTGCATACGCCAGAGAATTATTCCGACTCTCGGAGAAACGTGCCAAAGCCAGCTGCCAGATCCGCTTCCTCAAAAGATGCCTCAAGCACAACATAACACCCAACACTATACAAAACATCCACCTACCTGCCTGCCTCCACCTACCCATACTTTACCCAGCCAGAAAATTCATACATAACTATTGTATCAAGAAAATTATCCAATACCTCCATTGTAAACTTCATCAACTCATCAACACCATCACAGAGATCAACTCCTCACTATCCACACCCACAGAACAATCAACACACAACATATCTACGGCTGTCAATGATGCCTATCACCATTGCTTCAACCTCGAGAAAAACCGACTTAAACGGAAATTCACTTGGCTTTCCCAGAAATATTCTCAACCTCACACCACCAAGAACACTAGTACCACCAGAACCTACAACTCCAACAACCACCTCACTAGCCCCCCCATGGTCACTGACCTCACCGGCTCCCTTACTACTGCCGAGACTGAGCTTCTCAGCCTTGGCCCCAAATTCATCACCACCCAAAAGCTAAACGACCACACAAAACTCAAGATCGAGACTCAATTCTGTAGAACAGCTTATCACCTCAAATGGCTCACAGCATTTAATCAACCTACCCTAGACATCCCTAATAATACAACCAACACTACTAATTCCTTCCCTGTCTACCAGCTTGACCACCCACTACACCCACCACCTAGTAACCACCTACTTGATCAAAAACTTTCTAGATTAAAACAGAGGATCCTTGATATACTCCAACAAGAACAACCCCACATCACCCCTAACATCACCAGATCCCAACGCCTTACCCTAGAAAACCTGAAAAATAAAAACCTAGTTTACTTACCCTCTGATAAAGGTAAGGAATTCTGTATCATCTCTCAAGACTCATACAACATACTCGCTCTCGAACATCTTAACAACAACAACCTATACACCCCCGCCCCCAACATTTCAGCCACATTAGTCCAAAACTCCATTAACAACACCTGGTCCCAAATCTGTCTCACACGTAACCTCCCCAAAAAATACAAAATCAACTTCACCACCAAAAATAGCAGACTTCCCACCTTCTACCACCTCATTAAAACACACAAGACCAACACACACACACAAATTAGACCTATAGTCTCTAGTATTGAAGGACCACTCTATAAAATCTCTTGGCTTCTCTCTCAACTACTCAAACCACTACTCTCCACCTTCCCCGCACATGTCAGCAGCTCCGACCAAGTAATTAGCAGACTACACTCACTCCAACACCAACAACTACAAACTAACAACTATATATTTAGCCTAGACGTAATCTCCCTCTACACCTCAATACCCGCACACCCAGCCATAGACCTCATCACCGACCACATATCTTCCTCTGACAACCTAGAGCTCTTCGGACTAACACCTACTGACATTCACAATCTCTTATACATCATCATCGACAACACATACTTTACCTTTCAGCAGCACACTTTCAAACAAATCTCCGGCCTCCCCATGGGTTCTAGCCTTTCCGGTCTCTTAGCCATCACCTACATGAACCGGTTAGAACAACGAGCACTTAACTCCTGCCTCTCCTATATATTCTTCTCCAGATATATAGATGACATTCTAATCCTTACATCCTCTCAAGACGAAGCCACACAAATATTCAACACATTCAACAACACCGACCCCCACATACAATTCACCATAGAACACCCAAACGAGTCCGGCTCACTCTCTCTCCTTGATTTCAACCTTAACATCACCGAAGATGGCTCTATACACACTAACTTCTATAGGAAACCTGCCTGCAAAAACCTTTTCATACACTATAAGTCTGCCCTGCCCACAAAAGCCAAATTAAGTTATGCCCATAATGAAATTACCCGAATACAAAATAAATGCTCTTCTGCTGCTGACAAAATATCACACACTAAAAACTTCCACCAAACCCTCCAAAATAATGGCTACCCCGCCCCCACCATAGCCCACCTAAATAAGCCCAAAACACGTAGACACCGCACCCTCGCTAACACATGCTTCTTAAAACTCCCTTTCTTCAGCGATAAGATCACCACCTCCATCCGCAAGGCAATACATAAGGAAAACCTTAACATACAACTAACACATACTGGCACCTCCTTACGCCAACATCTATCTAATAAACACACTAACCACACACCCGAACCCTGCTCCCTGGCCAATTGCCCTATCTCCAACACAGGTCTGTGCCTTCGCACTAACTGTGTTTACAAACTACAGTGTAATAAATGCAGAAAATTTTACATCGGCAACACTACAAGACCGCTACACTTGCGCATAAAGGAGCACTTGAATACCCGTATATCCTCTTTCCACAAACACATAGAGATTTGCTCAAACACTCAGCGCGATATTCACGTCTCCATCTTAGCGTCTGTCAGAAACATCGGTGACCTTAGAATCACAGAATCAATCCTCATCTCCAGATTAAACCCCTCACTCAATCAACGTCACGAGCTCTACTCACCTTTCATTCTATAATATCTACCCCCCATCCACCAACCAACCCCCATATCTAACACTTAACAGAGTCCGTTTCCACCACTTCACCCATTACTCACCTCCCATAATAAACTCACCATACACCCAAACAATCAAACAGGCCCCATATGAACTTCCATCCTTACACACTTGAACCACAAACCAAAAACCATATTCAGCATACTCGTCTAACCCACCAAAATAAGTCACTCCATAACCTAGCATTATTAATTAATAAATCCAAACACATATAGAATGTATACAAATAACATACAAATATTAAATAAATAATTCATAAAATAAATTAAACAAGTAAATAATAATAATAAAAAATAAATAAATAAAAAAAATAAAAAAATATAAATAAAAAAAAACAAAAAAAAAAAAAACAAAAAAAAAACAAAACAAACAAACAAATATGTAAAGAAATTGATGAATATATATAGATAAACAATTAAACATACAATAATACATAGATGTGTATATATATATGTATATATGCATTTGTGTATATATGTTGTATATATATACTAATATTGTTATACAGATCTCCACCAAAAAAAAAAAAAAATTTAAAAAAATTAAAAAAAAAAAAAAATTAAAAAAAAAAAAATTAATTATAAAAAAATATTTTTAAAAATCCAGAGTTACTCCCCTTTATCTTATGATAAATATATCAAGTTAATAAGTTAATTCGTTAATCTAATTTGACGAAACTCACAATTAGTAATTAATAACACTTCTTTAATAGATGATAATCGAAATCAATAGTAGATAGATCTAGAATATTTAAAATATGAGACTAATTACTTTAATTTATATTAAAATTCTTAAATTACGATAGAAAGATAAACAAAATAAAAATACGAAGATAAAACAAAAGTAAATATTCAAATATAAAAAAAAAAAAAAATAAATAAAAAAATGATATATATATATTATCAAAAATAACAGTTTATCGAACACCATACACCTAACCAACATTACACTAATATTCTAAACACCAATCATATATTTAACATAATATTAAAATAAAACTTAACTTAATTTATATTCCCTGTGAAACTGTTTTTGCTGCGGTCTATATCTGGCAGCCATTTTGTTTTGTATTATTCTCTACACAGTCGGAGAAGAATAAAATATTATTCTTCTTCTGGTCTAATTATTTTTGAAAAAGGGATGTCTTTTCCCGAAATATCAAATAGTGATTTTTAATCACCCGGACAGCTATACACTCTTGCTGTTATGTAAGGAAAAAAAAAAAAAAAGGAAAAAAAAGGAAAAATAAATAGTAAGTCTTATATCGTATTCGATTTATTTTTATTGTTTTTGTTCCTTTCCTTTCAACTTGCATCTTACCCGGAATTGCATTGCCCACAGCCTTTCAAAAACTTACTACTAATATATATATATATATATATATAGAATAGAAATTGGTAGTTTGCTTGAAGCATTGCTGGGAGTGATAATAAAAAATTTTTTTTAAAAGGTTGAAGGCAATGCGAAGTTCCGGATCGATGGAAGCTGTGAAGAACAAAAACAAAACAAAACCGAAATAAGTCGGATATAGATGGAAAAGGTTGGTTTATTTTTCTAGACAGCAAGGGTGTTAGATTGTAGAATTCCGGATTATCAAGGATCAATTTGATATATTTCGAGAGATTTTTTTCCTCTCCTTGTCAAAAATAAATAAAAGAAAAATCCCGGATTTCGAGAAAATGCCAGGAGCGCTGGGGGGTTAAACCGGAAGTGTTCAGGATAAAGTATTCAGATGAAAATTAAATAGATCGTAATAAGTGTTGATAAGATAATAATTAGATATTATATCTTATATTATATTCTTTCTTTGTATATATGTATATATATATATATATATATATATATATATATATGTGTCTATATACATACATATTTATGTATTTGTATGTTGTTTCTATTTATTCAATTTTTTTGTTATATATTTACTATTATTGTTTTTGTTTTTTTATGTTTTCTTTTTTTATCGTATATAAAACGTTGATTTTACTTATAATATATATGTTTGTCAACAGGCTGGTTCCGGCATTAGATGTTATATATGTGTAGAAAGTTAGTTATTTGTTGTCGGTGCAGTATATTATAATTACGTTATGTCTGGTTAAGTTTAATCCTTATTTATTGGTTTTAATTTACCTCTTAAGTGTCTTTTGTTTTAGGTATGTAGACTGATCGGTTTACTGGTTAAAGGGAGACAAATCTGTTATCTTTGGTATTAATTAATAAGGAAATTCTGTTAATTGACTTTGTTTGTTGAATTTATTTATTTAACTAATCTCAGATTTCTTATTCAATTGTTTTTTATGTTTTATTTGTTTATTTATTTATTTGTATATTGTTTGTTTATTTATTTATTAAGATGAGGTGGGGCGTGATGTGTGGTTTGAGATCAAATAGCGTGGCTGTCAGGTACTAATGTAATGTTCAATTCTTAGTATTATAGGTATGATTTGTGCAAATATTGTTTAATATGGGGGGTTATTATTTGGGGGATGGGTTCTTAGGGGAGGAGGTTATATGATGAAGGTAGAATTTAATTCGTGTCTCTGATTCAAAACTGGATTATATTTGGAAATGAGAATAGCTTCCATCAGTCTTAGGTCGCCTAGGTTCCTGGTCGAGGCTAGAATGGAAACGTTTATGTCTTGTTGTGTAGTATTGCATGAGGAAGTATGTTTGAAGAAGGAAGATATATTTGTGTTCATGTGTTCTTTTATACGCTGATGTAGTTGTCTTGTAGTATATCCAATATAGGAGTGGTTACAAATAGTGCATAATATATTGTATTCACAGTTAGTGCGGTGGCATAGTCCAGTGGTAGGAATGGGACAATTGGCTAGGGAGCATGGTTCTTGAGTGCGTGTAGTGCGTTTTTTGGAAAGGTGTTGACGTAAGGTGGTGCCGGTGTGGATGAGTGTAATGTCTCCTTTTTCTTTATGTATTGCACTGCGGATGGCATTAGTGATTCTATCATTAAAGAAAGGTAGTTTTAGGAAGCATGTGTTGGAGAGTGTGTTGTGTCTGCGTGATCTGGTCTTGCTGAGGTGGGTTATTGTAGAAGTGGGGTAGCCGTTGGTAATTAGGGTTTGATGGAAGTCTTTGGTTAGTTTAATTTTATTGGCAGTAGATGAGCATTTATTTTGTATGCGGGTAATTTCATTACAGGCATAGTCTAGTTTTGCTTTAAGGGGCAGGGCAGATTTAAAATGAACAAATAGGTTCTTACATGCGGGTTTTCTGTAGAAATTGGTCTGTATAGAACCGTCTTCTGTGATTTTGAGGTTAAAATCGAGAAGAGATAGTGAGCCGGAGTCGCTAGGGTGTTCTATAGTAAATTTTATATGGGGGTCGGTGTTGTTGAAAATATCGAAAATGCTGATTGCTTCTTCACGAGATGAGGTAAGGACAAGAATGTCATCTATGTACCTAGTGAAGAAGATATGAGAGTGGCAGGTGTTGAGGGGTTTTTGTTCGAGTCTGTCCATGTAGGATATGGCTAAGAGGCCAGACAAGCTAGAACCCATGGGAAGACCAGTAATCTGCTTAAATATGTTGTGTTGGAAGGTAAAATATGTATTGTTAATGATAATGTCTAGGAGTTAGTGTATGTCTTCGGGTGTTAACCAGAAGAGTTCTAAGTTATCGGAGGAAAGGATTTGGTCGGAGATGAGGTCAACGGCTGGATGTGCGGGTATTGATGTGTATAGGGAAACAACATTGAGGCTAAATGTGTATTTGTTAGAGCTTAGCTGTTGTTGTTGGAGTAGGTTTAATCTGCTAATGACTTGGTCAGAGCTGTTGACATGTGCGGGGAAGGTAGGGAGTAGTGGTTTCAGGAGTCTAGAAAGTAGCCAGGAGATTTTATATAATGGTCCTTCGACGCTGGAGACGATGGGCCTAATTTGAGTGTGATTGCTGGTCTTATGGGTTTTGATAAGGTGGTAGAAGGTAGGGAGCTTGCTATTTTTAGTAGTGAAATTAATTTTGTATTTCTTAGGGAGGTTGCGCTTGACGCAGATTTAAGACCAGGTATTGTTTATAGTATTTTGTATCTTAGTGGCTGATATGTTAGGGGCAGGAGTGTATAATGTGTTATTGTGGAGGTGTTTTAGTGCAAGTGTGTTATAGGAGTCTCTCGAGATGACACAGAATTATTTGCCTTTATCGGAGGGTAGGTAGATTAAGTATTTGTTTTTTAGTGTTTTAAGTGTAAGGCGTTGGGATCTGGTGATGTTAGGGGTGATGTGGTGTTGTTCTTGTTGCAGTATGGTAAAGATTATTTGTTTTAATCTGGTGAGTTTGTGATCGAGTAGGTGGTTGTTGGGTGGAGGGTGTAGAGGATGGTCTAGTTGGTAAACCGGGAAGGATTCGTTAGGGTAAGTCGTGTTATTGGGGTAGTCAGGGGTATTAGAATTGAATGCCGAGAGCCATTTCAGGTGGTAGGCTGTACTACAGAATTAGGTTTCTATATTGAATTTTGCATGGTTGTTCAACTTTTGGGTAGTAATGAATTTGGGGCCAAGGCTGAGTAGATTTGTTTCATCTGTAGAAAGGGAGTTGGCGAGGTCAGTAACTAGGGTGTGGGTAGCTTGAGGAATGTTAAGGTCATGTATGTGGTTGATATTTGTTCCACTAGGGGTTTGATGTTGAGGGTATTTTAATGAAAGCCAGGTGAATTCATATATATATATATTATGTGTGTGTTGTTATATAAATATGCATAGATATATATATTTTACGTCGTACTAGGTAAAAATATAAAAAAATAATTTAATATAATCAATATGTATATTTATATATTTATATACAATAATATTAAATTATTTTTAATATTTTACTTACGTACAGCGTCGTTTCGAGCTTATGGCTCTCACCAGCGCAAAGAAATAACAATATCAGACGATGATAGGGAATAAATCCCGTTCACAGATACATCCTGAATATGTAGGCGTTCACCTAATCCCATAAGGCCACGAGGGATTGTCACGTAATAACGGAGAAATTACGTGGCGGTCACACTGAAAGCGGCGAGTGAAGACACCTAAACATTCGATAGCACTCAACCACAGGATCGGAGCATTGCACTGAAGCTTTTAGGTGAACGTTTATTTTTAATCTTTCCCTTTCTGACAGTGCTCAACTTTCAATTTTACTTGGAAAAGGGCTTGTAATAATATTAAATTATGTTTGATGCTTTACCTACGTACGACGTCGTTTCCAGCTTTTTGCTCTCATACGCGCAGGGAAATAACAATATATATATATATATATATATATATATATATATATATATATATATATATATATATATGAACATATATATGAACAAAATCATTAAAAGAATTGAAAAAAGATACAATTAAGCAATGGAATTATGTTATGTTTTAAATGTGTCCTTATTTTCATATATATATATATAGTTATATATATATATATATATATATATATATATATATATATATATATATATATTTAAAAAGGATACATTTAAAGCGTAACAGAATTCAATTGATTAATAATACCTTTTATTTTTACTTATTTTAATGATTTCGTGTGTATCAAAATTTAACAAAATGAATATATATTTTCGATATGCATAACGAATGTCTTCGATTATAAGTCGAATCATCTTCAAGTAACAAAAACAAATTACAAAAAAACTAGAGACAAGTGAATTTCATAAAGCGACCGAGAACTCGCGTGGGAAATCAGTAAAATATACAAAACCCGAACCAGTGCAGTTTCAGAAGAAACGTTAACAATTTAAATTCCTGGACGCCATTTTAAAATGTTGTTTCATACGTAATGTTTTTTATTGTAGTTGCTGGGTTTAATAAAGATAGCATCGAATAGTGTGTAAATTTGTTTCAGAATAAATAGTGTTGTTATTAACTCAAAGTATTCTTTAATAGGAAAGGGGCAGTAATATTTTTGTAAATTCTGGTAATTTGAATTAGTGTTTACAAGGTGCATGGTGAGGCGGCGGGGTACGGTAGTAGTTGTAACACCAATTAGCTATTAACTTGTTTATTATGGGAGTTGTATTCACCGAAAGAACATTTGAACTCATAAATAACATTTGTTCTTTCGAAGTTTTTAAGGGTCGGGGAGCAGTTATTTTTACTACCAGATGTTGGGTCTTGAAATTATTATAGTAAATTAGGAGTTTAATTTTATTAGTATTATGAATTATTATATTTATATGTGTACATCCTTCTGTCGATATTGTGGTGAAATTATAATTGTATGTGTTTACTTATACCTCGTTTATCAAGCCAAGAAAACGTCTCCTAAAGGGTTTGATTGCGTTTATGATCGTTCATAAGCTTGTAAAAGTTCGGTTAATTTCAGACTATAATCAACAGCTCATTGCAAGTTTTTTTTTTAATAGAATATACACTCTATGCTTTTGTAGCATATTGTCTTGTTATATATATATATATATATATA
The DNA here is from genome assembly GCA_963556195.1 of Sepiola atlantica. Classification (NCBI taxonomy): domain Eukaryota; kingdom Metazoa; phylum Mollusca; class Cephalopoda; order Sepiida; family Sepiolidae; genus Sepiola; species Sepiola atlantica. Next base: position 24,642,041 of record OY744546.1, on the reverse strand, counting down.
TATATATATATATATATATATATATCTTTTCCGCATATTGGTTGGTTGCACGTTATTGTGAGAACGCAGAGCGAGGTGTAGCAGTTAGCATGCGAGTCCACGAGGTAAAAGAGTGGGGGTCACGGTGTGTGTCGTTCATCGGGGATTGAATCTAGAGCGTTATGTTTACAAGATAAAGTATTGTTACTTCTGTACGACGACAAGAGTCAACTTATGTAACTGAGCATTGTTTTGCGTGGACGAATTCTCGTTGATATAAAGATAGTAGAAACTTTCCTACCGAGGTAGCCGCTTACATTCAGTTAGCGTAATGTCACGGACATACTAGTTGAGCTTCTGGTCTCGACAATCAGTCCGGCAGAAATCGAGGTATGTCGGTTGCCTTTTATCCGTTTGGCTGAGTTATTCGTTTTCGATAGTCCTATGAGGATCACCATATTAGGCGTTCCCGCTCCTCTTTGGGGTGAAGTAAGTTTATTACTTACTGACTGAGACGCCTCGATCGTGGAATATCAACGGGTCTACCCAGACAATTTTTTTTTTAAGTCAGAGTTATTCTTCTTTAGGGGCGCTGGCTTGACGCTCTCTTTGTGCCACATCTTCTTGCTGTGGAAAGGAAGTAAATACTGTGACAATAACATTCAGTTGTTATAATGTGACGGGCATACCAGTCGAAGTTCCGATTTCGACAATCAGTCCAGCAAAAACTGGGCAACTTCAGTGGCCCAGTTTTATCTGTTGGGATGAGATATTCGTCCTGAGTAGTCCTAGAAGGTCCACCATTTTAGGCGTTTCCGCTACTGTTTGGGGTGGAGTAAGTTTATTGATTACTGACTTAGGTGCCATGACCAGGGAATGCTGACCAGGCTATTCAGGCCATATTCAAAACGTCAGTATGCTCATTTTGTAAGGGTGCTGGAGTATTTCTCCTCAGCTTCTAGCCTTGTGCCACATCTTCTTGCTGGTGGAAGCAAGTAAATAATGTGACGATAACATTACGATACGTCTATTTTTAAACGAGAAAAAGGAGATAGAAAATTGAATTGGTGTTTTGTGTCAGGTTTTTCGATGGAGAAGAGTCGGATTGTTTTTGAGAATTTGCGTCGTCGTGTTTTCGGAGAATTGTTTGTTTTTTTCCTGTGCGCGCATATTTCTTTCGTATTATTTTCAACTTTCACTTCTACACGAAGTTTTTTTCCTGGGCGATTTGTTACATCAGATGAAAAGCAGCTATACTTTCGATGTTTCCCTTCTTCAATATTGTAAGATTGAACATGAAAAAAAACCTATTTTTTATTACTACGCTGGCTGAGATTACAGCAACCTATGGTAAGTGGCTCTTGTACCGTAGTGGCTCGACAATCATGTGTCTTTCTGTTTCCATATTTGCACCACTCAGACTGCAATAATATTTTTGAAAAAAATCTTCAAGTTTCCTGGTGCGTCTACAGTACAGTGATATGTGCCAGTCTAATTCATCTAGAACATAAAAGAGGGTTATCACTGTGTTAGCAGCTTTAGAAATAATGTTACGGCCGTTTCTACGCTCGAGTTGTGATAGCAGGTTGAGGGACTTTGGAAAATTCTGGTAATGAATATACCTTATGTACTATGCTAATTATGATAATTATAGAAATTATAATTCAACGTAATGGAACCTCTTGTGAGAGTCTTTGAACAATAAAGACGAAATGTCGATTAACAACTTTTGTTTTGTTTTAATTTTACATTTTGCATTATGTCGCATTATTGATTCCATAATTCTCATTATTTGTTCGAAATAGAAAACCAAACTTTAAAGTATGCAAATATCCCCAGCACTCATCCAAGAGCGAATAAATTATCCGAGATTGTTAGATTAAGTACATATATTCGGCGTAGTCTTATCTTGACTGACTTCATGTCCAAGTAATATAATATATAATTGTGCAGGATGAGCAGGAAATTCCAATGGCTGCAGATTGACAGGTATGGATATCGTTATAGGTATAGGTATCCTTTAGTTTCTGGCTAGAAACTGGATATGTCGTGTGTAACTTCAAAGGAAGTCTACTTCCCGCCTCTAAAGCAGTGTAAGATATGTTTCAGTTTTATTGAGACCTGGTGGACATCAAAGAAAAATGTTGCTATTCAACGCCTCTTGCGTATATTTATTGATAACTAAACATGGTAGGAAGTGTATTTGGTTAGTACACTTTGAAGAAAGAAAGTATCTAAAAGAATCCCATACTGGGAGAGATAGAGGTGTTAAATAGATAGACAGAGGGGAGTATGGAAAGAATAAATATAAAAGAGCAAGAAGGTTAGATAAAGAGAGAGCGACAGGGAGAGATATAGCGTGTTATTACACGCTCTATATATTCCTTGTCGCTCTCTTTTTATAGAGAATAATCGGGGAAAACTGACACAAACTTAAAAAAACATCAAAAGAAGTGATGACTGAAACTGACGAGGAAAAAGGGAAAATCAATAAATCAATGATTTTGAGGAAGAAGGGGAAAGAAATTGACAAGAAATACAAAACAAAATAAAACAGCAATGAACGCAGAGATAATCAAAGCGAATATATCGACTGTCTTTTAAGATGATTATGTCGAGAGAGAAAACGACGAATAAAAAATAAACCGGAAGTGTTTCTTCCTTCTTCATTGCATCAATCCCACTCACTTCCGCTTCAGATTTGTCATGTTGATTAATGCAATCGTCAGCACCCACACACGCCAATCTCGCTATATTCTCCCGAATATTTTGCTCACTTTATTTTTGTTTATTTGCATTTTTTATTGTTTTTTTCAATTTTATTTGTGTTTTCCCGCTTTAATTTTTAAAGCATTTTCTCATTAGTTTGACTTTAAAAATATAATTAAAGTTTCCCTTGAATTTTATTTAAAATAAATATTTCTAAGATTTCTCTCTATATCTAATGTAAAGTAACTATCTTTCTCTCTAGTCTCCTCCCTCTCTCTCTACCTTCATCTTACACACTCCCTATCTATCTCGCTTAGTATCGCTATTTCGCTCTATTTGTCTGTTTCACAGCGGTTACTAGCACTTTAAATCCTATTGGGATCTCTTATAGGCATGTACACATTAAACACCTTGTTAAGAGTATTAATCCGCGGAACTATTGGCCAAATAGTAAATTGTGATCAATTGAACGTAAAAGCTTAATCGATTACAATAGATATTGTGTTTCGTCATTATATAAACATAATCAGATATAGAAAACTAACACATATTCACACTCTTTCACTCTCCCTCTCTCTCCCTTCCACTTTCTCTCTCTACCCGTATCTATCTAGTATCGATCGCTTCGTCTTTCACTCTGAGCCTTCTTGCCTCTGTCAGCATCTAGTTGGCCTAATGGATACTTTCGCAGCCAATGGAATTGTGTATGCTGAGTTCAAATCCGTTGTATAACAAACATTGTTTGGATTCGATTAAATAGGCCAAACTAAATTTCACTCTACCACATATATACGCACACACAGAGACACAGACACACCCTTCTATCTGATAAATATTTCATTGTTATCTCAACATTGTCAACACCTTGCTATTTTTCATCCATATCAACTTAAGAATGTTTATCGAAGACACAATTGGTATTTTCTTATTTAAACTAATCTGTTATCACTTAAATTTCTTCTCCACTTCTATTTTTTATAATCATATTAAGTCGCATATTTCGATCTTCTTCAGTGTAATGTATATATCTATATTATTTTATTTGCTGGATTGCTACGGAAATTATTTATTGTACGTGACAAGTTGGTTATATATATATATATATATATATATATATATATATATATATATATATATATATATATATATATATAGTGATTATTAATATTCTAATGACACAAATATTAAGTATTTATTCATGTCATTTTTGCAGTGGCAAAATCAACGATGGTAATACTATTGTTTCTTAACAAGTAACATATATATATATATATATATATATATATATATATATATATATATATATATATATATATATATATATATATATTGAAGCAATGCTTCAAACAAACTACAATCTCCTTTTATATATATACAGGGTGGGCAAAAATAAGGGTCCTATTTTTAAAAATTCATAACTTTTTTATTTATTGATTTAAAAAAAAATTTTTTTTAGAATAAGTAAAGGACCCCTTCCGAAGCAAGCATGAGCCGTATTAGCCCTAAGGAACGTACCCTCATTTAGAAAACATTATTTTTGCTTAAAAAACTCAAAACAGTGTAAAAAACAATACTTTAGTTTTTGTAAGTTTTAAGAAGTGTTTTTCGGCTAAAATTTGTTTTGTTTATTTCAAATAAATGGTATCCGAGAACATTCGGCTAGAAACGGCTCACCCAAACTATATTAGCAATAGGGCGATGTATCGCCCATCAACCTCTGCATACCTGACAAAACTATGGCTATCTTATAGGGGCAACGGGTAATTTATTAAAAAATAAAAATAAAACAATATCTGTATTAGCATTGAGTTTGACATTTACACAGAGTTACGTTAGACAAGGACAAACTGGTTGTATGGTGAGGTAGTTAGAGACAACCCTAGCAGAGTGCTCGATTATTAAGAAAAATTCCAAAATAAAAGCGTACTCTGTATTTATCTATGTAATTGCAGAAGATGAAGACAAGATCGGTACCGTCGATTTAAAATCAAAAGACAGGCAACCAATAGTTCGCTTCCTATGCCGGACTCTCTTCAGCCTCTGGTTTGTCTGTCCTCTCGGCCGGAAAATGGCGTATCGCTCGCTGCGTGAATTTTTTTTACTATATTTCAATCTTCAATCTGATGTTTGCTATATTTAACTGCTGGGGAGTATGACGGTCTCTTCTCTACCTAATACCATTTGATGGTGAAATGTGCTCCATCGTCTTTTCAATCCAACACCCAATTGGCTAGTTATATGTTTGCCTTGTCACTATGTTTAAATGTTTATATGTGTGCATATATTATCTGCTGAAAAGTGCTCTGTGTCATCCCTATACATGTTTCGGCTTGGTCGCTGGGTTTACTTGTGATGCCGCTTCATATACAAAGTAATCTTCCTCGCAATTTCCATTCAGGAGTAGTTATCTTAGAACCTGCAGAAACAGCACACGCTTTCTTTTGCCTTTTGCTCGCTATAGATACTACTCCTAACAGATGAGGTTCTGGAGTAGCTTATTGTAATCCTGTTTCTATTTAAAAAGTTGTGCAATGTATACTTTCGGAAAAGGGTTTGTCTGGTAGCTTTAGGAAAATGTGGTCTACCCTGTTTCGGTGTAAAGGAAAAAAGGTTGTGAAAACTACATATTTTTCTGTTTTCTATTGTGATTGCTTTTAGGTGGTCGGTTATGAGTAGGATTGTATCTATAAACCCGCTGCTGTTGAGTGTGTTGTTGTAATATTATGCTGCGTGTTCAAACATGTCAGATGTATATGAAAGTTCAGAAATCATTTTACTTGTGTTAGTGATTATACTTTTAAAATCTGTGGCGGATCAATATCGTTTGTTTATGTATTTTAAGGTTTCATTTAGTTTGTGGAATGTTTTATGGGTCTTACAAAGAAAGTCAAGAGTGTTGTGTAAGAAATCTACTTTTCTCAGATTCATATGTATAGTCCTTTTGAATCAAAGTTTCAGAAATGATTTTCACGTAATTTACACCACAGTTGAAACGCTATATTACGAGGAGACAGACCGACACAGATGCTGAGTCCGGCATAGGAGGCAACATATAGGCCACTTTTTGTTTGGATTTGAAACCGACAGTACCGATTTTGTACTTATATTTTATAATCACGTATATATATATATATATATATATATATATATATATATATATATATATATATATATATATATATATATATGTATGTATGTATATATAAATTAAAGAGATTTTTTTTATTTATTCACTAACGTTTTGTTAATTTAAAACTTGATTATATTAGAGAATGAGTGTGCAGGAGGGGAGACGTAGCAGGAATTATGAATTCCTGTTTTCCCAGGTCACTGATAGGACATTGGCAGGATTGCTGGCGTCAGTGAGAGGACAGTTTGTTACATCTAGCGTGGCAAAAAATCTGATTAGTACACGATGAGATCTCCGGGCAGTAGGTGTCACTACAATGAGAGAGATTAACTCTTCCTAAAACCATCAAAAGCAAACTCTAAGAAGGACGCAACTGTCAGCATTAGAAGGCATGCTAAGGTTCTAGAGGTCGACCCAAATACTGTAATGACTGCTGTACACTGGAACTTCGGTATCACGTTCTTTATGTAACAACCAAGTCATCTTCTGACCGACGGCATGATGCAAAATGCTAAAATGTGTGAGAAGATCCTAACATTCCTCAAGCAAGAGCATTTCTGTGAATATTTTCAGAGATAAAAAAATCTTCACTATAGAAACAGTTTATAATAGGAGGAATGACCACCGGATAGCAAATTCAACAGAGGATGTCAAGAAAGTTTTCAGGACTCAAACTTATCCTAAATGATTGCCCTGTGCATCTTTAGTTCAGATAGCAATAACATGCCCACTTATTTCTTCAAGTCTTAGAAAAGATCAGAGCTTATGTGTATAAGTTTTTAGATACACTGTTTCGCTCTGGCTAAAGAAAACTTACCCAGAAAAGAAATATATGTTGCAGCAAGATGTGCATCCTACCCACACAGCCAATAAGGTCCAGACTTCCTGTCAAAACCACATGGTCAACTTTTAGCCAAAAGACCTTTGGCTCTCGAGCTTCCCTGAGTTCAACCTCCTGAACGTTTTCTCGTATGCGCCATTGAGAAGAGGACAAGTGGCATCCATCATGCAAATGTGAGATTACTTTAGCTTGTCATTTTCAGAGAATGGAGGGTTTAGCCAGTGGAGGGCAGGAAAAATGTTATATCTTTTTTTTTAGGCTTACGTCAAGGCTGAGAGAGGACTCATAGCGTAGATTTTTCTGAACGGTTTAATACATTCTAAAAAGGTATTTCTCTTGCGTTTCAGAAAGAACGATTCGTACAAAAGTTATTACTATAAACACTTTCTGAGGATGTCATATTCAAGTTTTAAAATACAACTTTAGTAAGGTCGGTTACATTCCGGGATGTTTTCGATCTTCAGTAGTTTCAAACATTTGTCTAAATGATTTTACCAAAAACAAACATAAACTCATACCTTTTTTATTTCATCTCAGCAAAAAAGCAGAAGTGATGAATTAATACACTATTCTTATATTAAAAACAGCAAGGTCGTTCAGGAATGGCAGCATTTTGTAATAAATACATTTTAAATGTTTGATCTGATAGTTTTCGTCTCGGCACAATTTTCAATTCACTATGTTACTGATATAAGCCGGTACTTTTTTTAGAATTTTCTATTTTATACTCGCGTTAATATTTTATCTTTCCGTTCCCTTTAATACTTTGACAGATTTTGCTGATTTTTCATATCGGCTTTCCTGGGGGAATTATAGGATATATTGGTATCGCTTTATATGCATTTTCATTTGGTCTTATATGCACTTTTTTCATATGTTGTTAGTGTTTTTTTACTTGTCTTGCTTTTCAAATGGTGGGTGTCCCTTCTATATACACTGTTCCCCCGTTTTATGTCTTGTGATCGCTCTATATATTAAATTGCCTGTCAGCTATTTATTTGTACATTGTTATTTCTAAAGGGTCAGGTTGTTAATGTTTCTAAAGTGAAATGGTTGTTACTGTTACTACTAATGTATGAGTCATTCTACTGTTGTTTGATGTGTTACAATGAGTTTATATTTTAAGTTGTGCTTTAGTATCAGAGCTTTTATGTTATCCATGCAGTTATATTTGACATTAACGTGTTTACTATTTATCATTTTATGGAGTCTGCATAATTCATGTCTTTTAGTTTAAAAAATACTTTACCTATGAGTATCATTATTTTGTTATTTTAGAGCTCGTTAAACCAAACCTTTTCTTTTCACCCACAAATATGTATCTACTAATAATACCACTTATAATTAAACGGATTTTATTTAATAAGAGGCATATTTACAGTGTGCACCGCTTTTTTATCGCATTCATTGGATACTGTAAAATAATGTGTTATAGTTGAACAATTTATTCGTTTGTTAGAAGAAGGACTAAACACTAGACGGAATAATTAAAGGTAGATACAGAAACAAAGAGCGAAGGAAGCGGATATACAATTAACTATTGAAGCTGTCGAAGGCGAGTATGCGTGAATTAAACACTTACACAAACATAGGTCGTCTATAAACGGTAGGTTTTAAGTTTGTAAACACTTTTAAGAGGTCCCATTTTCTTAATGGCGTCTTCATTCTACATATGGAAAAAAATAATTTATTTGCTTGATTGTTTACTTCCACTGAACCGAGTGAAATTGAACTAGAACATTACAGATTACTTTTTATTTCAACTTGATAATTCATTCACAGTTCGTTTCTGCTCATTTAATGAATTAATATGGTACAATTTAAGCTTACATAAATAAAGAAAACAATTGTGTCGTGTAGTATTCGAACCAACGATCGTATACACTATTGGAACTGAAAATAAACGTTTTAACAACATAGCCACCGATCAAACGAAAATGTATTGTCTTTCTAATCTACTCAAATTAGTTCAGTGAAGTGTTTTTTTACCTCTCTGCGTAGATCAAACACCGTTCAAAGTTCAAAACGTGAGGAAACATCAATATAACATTTAAAAAATTCTTATTAAAGTGAATGGATATAAATGGACATATATATAATAAACAAATAATGAAAAAAAGATGAATGTTTACACAATACGTTGAAAAGTATAAACGACTATTATAAGTATTTTTGTCATCTAAAAGGGAGTGGTAAAATGCTATACCACGACACACATGAAGACAACTTCCCTTCATATAGAGAGAAATGCCTAGTATTGTTAGTATATTACACTCGAAAAATATTATTAACATTAGACTAACGTGAACGCATTTACGTCCAACCGACGAATTAGGTGACAACATACTAAGCTGTAATTAAATCACATTTGTCTATATGCATGTTGTACCCAGGCTTATGTCTCACAAGTAGGATTTTAGTCTCGCAATGGCGATGTCATCCAACAAGAATACCCAGCGAGCAATTAATGTGAAACATCGACCTGGGTTCTTTGTAGTTTGAAGGCTGAAGCCCTTCTTGAAACGAGTAGATACACTTCACAGTCGGCCTTCGCCGCAGTTAGCTTGATTAGTGTTAGTCAATAAACTTTCTTGTACGTCGTTCAGGTGGCAGAGTACTTGTCTCGAATGCAGGTGACTCGTGTTTCGAATCCTGGGTTCGAATGCGTCCTACTAAAGAGACCATAATGAGATCGAAATTCGCGTCTAAAACTTCTGGTCTGTAACTTTGATAGTGTGTGTGGGCTGCGGCGTAATCTTGTTGTGAAAATATTTATATATTATATCACACAAAAAATCTAATATCAATTAGCCGCTGGGTTAGCCTGTTGGATGTCCTAGCGAATGTAAAATCGTGCTTGCGAGATATCGGCCTGGGTTCTTTGGAGTTAGATTATACACCGTTTTCTTGAGAAGTGTTTGTACATTCCACAGTCAACCATTCGCCGCGGTTTGTTTGATCTGTGTTAGTCAATAGATGTTCTTGTATTGGCGTAGTAGCTCAGGTGGAAATGAAGTACTCGCCTAGTATGCAAGTGACTCGTGGTTCGAATCCTGAGTTCAGATGTGTCCCACTGAAGAGCCTAAAGTAGGGCGAAACTCGGGTCTAGAGCTTCCGATCTCTGGGTTTAATGGAGTGTGTTAGTTGCGGCGTTGTCTGATTGTTTAAATAATTGAATATATATATATATATATATATATATATATATATATATATATATATATATATATATATATATATATATATATATATACTAGCAAAACACTACCCGCGCCGGTTAGCTATTAATCTAGTTGTAGCCTTATCTGCAAAAGAAAAACAAGGCAACAATTTTCTTTTCACATTTTGGTAATTTGAAGAAAAACAACAAATCCGATTATTGTCATAGTGTTATTTGATATATTCCAATGTTGAGATTTAATTGTGTGTTAGCATAAAAATGAATTCCCCATAATTGAATAAAAAGCGAAAACTCGGGGCGATTTTAAGAAATAACCAACAGAAAAAATGGGTGAAAACAAATAAACAAAACACTGTTACCAATGGCAATAAATTATTTTATTAGCTACCTGCTTATTTTTTGTGTGTTTTAAATAATAATAAAGCGTTTTTATTGTATTTTAATTATTCGTCCAATCCGATTGATATACAGTTTCATTTTCAAGATTGCGTAAGCGAACATCCCTAAAGTGTGTTTAATGTGTTTTGTCGACTTTTAGGGTAAAAAAAAACAAACAAATAGTCAACAAATAAGTGTCCCAAACGCTTTAAAAGTAACTTACTACATAATTGAATAGAGAAAAGTACAAAAAAAAATAATCAGACTTCGTAGACGGTCGGCGATCGACTGTTACCCATCTTTCTTTTTCAGACTAACCGAACTTTTTAATTAACATAAAAAATGTTTTTAAATTACAACTTATTAGGGAAGTCAACTAATATATTTTCACACTAATCCTAAGTTCGACTGGCAAGGTCGTACAGCTACACGTAATCGCCTAGACACGTGGACCGCCAAAAAATAACACGCAGAATGTATCTCACTAGCATAAAAATGTTTCCAGCTTGCTATCGTTTCGCAAAGTAAGTAAGGATTAAGTTATAGAGTCAATGCGGTATTTTGGTGAGAGTGTCAAGCGTAAAGTAGATGTATTGTCAAAATTGTATGACCATCGCCCCATTACCCACCCCTAAAAACATTAAGACTTCAGTTCAAATTTAAAGAATTTTATTTATAAGTGTCATATAAACACGGAACAAAAACTTTCGCATTTTTTCATGAAATAGATAAATACTGATATTTTGGTAATTTCGATACAAATTTATTTATCTTTTAAATAAGAAACAAATTGATAGAAAAATAATTCAATTTCGTTGGGCGATCATACGAAGCACTTTAATAAACACTAAAAAATAAAAGCTGGCTTTTCGTCGTCGCGAGCGTAAGAGAGAGAGTGAAAATGAGAGAGAAAGAGAGAGAGAAAGAGAGAGAAAGAGAGAGAGATGAAGGAGAGGAAATGAGGCGGAGGGGAGTACTTAGCTCAATGCGTTGATATAAATTTATATATTTTTCTATGAAGTAAATCTGTTTCATTTAGA
>OY744546.1:24585783-24628283 GCA_963556195.1 Sepiola atlantica | reverse complement strand
TTTTAACTAGTCTAGGAGAAGGACAACTGTTAAGTAACAGCCATCTTCTTCTCATCTAGGAATAAGATTTCAGGTTGCCACTGGATTCAACCGATACCTGTTTAGTTGAAGTGTAGTTGGGTTTGCGTAACTATTGCTTCACAATAGACTCTTAACACAGGCACCCTCTCAGCGTGTATATTTATTTACTTCCTCTCCAGAAGGTTAGGCACAAGGCCAATTTAATCTTACTCCCACAAGGTAAGATGTGACCCAAGGTCGGGTCGGGAAAGTGGGCCTTGAAAAACCACCGCCCGAGAATGTGAGCACTCTGCCCAATAAAAATTGCCTGGGCAGCCCCGTCAGGATCCCCCGGCACGGGCGCCTGTGGCAGTAAGCAATAAACTTACTCCTCCCCAAAGAGGGGAGACAAAGCCTGGGATGGTGGACCTCCTAGACCTGCACAGGACAACCCCACAGACCGGCGGAATCAAGCCCCGAAGGACAAGATGGCACCGGTCTATAGGGTGCAGTATCCATCGGAACAGATACTACACTTTCTTCCTAGCCAAAAAATCAGCAGGTAATAAAGACTGAAAGGAGTCCTCATGTAATGCTGGTTCAATCGTCCTCAACATTAATTTACATATTATTAAACGACTCGTTTCTCGTTGCCTTTTTTTTCATCCTCTTTTCCCCTTCGTTTTTATTTATGTTTGCAATTTTCTATTCTATCGATTTTTCTTCCTTTTTGATTGCTTTTCCTTTTTTTCTTTTTTTTTCTATTTTTCACTTTTTATATTTCATTATTTTCGCCTGTTTATACGTGTCTTTTCTTCTCATTTTTACTCGTGGGGAACAGGAAATGTCCGCAGAATATAGACTTTAATCATATATTGTTATTACTTTCATTTGAATATAACAGAATAGTATTTTCACACTCCCGCATATATCAACACGCGTGAATTACTCTCCCTCTCTCTCTCTCTCTCTCTCTCTCTCTCTCTGTTGCCTCTGTCTGTACATCCCTCGTGATTTTCACTCCTCCTCCTCTACCAAATTCTTACCCCTGCTTTTTTTTCTGTATACGTGTATTAAAATATTCGCGGATGGACGTTAAATTATTTCCTTTGCAATGCGTCTCAGATGTCTACACAGAGCCCAGGATGATTCTGCGTCGTGATCGGCTGGTATGTCTTAATTAAGTCCTCTGCGTTAAACATAGCTATTTATTTTACCTTTTTATTGTTTTCCCCAACATCAAGAGACACAGTGGTTGCATACTAAATCGGGCAAGGTCAAGACTAGAACACACAAATAATGATAGTTACACATGCGCAGAAGCAACGTTGTCACCCTCACTTTATTTGCGGTTTCGCGTGTGACAGTAGTTTCACCATGCAGAGTTAGAGACGACCAAAGCATGCCGGATCCGGATGCCGAATCCTCTTTGCATTTTTTTCAGAGCCCCCTAAGGTGTGTTTCGGCTCTAATACTAATGTTTGCCTAACTTGTCAATCAAGGGTGACCCTGTTAAGAACCAGGGGTACATACGTCATTAGTCTTACAATACCGTTTCATTCAGATTGCTGCTGTTGCTGTTTATGGTAAACCGTGATATTTTGTTTGGCTTTATGTACGAACGAATACAGAAGGTCGAGAAATACTAGATAGTACTTAAATATGGGAAAATAATACTTTCTAACTCGGTATATATCAAAACGTGTGAATTACTTTTGCTCCCTTTAAGCAATCTGTATAAACCGTTCTCGCCGTATGTTTCACTCCTCCTATACCGACTACTCTTTTAACTCTTTCTCTTCCTGTACGCATGTTATTTAGATGTTACATGGTGGTTGCGTTTGTGCTGGTAAACGTGAGGCGTGAAAAAATGTGTTGATCTACGTACGAAGACTGAATGTAATTTAATAATTGTTTCTATAATAAAGTCTAATGTGTATTAATATATATATATATATATATATATATATATATATATATATATATATATATATATATATATAGTCTAAAGAAGCTTTGAGTCATTTTAAACAAAAGAAGAAAAGAAAGGAAAATGCAGTTTAAATTCCCAGAGAAACTAACTAAATCCAAGATATCGCAGACTTAGCATTCGTTGGAAAATTCATGAAAAAAAAAGAAGGGGATTCAAGTATCTAACAGTGAAACAAAAACAGGGGGGCTTTACTTAAGCGTGAAATATCAAAACGGGGATCATCAGTTATTTACCATGTAACTGTTTCGGATATTTAAAAACAGAACAGTTATAATATTCATGGCTCTCCAATGGTACTGTTCAAACGACCATTTCCCCAATAATCAAGTGTAGAAATAATTCAGCTTAAATTTCACTGATATATACATAAATAAATAATAATGATGATAATAATAATAATAATAATAATAATAATAATAATAATAATAATAATAATATATTACCGTTAAGACTACAGTGTGATATGGTAATTTGCATATCAAATAACATCAATAATAATAATATTAATAATAATAATAATAATAATAATAATAATAATAATAATAATAATAATAATAATAATAATAATAATAATATTAAAATGTGACATTATACCTTTTTTTACTATCATAAATTGTAACGATACTTTACACATCTCTTAGTCTATATATTTTCATAGTTCGTAATGCGAAGGCCCGGGGGGTCAACGTTTCTCGGGGCACCACCCAAAATCGAAACAACACGAAACTCACTGCGAAAGTTAGAAAGGTCGGCCGGGCCTCTTAGTAAATGTAGCGTTCATTTAAATGCAGAATAATTAACAGAGTTTTATCTCCACATTTTAACAATAGTTCTTAAGCCTTTAAACTGGCTTTAAACTTATGACGTCCTTAACATGTTTCAAATCGTTTTTACGTTTTAAATCAATATTAAAAGTTACCTTACCGATTTCTGCCTCACTGTTGGTCGTGGGTTTGCTTGCACACTCATCTCCGTTGCTGGCTCGTGATCGTAGTGGGGTACCTGTCTTGTGGAGAAACTCTGTCCTCATGCACGGGAGACAAAAACGCTCGAAGGCAAGACTTTTAAGATAGAGATTCTATCCTTTTATTTCACACTTCAATCGGAGAGATTTCCACTCGTCGATTTCTTCATTCACACCCTCTTTCACTTTCATACTGTTTGTGAAATGTGACGGATGCAATCAGCTATATTCTTGTCCCGCCCTTGGGATCTTGCTCTGCGTCTTAGCCCATATCTGGCGATGTTACCCAGACTCTACGCATTGCAGAGCTCAGTTTATGGACGTCTGTCCATCTCGCGCCTCCATAGTGAACTGTATAGAAAGCTAATTTCTCACCAAGTATCTGTGACGTATGAGTCCTTTGACCCTTCAATCAATGTCATAACAGAACTCAATATTGTTTTTTGTCTAACCTTTTTGATCCGAGTGTTTTATCTCGGCCAGCTCACATCCAGTGTGTTATGATTCTCAGAATGAATCACCGGGGGAATATTTTTGTTTTCCCCAGATTATATATGCACCTATTTTGCACTTCATCCTATTTCTTTCACCCAGTTCATAATCCATACTAGCTAACTTTACACGTTTTCAGAATACAGGGCCCCTCATAATATAACACAAACACTACACCCAAGAACCATTCTGCGATATGGTAGCTAGCAATAACATTATATAGGAATAAAAGTTGCATTAAAAAAAGGTAGATAAGAGGAAGGAAACCTAGCCATACAGATCTAAACACTCGATATATTGTCTAAAGAAGCGTTGAGTCATTTTAAATAAAATAAAAGAAAAAAGGAAAATGCAGTTTAAATTCCAATAGAAATTAACTAAATCCAAGATATTGAAGACTTAGCATTCGTTGGAAAATTCATGAATAAAAAAAAGAAGGGGATATAGATGTATGTGACTTATTTAACTACTTGACTCATTTACATACCCCAGAGTGCTTCGCCACATTCTTTAAAAAACATTCCGCTATTCATTACGGTATTGATCCAGTATTTTAGCTGTCAAAAGAGGCATGTCAGTCTCAACCTCGCAAATCTCTTTGGTGGTCGTCTTTTTAAAATGATTGTTTACATAGCTGGAGTGTGATAGTCGGGAAACATTTCGATAAAAAACACGTTAACCACTTTTGTTCGTAAAGCGTTATTGATAGATCAATTAATATTAAGCATATATATATAGATTAATAAATATATATCCGCCCGGTCACACAATATTTACCAAGTGAAAAACTTGCGGAATAAACCATTTCGAATGTTTTGGGATGTGAGAAAACAAATATCAAGTATGATGATCACCGACGTCTAAAATTAATTTATGAATAATTATTTTACATGTCATCAGAAGTTTCTTTTTTTCCTGTCTTTTTTCTATACACAGTAAAAAACGCATGTATCGAAATGCGTTTTTCCATTATTTATTTAAACTATTACAATTTAAGATGTTTTTTGTTTTTTTAATTTCTAACTTCAGTACTTCAGACGGTATTTTATATGAGCCTGAATATTCGTGCACTAGCGAAGCATACTCTTTTCCGTAATTTTTTTATGTAGTGTGTACACTCGTATTAATATATAGATGATAGCGGATCATCACCATCACCATCACCATCATCATCATCGTCATCGTCGTCATCATCATCATCGTCATCATCATCATCATCATCATCATCCATGTAATCGTCTCATCTTCCTTGGTCAAGCGTCTTACGTTTTCTGACAGCCGGCAAACCCTATCTTCAATCTTGTCGTTTTTAAAGATTGATTCCGGTCAATGTCCACTGTCTGAGTTACTTGTTGATGGTTTGCATCCAAATTTATTTGGTCCTTACAACATTCACCCGTCCAACACAAGGTGCCTGCATTTGCGTATCCAATGGTCTATCTTTTCAACTTTACCAAAACAAGGAATGTTGCTGACTGATCGTCAGGAGTTCATCAAGCCTTTTTATATTTAGCCTCAACAGGGTATCAGATGGTATGCAGGTTATACGTATTAATATAAGGACTACACCCTCCAGACCTATACATTTTGTATATATATATATATATATATATATATATATATATATATATATATATATATATATATATATATAAGACGACAAAGTTATAACCTGCAAGACAGCAGTCTCCGGTAATGTGTTCTACGAGAGAGAAGCCATCACACAGAAACTGTGTCCATCGAAATTATGGCCGTGGCTAGACACATGTCAGGAGAATGTACAGTCTTTAAGAGTTACTGCAGTTAATATCTTACAAAAAAAAAACAATTCCAGCCCGATCGAGCCCCTTTCGTGGAAATACCAATAAAGTAGAGATGGGTAAGCAACGTCTTTTCTTTGAGAAAAGGTTTGTAGGAGAGCAAAAAACTGGCCCAGTCGATTTTTTAATTTGTCAAGGAAGGAAAGAATGTTCTGTGCAACACCTTCCCGACGTAACAGCAGTATTTCACCTTAGAACACGTCTGGCTCATATATAGGTAGAAGATTGCATCTGGAACAAGGTACTATTTTTTTCAGCGACCTTAGTAACATATGTTATATAAGTCTTCCATATTTAACCTGGATTCGTCCGTCGCTCGAGTTGTGTTTTAAATCGCATTTTCTTTCCTAACCGCGCGGTTTGGACTGACGCATCTTATTTTAGATTCGTGCAAGCATCTCTATACAAAAGTTTGTCGTTATTTTATCATTGCATTATTACTTGAAAGAAACCAATTAAACTCTATGATCTTCGTGTCATCTTTCATAATATTGGGCGTGCGATGTTTTTAGTACCGTTTATGACTTATTTTATTGACGACGCCCTTTTTAATGTGAGTGCATTGCAAGTTTACGGCCTAATCACGCGACACGCTGTTTCATCTTGTATCACCGATTAGATCACCGACGTTAAGCCACGTAGATCCTGGTCAATACTAAAACGAGTAATCATTTTTGTATGCTAAAAGCTGTATGTGGACTTATATTAGTCACTGGATCAAGCAGTGCCATTTCAGGTAAAGATTGCACAACCCTTGCTCCACAATAAACTCCCACGCAAAATAAATTACAGAGAATATCCATCGTGTCTCGAGAGTGAACGATATCTGTGAGTTTCCAAGTGAAAGTTCCTATTTTCCTCCGCCGACCTATTATAAATATGTGTAGTATTCGTCCACTGGTTATTCTCTGTGAATTCTCGCTTACAATAAACAGCAGCGCATTTCCCAAGAACCCAAGTTGCAGTTGGTCTCCGAAGATTTTAAGCATTCTTCATCATATTTTCTTATTATTATCATTTCGTGGTCCGTAACAGTGACCCGACTTTAATAATGACCGATGCTTTTCTCTCAAATGTGAGCGCCTACCCAAAATTTAAATGACGTCCTTCTCTTCCGGTCCAGGTGTGGATAATGTAATCACTTTTAATTAGTTCCATCCTCTCAGAAACCCTATGGCTACTTTTCATAATACAACTCGATGTTTGTGCCACTTTTATTTTTCTTCTGAGTGGGTGGGTTACAGTTCTAGTATATTTCTTATATATTAAACCCAACTTGTCTCAGCTCGTTTTAATTCCTCTTTATATAGTTTCTGTATATTTCCTGGTGTTCAATTTTATTTGATCTTCATCGTGTTATTTTCACTAACCTGTTGTCACATTTGATTAAATTGACACTTGTTTTGCCAGTGATATCTGGTGTCCGCACCCGAATTTTTTGCTTCATGTGTCGACTATTTTAATAACTTTACTTCCCTCCGATTACGGGAAGATGTGGACAAGGCCAGAATGTGGGTAGAGCAAGCCAGCGCACAAAGCTACTTAAGCAGCCCTCTCGCATTCCCCGGTCTCAGGCAGTTATCAATGAGCTTACTCCTTCTAAAAGCGAGAATACAATGCCTGGGAGGGTGGACCACTTTATGCTGAACAGCACATATACCACAATCCGAGAGAACGAAGCCACTGCATTTACAATGACCAAGAGTCTTTCGGACTGAAATCCGAGAACATATCATCGATTGGTATACTTAGACAGAAGACCTAGATTGCTTTTGCCGTCTATTCTTAATCAGTACGTCTTATGGTGTTCATCTTCATTTGTTTCCAATTTCTCTAGTCTTTCTTCCCGGTTTCCAGAACTGTTCCTAGTGCTTCTAAATAATTCGTACACTTATTTCTATTACTCGAGGCACGATGTGGAAACTCCCAGGTGCTTTCGACATTGATCTGTATAATTTATTCTTAATAATTATATTGCATTTGAAACAATAAATATGGCTAGGGTAAATACTATTAAGAAAAACAGACTTCTCTTCAGTAAAAATAATGGACATTATTCGATAAATATGATTTAAATGAATAAAACGAGTATGTCTCCTGTCTTTATTTATTTAAAATTGTAGCAAATTAATTATTTTTAAAAGAATAATATTCTCTGTTGTCTTACAGTATAAATAATTGCAACTAAATATTCTTCAAATCGGTTAAACGAATGTCACTTTTTTAAATGTATTTATATAAAATTGTACTATTTTACTACAAGGGACGGCATAGTTTACTTTGGGAACAACTTATTTAAAATATGTACATTCGAAAGTGTGTGCCTTAGCGACATCAGAGTAATAATCAATCATCATTTTTGCTGATCGGACGATCTAATCTTTTGAATGTACGCAAAAGTGATACGTACGTACACACAATAAACATTTTAGCGTATTTTTATAGAGATTAGTATTATTAGAACTTATCCACTCATACTTCGTACATTTCAACTCACGTGTTGTTCGCGCATTCGCAGTTAACCATAAAGTTTTTGCTGATATAACGGTCGGTTGCTTTCTTTGGAACTTGTGGCAATAAGTTTCCTCGGGATTCCAGTTCAGTTCGTATACTGATCCTCCAATTGTAGATGTCGGAATTCCTGATCGGACCTCCCATCTTTTCGATGTTCGTGGCTACACATTTTTGTTAGCCCCCCCCCCCCCCTAACAAAAATGTGTCAGATTATATTAGTATGTTTATATATTTACACATACAGTCTCACTTTCTTTTTATTTCATTTTACTCTGCTCCATCTATACTTGTAAATATATTTTAAAAGTCGATTTTATTTAGAACGTACTTGAGGTAGGTGCGTATTAAATGAAATCTGGGTTGGTTTCAGCATACAATCATTTTTTTAAATGTCGGTTATTTTCATCAGTGCGGTGAGTGTATGGTGCCCATCATCAAATTTTTTCTGGTAATGTTTCCAGATTTTTTAGAACTGTTCTAAGTTATTCTTGCATTATTTTGATTACGGTTTGGGGGGGGGGTGCTTCTATAACGTGTTCAGTTCATTGAAGTTGTTTGCATACTTCAGCTTTACTTGATGTGTTTTCGACAGCGAAATTTATCTTGCAGCATTTTAATTATTTTTATTTTTATCATTTTTATTTATTATTATTATTATTATTATTATTATTATTATTATTATTATTATTATTATTATTATTATTATTATTATTAGCAAATATATGGTGGCTACGATCGCATTTTTGTAAGACTGAGAGGATAGTATGATATCAAATAAACACATACTATACTACAGCCTAGAAAAAGGCAGTAATGGCTGGGAGGATGTTACATAGTCCTTTTCGTCTTCTAACTCTCAATCGAAAATGTGTTACCCCTTATTACTTTTTGTTTCCTTCGTCGAAATCCTTGCATTGCGTTGTTTCTTACTTCTTGATGGCGAGATATGTGTGTAGCGTATTTCATATGTATTTTCTCTCTGCGGCCTTATTGCCGCTTGTTGCCCTTTCCCGTGTATATCGTCTATTTCTCCGTCGTCACTTCTTCTCGCCGCCGTGTTAATTATTTGTCTTGCACCCGTGTTCGTCGGTCTGCATACAAGAAGAAGAAAAAGATTCAGAATGGAGATTTATTTAGAGAAAAATACCAAGTAAATGATGTGCAATTACCACACTGCTATACACAAGCTATGATACACTTTTACGCACAGGCAATTTCTTGTGATCGTACTCATTCACACGTGTGAAAATCTATACTAAAAGATCTACAATACATGATCTAACAGAGTGTATTATGACAACAGAAAAGATACTACAACATCCCCCACACGCAATAATGGAGGAAGTAATTCCTGGGGAATAGGTATCATGACGAAAAAAAGTGATACTGCACTACCCAGCAAAAAAAGAGTTCATGCCTAGGTTAATGGTCTCATGAAAACAGAACATATACTACACTCGACGCTAAAAAAGGAGTTAATGCCATGGAGGATACTCTCATGATAAGAGAACAGATACTACACTTCCTCTACTGAATTGAGCATTGGAAGGTAGTACAATAGTGCACTAGTCTGGAATCGTATAGTTTCGGCTTCAGACAGCGAGATTGAAAATCTCCATTAATAATAGCTTATTATGTTCCTGTTCCTTTTTCGTCTTTTGTATTTTATTGTTTAGATACGCCTTTGCATATAAATGATCATCTTTTGGGGTCGGTCGGTAGCTCTATCACACTTCAGTTTGAAAGAACAATCTTATCGCTAAAATCGATTCAATAGACCAAGGATTCTCAACGGAGACCTACATGTCTCATTGGGAGATGGATTACAAGAACTTTAAGGGTCCCACCAAAAAAGTGCTATTTATTTTGGTTTGCTTACTAAGAGAGGGGTGTGTGTTTATTGAAATCTAAAAGATTTGGATTTACGTTTTTTGTTATTAATATAACAAAATTAATTAATTCTTATGTTTTACTAACCTGAAGACACATTTTATTTAAAATAAAATTATATTTGCATATATCGGGTTCATAGCTCTTAAGGTAGTCTACAAGAAAAAAGATCCTGAACCCATGACACAGACGAATACTATTTTAACTGAGTCTTATCTACTTCATAGGTGCCTCCGTCCGTCATTCTTTCTGTAACACTTAAGTCTCATTAGTTTAAAATAGCATTTTCATTGGGCTGTCATGCTTAAATTTGAAATACCATTGTCCTGTTCTGTACAGCATGAGTTTTAAATTGTATAGTTCTCTGCTCAGTTACGCAAGTATTTCAAATAGTATAGTTTTAAAATCTTGCAAGTATTTGTTTTACTAATTAGTCATAACTTAGCAAGTCATCCTATGATAATGGTAGACGAGATGGATGGGTTGTCAGTCGAATGATGACGTATATGGTGAGAGGGTACACAAAAGTGAATGGAATTTACAACGTTTGATAACTTACGGAGACGTTTATTTAAAGTATGTGTTATTATTGGATTTAAAGACGACCATATTGTACTCTAAAAAGTAACAGTCTCGTTGTAATGAATTTCACAGATGGAAAGATTTCATAAAGAAACTACGTTCATTGTAAGTCCGCCTAACCCTGGGTAAACGGAGGAAAAAGGGAAAGTTCTTTTTTTTAAATGTTGGTGATGACAGGTTCATGTGAATGTCTTACAAGAAGAAACAAGAGATTAGAGCTCAGTCGAAAATATTCCATGAGAATACTGATAAAGTAGATAAATAATACACAATCTCGTCTGTGAGAACGGGGCTGTAGAGCACAGAAGGGATTATCATCCACAAGATACCGAAATCGATGCTGTACTCTGTCAGATTAAGAAGGGGTGGTCTAGGCGGCATATCTCTCGTACACTATCTTGGCACGTATTTGACTTTTATCTCTATAATATTCACTCTGCATCAATGGATGTGTGAACCTTCAATTTGTAATTGCCATTTTGATTTCTAAATTCATAGAACTGACTACCGTTATTTTACTGTTTACTGATGATTCTCCTTCTGTTTAACCTAAAGAAAAAACAGAAACGGAAGTCAGTTACAAAATGGCCGACCAAATAAAAGACAATCTATATTTATGTTGGCAAGTTGAATCCGGTACACGAAAATTCCGCCATCTTTCGATTTTCCTTTTTTGGTGACAAAAGAACAATAGGAAGGAGAAAAAGAATCGTTAAATGAGATGAAATTCTCATTATATAGTCTGATTGATCAAGGCTCAAGACATTTCTGCCTCTGCGAAACTGGTTCCAATTTCTACTTTTTTTAATTTAATTTTGACTTTGTAGTCATTTTGAAATATCTTCTTTTTTTCTACTTATATATTTTATCTTCTAGCTAAATGTCCATGGTTCAAATTTCTCCTAATGTGTTTCACCGTTCAGAAAAATGTAAAGTATTTACACCAATCTCCCTCTCTCTGTCTATCTCTCTCTCTTTATATATATATATATATATATATATATATATATATATATATATATATATATATATATATATTCAACGATCAAATCCTCTCTTTCGAATAGGTTTCTAAAAGTAGTCGTTGATGCGAAGAAGTTTGAAACACAAAGTATTAACGCCGGCGTGTCTCAAAAATCCATTCCGGCCCGACCCTCTTCCTGATCTCATGAATGATAACCAAATCACATTCTAAAATCATTCGTTCAAATAAATGCGGATGACACGACCATTGATGGCAACACTTTGAAGAGCATTAATGAGCAACATTTGTATGATGCTCTTTATCCGTCCCGGAACACGTCGTGCAATGGGGAAACGTTGGTTGGTGGGTTACTTTTAATAAGTCTAAAATCAAGTGCCTCTCCTTTCAAAACCAAAACACAGATTCTCACTTTCACCCAAGTGAGATGAATGACTCACTCATTTATGAAGCCCTCTAAATTGCTAAAATTCTAGGACTTACCTTCACTCCAGATCTGAAATAGAAAACTTACATGAAATATGCTTGTTAAGTTCGCTGGAAAATAGTTATATTATTCTTACCGCTTTAGAAAGTGTCTCACTCTTGATGCAATCCTCTACCTGTGTAAGAGTCAACTACGTCTTAAGATTGAGTACTGTTTCCACATCTCTAAAGGTAGCTCTCAAGATACTCTTTCCCTCATTGACAGAGTACAAAACCACCTTAAAATCTAGTGCAGCAGCCCTCTTCTCTTCCCTGAACCCTTTTATCGTAATTTTTATGAAATAGTTTCCACTGATCTCTTATCTATTGCTCCCACTGTAAAACAGTAACAACCACAACTCGTCCATCTACAACCACAGTAAATACTTTTCTTTTCCTCTGACTACCTGAAACTAAACGGAACTTACATGATCAAAGTTTCTTTATGAAAATTGCCCGACTGTGGAACACAATACCTCGGACTGCTATCCAACTCACTACAACATCTAACCTGTAACAAATTCTTGTTGAGCCGGCATTTTAATAATAAATTTCCAATTCTCACGGAGTTGTCTCACCGGCCACCTGTCAAAATAAATTAACCCTTATCTGCTCGTAGCCTTTGGGTCCTGATAAGCGGTGACGCGTAAGTACATAAACAATCTATTTTTGTGATTTGTATTGTTGTTTTTATCAGAAACAAAAAATGTTGGTTTGAGAAAAAAAATGATAATCGCTTGAAGCAGCCGTAAGAAACTTTATTACATTTATTCGAATCGTCGAAAATCTGTATTAATATATATTCAGCTCAATTTCACTAAATATTGAGCTACCGATGTTGACAAGTTGATGATTGATTTTCTTTGTTATCTAAATTAGAGTGTTTTTATTGATCGAATTTTGAATGCACACACACACATATATATATATATATATATATATATATATATATATATATATATATATATATATATATATATATATATATATATATAATCCAGGTAAAACATCCACAGGGTAGTAATCAAAACAATTTCACCGGGTTTATAAAAAGTGCTCAATATCAGATAGAGTGTTTATGTATTATTATTTTTATTTACACAGACATGTACAAAATTAGAGTTAGAATCCGATTTTAAACTTAGATCATATTTGGAAAGCTTTCCAAATATGATCTAAGTTTAAGATCGGATTCTAACTGATGTGATCTCAGTTTATAATAGCTGTTGATCGACACAATCGACATGCCAGTGTCGCAGATTTTGTACATGTCTGTGTTAATTAAAATAATCATATATATATATATATATATATATATATATATATATATATATATATATATATGTATATAGTATACATGTTTTGCTGAAAAGAGATAAGACAGCTTAGCAATACTTTTTGATGTTTGGAGAGTAGTAGGTAGAGTGAATTTGCCAATCGGTTATCATATATATATATATAAATATATATATATAAGTTATATTATATTATATATATATATATATATATATATATTTATATATAATATAACTTCAATATACATGAGCGCCTGTTCTCTCTTCCCACCTCATGGTTTACATAACTCTGACCGCTACACTTTTTTGCCCCACACCATTCTACAGTGTATTTATTTTCTCTAAATCTTAGCGATCGGGCCAAACTTTTTAGGAGGTCGGGCCAATTTTTTTTTCTTTACTTTTTGACCTTAAAATATTTAACAAGGTTGGGGGAGAGTAAAAAAAAATCGGGGGTGGGGTTGGAGAGATGGGGGGTCGGGGAAAATCTTAGGGGTCGAGCCAAACTTTTTAGGGGGTCGGGCCACATTTTTTTTTTAACTTACAATATTTCTCAGGGTTGGTGGACAGTAAATAAAAATGTGGGTGGGGTAGGGCGGGTCTGGAGAGATTGGGAGGTCGGGGAAAATCTTAGAGGTCGGGACACATTTTTAGGGGTCCGGCCAAATTTTTTAATTTTTTTTTAACTTAAACTATTTCTCAGGGTTGGGGGAAGAGTAAAAATGTTGAAAGGTGGGTAAACATTTTTTTGTAGGTGGGGCCAAATTTTTTAGGGGGTCCGGCCAAATTATTACTATTTTTTTTTTAACTTAATATATTTCTCAGGGTTAGGGGAGAGTAAAATAAAAATTAGGGGGTGGGGCTGGAGAGATTGGGGGATCGGGGAAAATCTTAGGGGTCGGCCCAAACTTTTTGGGGGTCAGGCCAATATTTTTTCTTTTTTAACTTAAAATATTTCTCAGGGTTGGAGGAGAGTATGCATTTTGAGGTGGGTGAGGGTGAAGGGTAAACATTTTTTTGGTGGTGGTGGGGGGGGGGGTCGGGTCAAATTGCTCCTTTTTTTGACTTAAAATATTTCTCAGGGTTGGGGAGGGGAGCCAAATTTTTTTTTTGAACTTAAAATATTTATGAGGGTTGGGGAGAGTAAAAAATTGTTAGGAGCGGTTGGGGGTGGAGAGTAAACATTTTAGGGGGGGTCGGAGAAAATCTTTTAGGGGATGGGACCAATTTTTTTTATTTTTGAACCTAAAATATTTCTTAGGGTTGGGGGAGAGTAAAATCCTTTTGGGGTGGGGCTTAAATGTAAAACTTTTTTTTGGGGGGGGTCGGGGAATTTTTTTTTTCTTGAACTTAAACAGGGCTCATTAAAATGAGTTATTTTTCATGATAATGACACTACATGAATGAACTTGATTGTTGTTCTTTGATACGACAGGGGCGCATTAATATGAGTTATTTTTGTAGGATAGTGACAAAACATGAACAAACACTATTTTGTTTTTTTGACACGACAGGAGCGCATTAATATAAGTTCTTAGGTATACCAAATGGGCTGGAGATAGGGACATATATATTGCAGAGATAGGTAAGTATATAGTATTCGCACCGGGGCGGCGAGAGGTACGAATATAGTATGCGCACCGGGGCGGCGATAGGTATATATATATATGTAGAATGTGCACCGGGGTTGCAATAGGTACGTATATAGTAATGCATAGGGGTGGCGATAGGTACGTATATAGCATAGGCATAGGGGCGACGATAGGTACGTATTAAGAATTCGCACCGGGCGGCGATAGGTACTTATATAGTATCTGCACCGGGGCGGCGATAGGTACTTATATATTATCTGCACCGGGGTTGCGATAGGTACGTATATTGTATATGCACTAGGGCGGCAATAGGTATGTATATATTATGCGCACCGGGGCGGCGATAGGTACGAATATAGTATAAACACCGGAGCGGAGATAATACCTATATAGTATGCACACCGGGGCGGAGATATGTACCTATATAGAAGGCGCAGGCAGAGGTGGTACATTTTATAGAAATATGTCATACTTTTGTCCTGGGCAACGTAAGAGGAATGGTGGGGAAGAAACAGCTTTCGCAAAAGGTAAAATGAGAAAGTAGCGGTAAAATGGGGCGACCAGGGAAGAGAAAAGTAGAAAGATAAAGAGACGGCTATAGAAAGAGGGAGAGAAATAGAAGTTTGAATATGAAGATGTAACACGCGATTTTTCTTCTATTTTATATTTTTATGACCCCGAGCAACGCCGGGTAGCCCTGCTAGTCATAAATAGGTGTCATTTATACAAAAATAGATTGCCTATACATACAGAACAAGTTTCAGTCGTAGCTTTTATAAGCTCGACATGTCAACAAGTCACGCGTTTTTCACGCGTTAAAAGTGTGAAATGAAGCAGATAACAATTCGTAAGAAATACGTGACAGTATTAAACATATATTATGCACATATACATTTTGATTTTTAACGTCGGCGAATCAAGGTTAAGTAAGTTAACATAAGATTACTACTACCTTTGTTGACAGACATACATGTGTATTTATTATATAGTATATATATAATTTAAAAAAAAGTTTTTAACCTCAAGAAATTCAATCCCCAAAACAGACTGTTTGCTTAGATTAAACAATTGCAATAATAAAATAGTCAAAAGATGTATTCAATATGTAATTTAATAAATTTTATATTTTAATTTGAAATGATAATTACTTACAAAATGCTTCATATTAGGTATCCTAGAGTGTATGGTGTCTTACTGGCCTCTTATTTCTGATGTCCACTAAAAATATTGCATGTAAAATAAAGGTGCTCTGAAGTCCACGTTGAGAAGACCTAACTCTATAATGAAAATCCTTAATATCATATACTTTACTTTGTGTAATTAAATGTGTTACCTTTCATTTACTTACTGCTACCTGCTTGTATCTTGCTTTGGTCGTGTTTGCTTTAAAAACAACTCTTACCATAGAATACTCACACATCCACTATGACCAAACAATCAACTGAGTTAAATAGCTCCATCCACCCCAACATATATTTCATTAGGTAATTAAAGAATTACATTTTACCAGAGTGCATTTTGATTCACTCGTTCAAAAGTCAGACATGTTATTCGTTTATTTAATAAAAGATACAAGCCCAAACACACACACACGCACACACACAGCTACACACAGCAACTCCCCTACCCACACCAACCCACTGACACACACACACACACTGCCAGGGAAAACAGTTTTTTTTTTCAGTCAATTATATTTTGAGGGTTTCGATACTTTGTTTCCACAATTTTCCCGGAGCACTCTCGGCCACATACTTCTTAATTTATAAAACGGATCAATAATAACAGGAATTGGTGCTGATATCGATCCTGAACCAGTTTCCGCGAGTTTCTCGTCGGATGCGTTCGGCTGTCCTACGCAAACGCCCGAGAGATGAGAGCCGATTTGTACCAGACGACAATTTTGATATGGTGCTGCGTCCTATGATAATAATGTTTTGCTTGTTTTTTTGTTTTTTGTTGTTGTTAAAGTTAGGGTTAAGGATTAGGTTTAGGGTTTAGCGTTAGAGTTTAGGGTTAGGGTTTAGGGTTAAGGTTAGGTTTAGGGTTAGGGTAAGGGTTAGGGTTAGAGTTTAGGGTTAGGGTTAGGTTTAGGGTTAGGGTTAGGGTTAGGGTTAGGGTTAGGGTTAGGGTTTAGGGTTAGGGTTAGGATTAGGGTTTAGGGTTAGGATTTAGGGTTTAGGGTTTTGGGTTAGAGTTAAGGTTAAACATATTTATTTGATAACAGTAATTTCGCTCTATTTTGCTTGTTTTATTTGTTTTGTTGTTTAAAAATTTCTTGCAACTATAACTAAAAATTATAAGACGCAGCAACCTATCAAAATAAAAATAAAAATTATTTGATAACAGTAACTTCGCTATGTTTTGCTTGTTTTCTTTTTTTGGTTGTTTCTTTTAGATACTTTCTTGAAAATATAACTTACAATCACAGGACGCATCACCGTATCTAAATTGTCGCATGGTACCATTCGGCTTGTCAACACTTGGGCGTTTGCGTAGGACAGCCGAACGCTTCCGAGTCGAACCTCACGAAAACTGGTCCAGGATCGATATCAGTACCCAGATCTTATTGAAAATAAGTTTTTATTTAAATAAAATCTGTCTGATGTTAAACTCATTTCAATGTGTGTATCGTATATTTACGTTTTTATGGATGCCGCGACGAACTGCGAAATCGGTTAGATCGAGTTCAAATGTAATTGGGTCCATTGCGCTCAAATATTTTTACCGGTAAAAAAGCTATGAAAATACAATGAATCTTTTAAAATAAGTATTGTGTTATCCCATAATATCTCAAACACAGTTGATACTCAGTAATACAGAGAAAAACATACAAACTAAGCAAGCGAAATGCGTTGACATCATTGTGTTTGACTGCGATTATTCGCAAATGTTTAATATATGTTTTAGACACTGTGGTTATCACTTCCTTGTTTCTATTGGTTTACAATGGATGAGACCACAAAATTATGTTCTCATTCATTACATCAGGGCGCGGGAAAGATTGTTGATGACGTCATCAAGGACGAATAGTGATTTTTGGTTGCTTGCTTTTGTGTTTTTTCACAGAGGATGATATCAGAAATAGAGATGCCGTCACCAAATTAAAGAGGAAAAACAAGGTTCATGAAGAGAAAGAGAGAGAGAGAGAATAAATAGAGAGAGAGAGAGGGAAGCAGAGAGAGATAGAGATATGAACAGAGAGAGGGCAGAGCGCACCTATTTTTTTTTATGTATGATTTACGATAGCTAAACATTTAATGTGGAGCAACACATTGCTCTATTAAATTTGTTGTATCTATCTTATTTAAAAAGTTTTTTTCGGGTTGATGAAAATTTGAGTCGCTCATGCCATAAATGGTAAATTTTACAAAATAAATAATGTGTCCATGTAAATCATCGGGTTGCCGAGAACATATATATTCCGAAATTCATAATGATAGATGGCAGAGCGCATAACCATAAATGATTATTATCAAGAAAAAAAAAAAAATATATATATATATATATATATATATATATATATATATATATATATATATGAAAAGTCACACATTGGAAACGTTGGCGGAGTGGCAATAATAAAGAGAATATGTTCATAAAATATTTTGAAAACCTTCACAACGCAAATTATTTGTTTTTAAAATAAATTATTTATTTACCTTAAAACATTTTTTTTTTTAACATTTGTACTTTCGGTAATATCTACCATCTTCAGAAGAATAAGCATATTTTTTTTCTTCTTTTTCTTCATTTTTTCCCTTGTTTCCTTCTTTATTATTGCCATTCCGCCAACGTTTCCAATGTGTGACTTTTTAAAATACCTTTCCCACATAACCACGTGATGCACACAGCCATATCAACATTTTCGTCCATGAAATCAAGACGAATTTCAATCTTACTGCGATAAGTTTGTCCCAGTCAGGAAGGAAAAAAAATGAAGAAAAAAAAGAAAAACAAATATGCTTATTCTTCTGAAGATGGTATATATTGCCGAAAGTACTCAAGTTCAAATAAAAAATGTTTTTAAGGTAAATAAATAATTTATTTTTAAAACAAATAATTTGCGTTGTGAAGGTTTTCTAAATATTTTATAAAAATATTATCTTTATTATATATATATATATATATATATATATATATATATATATATATATATATATATATATATATTTAATTAGTTAAAATTGAATACCGTCATGAATGATAAACATGAGCTTTTGGCAATCTTATGGTTAGACTAGACAACCTAATGGTTAGACTAGTTACAGGAAGAGAGAAAAAAAGAAGGAAAAAGGAAAAGAGACAACACTAGACGACGTCCGCCTAGTTATATTTTAAAACTTGATTTCTTCCTCATCACAGAACAGATTTGTCTTCTATTTTGTTTTAGTCAACATTATTTATTTAATTTATTAGATGCGGGCATGTAATGCCTACAACGGGATTTGTCTTCGGCTATGCTGTGCAGGAGAGACCGATGATGCCCGGGATAAATTTTGATTGTTGCCCTTTCCCACCGAGACTTAGGTATAAGGCCTCAAATACTGTAAAATATTATGAACATATTTTTAATTATAAATCAATACAGATCTAATATGAAATTAATAAATTATTCGTTTTAATATAAATGAATTGAAGACGAGAATTGATGGAGAAAACGGAAATTAAATAACATTTCTATTCAGAGATATTTCACGATTCATTATTTGTCATAAACATTCTAAACTCTAAGATCACAAGGTGGATAAAATAAGAAAAAACATTTTGTGTTTAAAATGAGTCCGGATGATCTCAATTGAACCACCCTGGAAAATGTTTGAAAACTGATATGTATAAATATATTTGAATATTAAAATAGGAGGCTGTGTCCATATTAAAATACTCGAAAGAAACACAAATTTCAGGAATATTCATGTATTATGTATAATAGCTATTATCAAAATTTGACAAAAACGAAGCTATCTGAATTTTAAAACTAAATATCGGACTAAATTACACTATATATAGCCTACAATATTTGATCTTACACCTCACAGTTCACAAATTCATTATTATCGGTTCATTAGTTTAGGAGTGCATCCTGTATATTCAAATATTGAAACTATCAATATATCCATTTTTTACGATTAAAATCATTTTAAAATTATGTTCCAAATGAAGAGTATGCATAACGGTATTTAGGTAGTTTACAGCTGTCTCAAGATAATGATTATTTTTATTAGATGTAACACACGATTATACATAGACTATATACAAAGATAGGCACCAATAACAGGCTTAATAACTATGAAACATCAACTTTCCGAGTAAAAGCCAAAAAGAAAATGTGTTCTCTGTCATTGCGACAGCGTTAGAAAAACGTTATTCTAAGCACCCCCCCCCCGTTATTTCCTGGTAAAAGAAAATACAAGGTTAAAATTAAACTCATCGAACATTTTGAATTTGCAGACTTTCACGTGATCTCCAGAAAATAAAAGACAATCCTACTTTTTTCTCACCTTGGGTATTAACATGATTTGGTAATTGAAGCTGAAAATAGTGTTGTTCAATCAGTTGATCAGCTCTTTGGTGACGTGGGAATTGCAGGCGAGTTGTATTCGCGCGTGCGCTAAACCCCGAGGCGAGGCACTACAACATTCCGATTTGCTGCTTACCTATAATGATTATGGCCTGCTGCTCGCTGTATTCGGGCTCGATTTGGACCGGGTCAAGTCATCCGAAACTAACAGCTTTGTTGTTTGATATTTGAAACGAGTTGAGGAATGAAAGTGATTCATAGCACATAAGGGCAGAGATAGATAGATAAATAGATAGATAGATAGATAGATAGATAGATAGATAGATAGATAGATAGATAGATATGTTGAAATTGTACTCGCACAAACACAATTTATATATATACAGAAAGGTAAAATATTGGTTGTTTATGTGTAATAAAAATCTATATCTAAAACCTTTGAGCATTTATGTGTTTCACTGAAGCCACATTTTTCACAGAATCTGAATACATCATTGAACTTTTTCTTCGATTCCATCAGGAGTCGCTAGGGGCACTTATCTGTTACCCCCTAAAATAGCTGAAATATATTAGAACGTATCGAAACAAAATGCATTAAATCATTGATTTTCTTCATTTCATAAGACAAACATTTAACAAAGAGTATATCAGAGAAGAATGATTTTTTTAATGTTTAAACTTTTAAAACATTATTTATATTGATAGTTTAAAGATTTAATAATAACCACCTGTTTTTCATTTAGAAAATTTTATTTTAAAAATTTAAATTGGGAGCTGCGCAACGAGATGTCTGTTTACATTAGTTTTACATTTCTGCATGTCAGTGCACTCAGGAAAACAGGAAGCAGAAGGGAGTTCCAGAGTCCAGCAGCACGAAGAAAATAAGCTTTTGGAGTAGAAGGCTCTTCGGCATCTGGGGACCTCCACAGTGAATTGACGGGATCTGGCAGATTGTCGTGTTGGTCTAGTGAATTTACGTCGTGGGGGTACCAGAGCACCAAGCTCATCAGAGCACAATCCATTGAAGTACTTGTAAAACAGGCACAATGAAACAACATTGTGACGATGGGAAAGGGGGTGGATAGTGAGGGACCTATCAAGTTGGCGACTCTTTTTTGGACCTTGTGTAAGAGGTAGAGACTAGTGGATGATGCCCCAGCTCAGATGTGACCACAATACACCATACATAGGCGGATGTTAATTTTGTAGATATATAGGATAATGTCAGGTGTGAGAAGTTTCATGGCACGGTAGAGGGAGCCCACCTTTTTTGCAGCAGCCCTGGCAATGTTTTCAATGTATTTATTCAGATTCATGTTATCTGTGAAAGTTAGGCCGAGGAGTTTAAATGATGACCTGTCAGGCAGGGTGTTATTTGCCATGACAATCGGTGGCATAAGAGGTGTCTTGTAGTTATTGAAGGAAAGTATCTTTGTCTTTGCGGCATTAAAAGTTACCATCCATTTTTTACCCTAATATACTACAGACTCGAGGTTATTTTCTAAAGATTCAGCCATTGCCTCAGATATGTACGCGTCGTTTTAGCCCACATGACGAGAGTAGAGCGTGGTGTCGTCAGCAAATCTTCCTATCTAAGTCTCTTTTCTGAAAATAAGGAACAGTAGTGGTCCAAAGATGCATCCCTGGTGTACCCCAGCATTTATGTCATGTCTCTTAGAAAAACGGCTATCGAGGACAATCGGGATCTTCTTTTGCGCGGAAGGATTTAATTATGTTAAATATTTGTCCAGTAATACCATATTCAGTTTAAGTAGAAGCACTTTGCCACAGACCTTGTCAAAGGCCTTGGATATATCAAGCCCTACCGACCTAGCTTCACCTGCCTTGTCCGGTGTATGGTATATGCGTTCAAAGATGTCTGTTAAAATATCTGTAGTAGATCGTGCTTCTCTAAATCCGTATTGATGATCAGAAATAAGTTTAGCATTACCTAGTTGCCGGACTATCGCAAGATTGATTAATGATTCAAAGATTTTAGAAAAGATTGGGAGTAGACTGATTGGGCGGTAGTTTAGAGGATCAGTTCTATCTCCAGAAGTATTTAAAACTGGTACCACAGAGGTAATTTTCCAACTATCAGGGAACAAGATTCAGCAACGCATTTGTTGTACAGTTTGGAGGAGAGAAGAGGGGCCAGTACAGCAGAGCATTTCTTTATCACTATTACTGGTGTAAGATAAGGCCCACTTATTACTGGTATAAGATCAGGCCTCATATATATATATATATATATATATATATATATATATATATATATATATATATATATATATATATATATATATATCGGCTAAGCCGTCGAAATTTCAGTTTGTAGACATGACTCGAGTTCCGGTGTTCCAGTCTGCCGACCGATATAAATAATATTCTCTACATTGACGAGTCTCGAAATGAATAAACATATATGTATGTAGATAAAAAAACTAATATTTATAATTATATATATATATATATATATATATATATATATATATATATATATATATTAAAAGACATATAAAAAGGGTGGACACGCATTGGAAAAACGATCACGACATCAAACTGGGTCCGACATGATCACGCCTAGCTAGGAACTAACCAAGATGGGAGGATAGCAGGGAGAGTTACCTTCTCTAGGAGTGTTCAAAACCTTTCAAGTTGATATGTACATATATATATATATATATATATATATGTACATATCATCGTGAAAGGTGTTTGAACACTCCTAGCGAAGGTAACTCTCTCTGCTCATCTTGAAAGGTGTGTGAACACTCCTAGAAAAGGTAACTATCCCTGCTTTCCATGGATTAAGGATATGAAACTCCTTGATCTGAACTTTTGATTTTCTAATAAATATTGTATATTTACTTCATCTTTTATTTTAGTATATATATATATATATATATATATATATATATATATATATATATATATGTGTGTGGGGGGTGTATATCATAGCAGACGTGATGTATGTATTACACATATTCTGTTTAATGTTCATAATTCATCTTCTACTTTTTAAGATGTTGTCTTTTGAAAAGGCTGTATATCAAAGCGTAATTCGCTGTTTGATTTCATTCATTATATCAGCGTTGCTTCCCCACATCTTCCTTAGTTAGATATAGTTGTCAACTACATCGACATTTTCATCGGTTACATTGACTAGGGTTTTAATGCATATTTTTTGTACATTACTTTGCTTTTTTTCTAGTGTAGATGTTAAGAACAGCTATATGGCATGCATTGTGGATGTCGTTAATAATATTTTCTAGTGCCTTTCTCTTAGTAGCATCTTACGTCAACAGTGACGGCCTGCTTTGTTTGTGAGTAACTATGTTAATATATATATATATATATATATATATATATACATATATATATATATATATATATATATATATATATATATATATATATATTACGTAACCTCGCTATGAACACATTCTATGCAAAACAGAAAACACTCTCACACATATGAAACCAGAAACAAATCGCATCACGGTGATTTACTTACCCACGCCACCTTCACATAAACCTTTAGAGCCCTCAACGCAATTTACTCCAGACACCTCTACGAATCCATTCAACTCAAAGAACTTAACAACTGGACACATTAATCAACAATGGCCAAATTTTGAGACACATATACAACCAACAGAACCCATACACACTCAGTAGACTACTCAAACATCACAACACGCATCAAATCCCCAAACGAAGCCAACACATAAACTTGACAACCTATCAGACTACCAAATATCGAAAACGAAACTACACTATTACCCAAATGACTTTTATTCTGCCCATCCAAATATCTTAACCCAGTGCATCTATGCTATGACATGGAAGACTACGGCAGAAGAATAAGACTAAAAGAATACTTCTATAATAACAACCACCAAGCAACCACCAACCCCACCACAAACAAACAGACAGGGACTTTAACGTCTACACGTTAGACACTTCCAAGGAACATAACTCGACTATAGATGCAAATACCAGCACATCCAAAAAACACCTAGACAAGTTTATCAAGGACAACGTTCACAAAAACCCTTACTATAATATCACAAAAGACGAACAACAGAGCACACAATCCCTACTCAATAACAAACTCATCACCATATAACGAACAAACGAGGGAAGAGTAATCACCATAATGAACACCAATGAATACATAATAGAAATAGACACACAACTAACCAACGAATAATTCTACAAAACACTGCACACTGACCCCACACCCACATTCAAATTCAAACTTCACACCATAATTAGCAATCTAGGCAACAACAAAAGTACTACCGCAAAAATAAATGATACCAGCACACTGCAATCTAGCTATCTTCTACACCATACCCAAACTCTATAAACTCCATAAAATAGTCAGCAACTTACTCAACCATATCCCACCCGACAACACCACGAACACCGAGATACCGACCTACTGAATCCTAATAAATATACCATATAGCTAAGGTAATCAAGACATTACAACCCGGCTGACGTGTCGTTTTAGGTATTGGACCCCTCACTTAAAACATATCGGGATATATCGATTGCATCCTCAACCCTTTGTTGTCGAACATCCCCAGCTACCTTATGGGCACCACCCACTTCCTATAGATTCTGCACAGGATAGACAACTTACCTAACAATGCAATTCCCGTTTAAATTGATGTATCATTCCAATATTGCACCCGAGGAGGGAGTATCCGCTTGCAACAGTTTCATACACACCGAACACTTACAAAACACCTACATTAACGATATATGCAGCATTATACGATTCATTCGGACACACAACAACTTGATATTTAACAATAAACACTTCCTACAAGTCATGGGAACTAAGATGGCTCCTTGCTATACCAACATCAACATGCACACATTTAAACAAAAATGCCTACTCACCTACCATCTCAAACCACTACACTACTACAGGTACATAGATGACATCTTCCTGATTTGGCAACACGGAGAAGAGTCACTAAAGACTTCGACCGACAGCTCAACAACTGCCACAACAGCATAAGATTCGCAACAGAAGACTCCATCACACACATCCCGTTCATAGACGTCCTAGTAAACCTCACCAACAATCATATCACCACATCACTCTACATTAAACTCACCGACGGACACGGTTACGTTAAATTTGATAGCTGTCACCTAATGACCACGAAAAGATCAATTATATATAGTCAATGTTTACACCTCTAAAAATATGCTCAAACTAAACCGAGTACGACAATTTTTGAATACCGCTCCTGCACAGAAACTACCCCTTCAAAATAATCAAACTATATATAAAGAAAAGATTCAACACAATAAATCAACTAACATAAAATAACAGCAAATAATTATCTTCAGAAATACCAATGGTATTTGACGTCGACCCTAACATCAACAAACTACACGACCCCTTTCAAAAACTTATTCAAACAACTTTAGCATGACCCCATACAATATGCAACAAACCACTCATCTGTGCAAAACAACATACCCGAACCTACATTCTCTACTAACATCAACTAAAATACACCACACCGTTGCACCCCAAAGAAATGAAAAATGCAACAAATCCGATGCCAAATATGGTAATCATCACCACCAACGACACATTTACGCCTCCAGGCAACAACATCCAATGTATCCCCTCTCTCCCCTGCGATACCCCAAAGGTAGTTTACTTTATATACTGTACAAAAATGCAAAAAAGGTAACTTTGTTTTTGAAACAAACCTAGAGTTCTGCAAACGCATCAATAACCATAAACATACAATTAACGACAAATCCAGACCATACCCAGTAGCGGGCATTTCAATCTTCCAAACGACGCTACAGACAACATCCCCGTAGCCTTCAATTTCAAATCAAGATAACACAGACGAAAATATTAGACAGCACTAATTCTGAAAATCAACATGCGCCGGTATATGTGTAGGCAGGGATGTGTATATATATATATATATATATATATATATATATATATATATATATATATATATATATATAGAGAGAGAGAGAGAGAGAGAGATGGTTGTGCGTGCGAGTGCATACATGTACTCCTTGCCACAGTATTTTCATTTTTCGTTTTTTTATTTTTCTAAGTTCACAAACGCCTCGTGTACTGAAACACCCACCCCCACTCGGAACTTTCGATGCCCCCCCCCTAATTTGTCTGACACCCATATCTCCACCAACTTCTCTCTCTTTCTTCTGCGGTGTGTGTATATGTATGTATGTCTGTGTGTGCGCGTGTGTATATGTAAGCTGACATACACAGGTGAAAATGCCGATGTGTATGTGTGTATGTGTGAATATGTATACGCACAGGTTAACTTGTGTATCTATCTATATATTAATGTATTTTAATTTATTTATAGTTAAGTACACTTGCACCAAGTGTATTATCATTATTTGACTCTTGCCGCACAACCATTAGGTACGGACACCTGTTTATTAATCAGATCATTGGCCTTTTCCCCCTTTTTCCTATTCTACTACCATCCACCTCTCACTGTACACATACAATTCCCCATTACACTGACGAAGGCCGAAGTGCCGCTGCCGAAAATGTTGTTCGCCTTTTAAAAATAAATTATTTTATATACGGGACAAATGATATATTCCTACACATGAAAATATAGAAAATAAATAAAAGATATATTAAGATATATATGTTTCACATTAATTTTGTATATATATATATATATATATATATATATATATATATATAGTGAGTGTGCAGTGTTGAATAGTTTCGATGGGAATCCGAATAAGAGATCGCAATGTACTTATTAACATAGCGGGAATAAATTTAAAGGAAATAAGCAAAACATGCATTAGGGTTGTTCGCATTATTAATTAGTTCGCCATTTATTTTATTTCCTTGAAATTTATATATATATATATATATATATATATATATATATATATATTATATAAAGATATATATATATATATATATATATATATATATATATATATATATATATATATATATATATTTATATATATATATTGTAATCCAGGTAAAGTAAATATCCACAGGATAAAGATCCTAAGAATTTCAACTGGTCTTAAAGAGAGTGCTTCATAACAAACACAGCTGTTATATATATATATATATATATATATATATATATATATATATATATATATATATATATATATATATTGTATAGTTATACAGGCATGTGCATAATCTTCGACACGTGACTCTCCGATCTTAAATTTTGAATTTCGGGCTTTTTCTTCTTTTTCCCGCTTAATCCTTTCCAAATATTATCTGAGAGATGTACCAGATTTTCTTTTCCGATTGATGAGATCTCAGTTTGTAACATCGACATGCCACTGTCGGGGAGACTATACATGTCTGTATGAATAAAGAAAAGATTATATATATATATATATATATATATATATATATATATATATATATATATATATATATATATAATATGAGGTTTACTAAAATACCTGTTCCAAGACGGGCATGTGCAATAAATATAGCATAAATTTTACATTTTAATGTTTTCTTTGAGAGGTATAGTTGGAATCCCTCTAAGTGGTAAAGTTTTTTTTAAATATAATGTGCCTACGTTACACACCCTTTTGCTACGAATTTATATCTAATATTTGGTCCCCCGATTTATAAAATCGGGGACTTATGTTTTGAGGCATGTCCGTCCGTCCGTCTGGATTTTTATCCGCAACCATCCATTGAATTTCTCTGAAATTTCGCATGAAGTTGTAACGTTGGTCAGGTTAGATAGTGACATTCTCCGATTTTTGAAAAAAAATCTGGTTAGCCCCTCAGGGGTTTAAAGACCACGAAAGCGAAAAAAAATGACATTTTTTGTCCCATAACTTTTCATCCATCCATTCAATTTCTCTGAAACGTGTCCAAATGTGGAGGCAATTTTTCCTAATAGAAAATAAGTATCGCTGACCTTGTAAAAAATCTGGTTCGCGCCCGCAGGGGGTCAAAAGCCCTCAACATGGCAAAAATGACCCTTTTCTCCAATAACGTTTGATCGATCCATTCAATTTTTCTGAAACTTAGTCAAAATGTAGAGGCAATTGTTCTGGATATAAAACGAGCATCTTTGACCTCAAAAAAGTTCTGGTTGGCGCCCCCAGGGAGTCAAAGAGGGGTCAAAATGCCCCAAATTGCCCAAATTCATTGCATTTTACACTTGCCACATCGAGTCACATACTGAGGAGAACCACGTACGCGCGGCTTGTTCATAATGATAAGTTTAATAGTTTAAGATTTTACCAAGATTATTTATATTATTGACGCTCACACACGCGCACAACTTTTGTTTCAAATGTATTATTAGTATAAGGCAAAATATTATGTAGAGCAACCCATTTCTCTTTCACATTTTTTGTATTTAACTTATTTTAAAATAGTTTGGGGATGCGGGGGCTATTTTTGGTTAAGTGAAAAAGTTTGTAAAGTTTACAAAATGATGTGCCCATGTTACTTACCAGGTTGGCGAAATAATATATTCGAAATAATATATTCGAAAATTTATGATGATCGTTTTTCCGCCGATTGGAAAGAATGTATCAAAATATCAAAATAGGAATAAACAGAAGCTTTCACTTCTATTTTTTAAGTGTGTCATTATATATATATATATATATATATATATATATATATATATATATATATATATATATATATATATATATATATATATATATATATAAGAAGGAATAGGTAAAATAAATACCTTTTGAAGCATAAAGATGCGATATCAATTTTTTTTTTATAAAAAAGAAAAATAATAAATCGAAACCGACTAGTTTATAATAAAAAAAGAAAAAAAATCGGTTTAGATTTATCATTTTTCTTTTTTATAAAAAAAAATTGATATCGCATCTTTATGCTTCAAAAGGTATTTATTTTACCTATTCCTTCTTGAATTTAACAATAGATGCTTTTAAAAAAAAAAGAATCTTAAAACACTTATATATATATATATATATATATATATATATATATATATATATATATATATATATATATAAACTCACGCAGACATTTTTATTTGTACGAATTAAGTATTGCTTTCCTTTCATCTTTTGCATGTTTCTATTCGTAAAAATAAAATAAAAATACTATTTTCTAAAATGATTTTAATGAGCACCTTACGCGCATGCCCAGAAAAATACACCATTAAAAAAAAGGAAACACGAACATCAAAACAATAACAATAAAACACTAAAAACTAATCGAAATTAATTGTAGAATGAATTATAAAGAAGAGAATGAATCAATAAATAAAGTTATAAATAGTTAATATGTGTCGAAAATTGATACAAAATCCTATCACGTCGTGGAAAGATAGAAGGAAATGAAAGATTGAAAATGTACAACAAAGAAAATGGCGATTTTGTAGTAGAAGGTGGCGGTGTTTGTTTGTTTTTTTAAATTTAAGCCGCAGCAGAAACGAAAATGTAATTACTAACATTGTGTTTCGGTTAATTATAGTTATTGTTACTAAATAATTGGGCTTAATGATTCACTTGCAGCGGGTGTGAAGAGTCATTTCTTGTACTGGCACATTTACCAAGATGGTGATCATTCCTGTTATTGCCAAAAAATAAGCTAACAACAACGCAGAAGGCAAGAACACGATCTTTCCATTCGTTGATGTTTTATATATTTTATTCTTTCTTTGCTTACAGGTTTCACCTATTTTTACTTTTCCGCATTTTTTTTTATTACAGTATTTATAGTAGTTTGTTATTTTGAGATGCGTCCAAGCATCACTATTAGTAGCAATGTCTGTCGGTTATGGTCTGTCACATTTAAGTTCGATATTTGCGTTGGTCTGGCATGATAATACAATATGGGAACCTATAATTATAAATAATAGATAAGTAGTGATCTATAGTGATAAGTAGTTAGATCAAAAAGAAGAATTGCC
Organism: Sepiola atlantica; assembly: GCA_963556195.1. Lineage (NCBI taxonomy): Eukaryota > Metazoa > Mollusca > Cephalopoda > Sepiida > Sepiolidae > Sepiola > Sepiola atlantica. Next base: position 24,598,220 of record OY744546.1, on the reverse strand, counting down.
CGCAAGGACCTGTGGCGCAGTGAATATAGTACAAAGTATAATTCAGTTCTAAGTGACAGTCATCTGAAGGTTGAAGGTTCTGAAAAATCCCAGAACGAGAGCATGCTACCCCCGTGGATTAAATAAAGCTTGACAGAAAGATTCCCGAGGTCGACGAAGTACACCTGAAGAAGGTCGAAGGTTTCATCGGCCGGACGGTTGTAATAAAAAACACCCAAGATGAGTATAGTAGTCCTTATACACCAAATTGTACGAATTAGCAACGCTCATGTTAAAAATTCCGAAGCATAATGCTATATTTATTGCGTATGGGACAGATATTCTACTAGTATATACAAAACGGTTTTTTATTCCTTAATCTGTGCATGTTCTATCATATTTATTTGGCTCGGTTCAGATTTTAAAAAGATACATACACATATATATATATTTGTTTTTATCTACATACGTATACGTTTCACCATTACAGGTATCGTCTGTGTAGAGAATATTATTCACACCGGTGGCCGAAATCGAACCCCGGAATACGAGTCATTTTTCAAACTCAAATTCCGATGTCTTAGCCCACACGGCTGTTATCAACAACTCGTATAGAGAGAGAAAACGAGAGAGATAGAGATTTCTCTATCTCTCTCGTTTTCTCTCTCTCCCTATCTCTCTTTCTGTATCTCTCTGTCTTTGTCTATCTCCCTCTCTCTCTCTCTCTCTCTCTCTCTCTCTCTCTCTCTTCCCTCTCTCTTTCTCTCTATATATATAACTTCTTAAATTCTGGCCCGAACCATTGAACAGATAATATATATATATATATATATATATATATATATATATATATATATATATATATATATATATATATAGGGTGATTCATAAGTAACTTAGCTATTTATTTTTAAAATTCTAAAGTTAAAAATACGGTAATACAAAACAGAAAGTTTATTCAACAAATTCATTCATGGGAGTTTTAAATTATAGCAAATTTTCCAAATGTTCACCTTCGTTCTGCATGCATAGCTCGATTATTTTTTGCAAGGAATTTACGACTCATTGTAGCATATTTGATTGATTATGAAATAAATATATATATATAAACAAATATGTAAACGAACAAATTTAAAATAACAAATAGCAGTAATTAGAGAGTAAGATAACAATTATCAAAAGTTCATAGTATGTTTGTGCTTCATATGGTAATCATTTTAAATAGCTAAGTGAAGTGACTTATGAATCACCCTGTATATATAAATCCAGTTATGGTAAACATCCACAGGATAAAATACAGATTATTTAAACTATGCTTTTAAAGAGTGTTCAATATCAAATAGAGTTTATGATTTTTTAATTTATACACGCATGTATATACTCTGCGACACTGGCATGTTGATGCTATCGATCAGCAGCTATTAAAAGCTGAGATCTTATCAGGCAGAATAATAATCTGATCCTTATAATAATCTGATCCAAATATCACTTAAGGGAATTATTATTCTGCTGATGGGATCTCAGCTTTTAACAGTCGCGGCTATATAACATCGACATGTCAGTGTCGCAGATTATGTACATGTATGTATAAATAAAATCTATCTATCTATCTATCTATCTATCTATCTATATATATATATATATATATATATATATATATATATATATATATATATATATGGAAATGTTTATAAATTTAAAAACTTTCCGTCTAGTTTTAATGTAAGCGATCCTCAGTTGTCGGCTTCAGACGCCTACAAATAAAAGATTGGCAAATATCCCATCCGAGTCACAACTTTGTCTACGCAGTGTTTGATTCATCAACCCTTTAAAAAATATGGAAAACATACAAAGTAGATTGGTTGAAAATCACGAACAGCCAATGCACGCACGATCGATGCGGATCATGGGTTTCTTCTAATAGGCAGTGTTTGCGTCCAAGTGTATGCATGGCTTCCGAAATGTCAGCCGCGCATGGACACTGCTCACTGCCTCGAGGTTGATTATGTCTATCTGTCCGCATTTATTAGATCCGTCACGCTTTGTATGAAATAGGATTTTCCTCACTAAATGCGCAAATTAAATGGGCGTATCTTGCGGTAGATGCGTCCAAGAGACTAAAAAGGAGTTGACAATCGCTCTCTCCGGCTTATTTTCTTATATTTGTCACGTATTTCAAGAAGTGAATACAGTTTTTCTTGGTCTGTCACGTTTACGTTCGTAATAATATGTCCAAGTTTTAAATTGCATTGTTATTGGTTTGTCTTGTTTAGCATTCCCCCTTAATTTTAAAATATCATTTTGTTAGTCTGTCATTTAAATATCGTTTTTAGGCGTAAAGTACAAAATAAAACGGCGCATCTTTAGATTTATTCTTGTTTGTTTTTAAAATACATCGTATTGAAACCCCTATTCTATTTCTGAAGCAATCAGAGACTATGCGGGAGCTAAGAAAAAAAGTTATTTATTTAGTCCTAATTATTTTCTTTCTTTGAAAAATAACACATTCCTCAACAAGTCTCGTGTCTAACTAATAAGTTTTAGACAAACTCCGACTTAATTCAAACAATTCGATGACTTTCTGCAGAACTATTTGTCTATGCTCTTAAATACGCCTTTATATTATTTTGCAGCTTTATTTAAATAACTGTAATTTGTAAACTAATAATATGATACCATTACTAATATTTACTTAATAGTTATTTACTAATATTTGTGGATGTTTTTATTAGTACCGTCATCTATATGCTAGGCCAGGAACTTATCGAGTGATGCTTTAAAATAAATATTGAAAATAACTACATTGTTTATAATTCTAGAGGACATCAATCTATTTTATTAATAGCTGGAGGATCTTCAGAGGTTCATACTTTCCTCTCCGATTCTTAGGTCCTCATCGATGAAACCCCACATTTACTAATCTATGCTAATTTTAAGTGCATGTGGTGAGAGTATTAAATGTTTTTATTTCGTCGGTGTTGACCTAAATCATTGCGCGAATTTCGAGAGAAGTTCAAAGAAATTTATGCGGCCCAATTATTCTAGTTTCCAGAAATAAAAATAAATATTCGCCTAATTTCGTCTCTTTGAAGATTACAAAATTTTTTTTAGCAGTTATAATTCCTTATATTTGGATATGAATCAAAGGCGCACAGATTTGTGAAATGGCTAATTGCTGATTTAGCAAAATTCGCCTGCCTTTAACTTTTTTTAAGTTTCTTCTTTATAACGGTGAAGCTGAGAGATAGAGACTAAACCTGCATGTGTACTTCGCTTTAGGGTAAAGGACGTATGTGACATATCTGCGATCTCTTAGGAATTCGTTCTTCTTTTAAATTGAAGCCTGTGTTGTCCGATACCACGACTAAAACATGCGTTCCGACTGGTTGTTGTGTCCATCATCCTATACTCATGCTGTGTTTAAAAGGTTTGGCAGAAATATCAGTGTTTATGAAACTTAGTCAAGGGCTGGCTATAGGTCAGCTATGTCGCCAAGAAGAATACATAGTCTGCCACATCTGATCAGCTGAGTGTTTTCGTCGATTTAACTTTAAACGTAATCATTTGTAGCATAATCCGACTCTTCTGTGTTAACACATTTGTTTGACAATTTTGTTAAAAGTTCGAATGTGTATCCTCTACTAATAATTATTTGTGAATTAATCAAAATTTGGGTAATTATATCGATCTTGACCCAATTTTCGCGAGTTTCTTGTCGGAAGTGTTCGGCTATCCTACGCAAACGCCCGATAGATGACGAGCCGATTTGTACCAGACGACAATTTTGATACGGTACTGCGTCCTATGATTTTAAATTATATTTTCAAGAAATTTCCTAAAAAAAAACAACAAAAAAAACAAAACAAGCTAAACAAAGCGAAGTTACTGTTATCAAAAAAATATTTTTTGTTATTTTGATACGTTGTTGCGTCCTATAATTTTTAGTTATATTTGCAATAATTTTTTTAAACAACAAGACAAATAAAACAAGTAAAACAGAGCGAAATTACTGTTATCAAATAAATATTTTTAACCTTAACCCTAACCCTAAACCCTAAACCCTTACCCTAAACCTAAACCTAAACCCTAAACCCTAACCGTTACCCTAACCCTAACCCTAACCCTAACCCTAAACCCTAAACCCTAACCCTAACCCAAACCCTAAACCCTAAACCCTTACCCTAATCCAACAAGCAAAACATTATAATCATAGGACGCATCACCGTATCAAAATTGTCGTCTGTTACAAATCGGCTCGTCATCTCTCGGGCGTTTGCGTAGGATAGCTGAACGCTTCCGACAAGAAATTCGCGAAAACTAGGTCAAGATCGATATAAGTACCAACATTTGTTTACTAAAATACATAATGACCATTATGAAAAGATCAACTTGGTAAATGGATTCTCCTAAATCATTCTCATATGAAATATTACTTTAAGAATTTTTACACTTTTATTAACCACTCTTTTTATGTTTAATGTGTTTATATCATCGAAACATCTAAGGCTACAAACCACATGTAATGTAAAGCAATAAATATAGTACAACATTAATACATTCTAGAAAAATACCCGTCTAAAAACGGGTAAAATTACTTTCCCGAACAGATTTGCTTACATTTTACATTTTCTCACAAAGATTAAAATAATTATATAATAAATCTAAACCTTATGTCTATATACTTATTCTAATTTTAATCAGATTCCATTACATAATATGGATTCTAGGAAATGTATTAAATGAATGCCTTAAAAATAAGTAGATGTAAGAAGAATTGAAATCTTGGAATTTTGCTTAATTTGCGTCCAATTATGATGGATCAAATTCAATGCAAATCTGAAATATTTGAGTTTTCAAATAAGAGGCTGTGCCCATATGATGCTCCCGAGAACTCCGTTAAAATACTCCAAGAAACTGCAATTTCAGCGAATATTTATGTATTGAAATTTGTAAAAAATTTGACAAAAACCAGAGCTATCAGAATTTTCACAAAGTGTTTCCACTCTTTTATTTTCCTTTTGTAGAAAACTAAATCAAACTAAATATATCCCGAATAACCCACCCTTACGCAGCCTAGCACCTGCACTGTAAGAATTAATAATGATGGGTTAATTAGCATAGGAGTTAATCATGTGCATGCAAATATATATTCATGTACACATACCTATATTTATATGGCTAGAGATATATTAACTAATATCCAGACGGAAGCGAATTAAGACTGCATATGTTGAAAAAACAAAGGACTTGATATCTTTACGAATAAAAATATAAATCTTTATGTGTATAAATGCTGTTTATACTTCGCTGAAAAATAATGCCAGACGTTATAAGATAAGTCACATAACCCATTGAGCAGTGGTTCTCAACCAGGAAGGAATTCTACCCTTGGGTGTATTTCAGAGTGCCAAGCGGGGGGGAATTGGAACCAAAAATTAGCAGACACAAACTGGATCCAGGGCCACAAAAAAAAACAGTGTCCATTGCACATTGCTACTGAAAGATTATGTGTGATTTTTTCTTGACTAGCGTTTGTATTAAATACTATTATGTAAGTATTAGTTATTATTGTAAGTATTGTATGTGCTTTCTCTCCAGGAGGCCAGACACAATGTGAGGCGTAGAAAGCCTGAGAGGGGGAATCAGCTGAGACTGAACAGAAAAATACTTTAGCTCGTTACCAACAAGAAAGTCACTGTGCCAGGAAAGTTATTATTGTAAGTATGAATGCACATTTTGAGTCTAACATTTTTGAAAGCGGGGGGGGGGGCTATAATTCCTATACATGATAAAATGGTTCACGGGCTAAAAAGTTCGTGACACACTTGAGGTGTTGTAATTCAGTGAAACTGCATCAACATATCTAAGCTAAGTGATATTTATTATCATGCTTTTATATTAAATATACATATATATTTTTTTTAATTAATTTTCTACGTACATAAAAGTAATCCATGGACACGTTTTTCTGGCTCACAACCGTCATCTGCATGGATAACTTAGACAGGCATTCAAACTTCGATATTGATGTCTATAGTCCAGAGTGTTACTATCGGACCAAGATGCCCTGTCTAGAAATATGTGCGATTTTTTATCACCTAAATATTTAATGTATTTTTATGTAAACATTTTATTGGTGATTGCAGCGTTCGTTGTTATTTTTTGCTCACTACTACTTCGATTGTCTCACTTTCTAAGTGATTAAGATGCAGAAAATTGCATTATTAGTCGCCATTACCTTTATAGGACGCATTTTTCGTTAATGTATATATTTGTTATTTATTTTATACGTACATAAAAGTAATTCATGGGCACGTATGTTGTGTGTGTATTTAGGCAGCTTTTTTTCATTGATGTAAACATTGTTAAAAATAACAGAATTCGTCTGTTGAATTACCTCTGTTTTTATTATTTTTTTAATTTTTCTAATGGTCTTTTTGTATTAAAATCAACAAAATATTCAATGGTATATAAGTATCACGAACGTTTTCGATTCTTCGTCGAATCATAGTTTATGCCATGATGCCACTCTGGCGTCGCTGAATTAACATTGACAACGTCTTTCTTGGTACAATGCGAGAACCTTCTTTTACGTGTACGTTTCTTTACTGTCTTTTTAAATATTCTCTGCTTTCTTCAGTTTTGTATTCATTTGTTTTTGACACCTGAGGGTTATTCGACGAATTATCGAAAAAGTTTGTGATACTTATGGAACATTTATTAATCTTTTTAATTTTAATACCAAAAAAATCAGTAAAAACATTTTAAAATAAAACAATTATAATTAAGTTATTTTTAACGATGTTTGCATATATATATATATATATATATATATATATATATATATATATATATATATATATATATATATATATATACCGATTGCAACCCCTCTTCGTACATATAGTCCATAAGGAAACAGCAGACCAATCCCAGAAAATTCGCTAATTGTTTTAAATATATTTGTTCACCCTTCTTTGGGTTTACTGGGTGTTATTTCTGAAAAAAAACAAGGGCCTGGACATATTATGATTTAGAAGAGAAAAAAAATTATGATAAATAATGGTCCCTTCGTAAGTTTAATACAATTTAATACAACTTAATGCAGTCTGGCAGTTTAATTTTTAACCTATTACTATCGTTAATAAATATTCAGTAAAACGCCAGCGTAGGCTTTTCTATTAAAAAAAAAGAGATAGGAAATATATAATGTCTGTGTCTGTAGAAAGAAAAACGAATAATCCGATATAGTGACGTTTTACATTTACGTTACTACTCGCATGTAGTTTGAAGCGGGTATTATAAAAATGTGCGTTCCTTCCCTAATTATTATTTTTTTCAGGCTCCTATTTAGTGTTTTGCGAAAAGACCGACACTAGTTAACTACTGAAAAGGCGAATAAATATATTTAAATAAAAAGCGCATTTCTTATAAATTAAATATGGCTAAAATGGGCCGGTGAGTTTTTTATGGATAAAACAACACCTCAAAAGAACACTGTGTATTTGTAGCCATGATCTGTCCCCCCAGCTTTAGACCTAAGGTATCATTTGGATCTGATCTTCTGTAACATTATTAATAAATACATATTATGCTCTTATTTAGAAATAATCGACCACTCAGTTTGATTTATTTCTACCAAACTAAACCAAGCATTATATATATATATATATATATATATATATATATATATATATATATATATATATCCACTTACACTGTTTCGCTGTATTACAGCTCTTCAGCTAGTGCCTCAAGCCGGGATTGAAACTCAACCGTCGAGCTGACAGTCGGCGCCTCTATACTTGCGCTATTATAGGAGACTGACTAGTGATATATCAATGTAAACATTGTCAAGTTCCGGGAGCTCGAATTAGTGTAACCCAATTTACTATGCCTTAACGCTTATGGCAATTGGCGATATCCTTACAAATAAGCTCTACCCAAGAAAGGGAGCTTCATATAGTAATCCACATACATACTGTTTCGTTGTATCACAGCTCTTCAGTTCGGCTTGATCATATATATATATATATATATATATATATATATATATATATATATATATATATATATATCATGTGATTGTATGTGTGTGTACATTTATGTATGTTTTATGTTGGCTACATTTAAGGTGATTGAAACTAGAAGAAAAACTGTGTTATTTTTTGTAACATTCCGATCAAATAATGACAAATTTCAAAAGTGAAAAAACAGATGGCGCTCGTTGTCGTTGCTAAGATAATAATAGAGAAAAAAGTTTCTATTCGATAAAAGCAAAGAATAAAAAACGGTAAAAATCAAACTTGTTTTTGTCTAATTCTGCAGACATTCAAATTTAGTCTCTACCAACACCAAAAAAATGTTCAAAGAACGCACCTAACATGACATGCAATCTTACAAACAGTTGTGGAGTACAATGTTAAAACATAGTTTCACACACACACACACATATGATAATACACACACACACACACATATATATATATATATATATATAATATACATATATTTATATATATGTACGTGTGCGTTAATGCATATATATATATATATATATATATATATATATATATATATATATATATATATATAAAAGGGAATGTCATATACATATATACTTATATACTATTTTAAAGAATTTACTTTTTGATATGTTTCAGATCATTTTGATTTACATGAGTTAAGAACAATGAGTTATCATCAACTTGCACATACTAATCCAACTCGAAACCATCGCGCATTGTAAGGTAGATATAATTATATACATATGTATTTTAACAAATTGAAATTATTTTCTAAATAATATCCGAAATAAATAGTACGCATGATTGTATGTCAGTTTTTAATTTTGTTCTGTGTAAAATTTAAGATGCTTAAAAAATCACGTTACTAAGAATGACACTATTTAAACAATGTTTTTTTCTTATATTATATAACTGAAAATAAACACTGTCTAAAAACCTCTGTAAACGACTTAGATAGGAGTGTGTGTACTCTTTAGTGGGCATATGATTTGAAAATTATTTGACTTTTTTTAAATACATGCATCTATATTTTATTGTGATTACACATAACACACGCCACGCTTCCAATAACACGTTCTAACCAACGGATTAAAAAATTAAGGCAGTTAAATAAAAGTGCGTTGGAAGACTCTTGTGAGATCACTTGGACGTATGTGCATTCGTGTGTACAAAACGTCTTTTACGGCTTATTAAATAGAAATCTTGTTTGAGTTCATGTGACGTCGAGCCGCACGCATGCGCACTTACGTCATATTGGTTTAAAGAAATAGTTTGAAAAGTAATGTCGTGCTGCTTTTACGAACATGCGAATAAAATAAATTTCTAGTTTAATCATTCGGTAATGCTTTTTTATTTGCCCCTATATTTTATCGGAATCTCAGGATAACCGTTAAAATGCCATAGTAGGTTGTCTCGTCAACTAATTCAACTCAATTCATATCATATATGAGTATTTTCTTTTTCTTTATGTTTGTTATATGTTTCATAAATAGGGTGCGATATACAAGGTGTTCACTAAGAGAAAAATACAACCAACAAGTAAGTATAAAGAATAGCGGACAATAATAGGCAGGTATTAAGTTAGTACGATATTAGTAATGTCCGAAATAAGAAATCTGTCAATGCATTAGTAACTCTATAGTAAGTTGATATAGTAAACACTATTTAATCTAAATTTCAACTGATTAGTCTTCGGCCTTTTTCGTGTCCATTGTTAGTTTACGGCGATATGTTTTCAGTAATTCAACATGACTTTTGCTGGTAATTTCTTTATGGACATGTTACTTACTTACTGAAATCCTAAAATGAATGTGACACTTATTTTACATTGATTAAGATTCATTCATAAAGTAACACAGGCAGTAACGTGATAAAATAAGTAACGTGATAAAATAAGTAACGTGATGAAATAAGTAACGTGAAATATCCAGTAACATTGATGTTTCTTGCATGCTTAAATGGATAAATCAGTTATTTAAACGTTTATTTTGTATACAATGTATACACATGAATAAAGGAACATATCCACTTACGTGACATAACCAAGTGATTCATAAGTCACTTAGCTATTTATTATTGAAATTCTAAAGTTAAAAAATACCGTAATACAAAACAGAAACTTTATTCAACAAATTCATTTATGGGAGGTTAAAATTACAGCAAAATTTTAAAAATTCCACCTTCGTTCTGCATGCATAGCTCCATTCATTTTTGCAAGAAATTTACGACTCTTTGTAGCATATTTGATTGATTAATTTTAACAAACTCGGCAGTGATTTTTGATTTGAGGTCGTCATTGCCTTTCAACAAGTGTGGGAGATTCATCAAATTTGGCCATATGAATAACAATAAAACTTCGTTCTTCAATTGTAAAGGACATACTGCCTGAAAAAAAAAGCACATATGATGATTTACACAAATTTAAATAAATAAAAATAAATATATATAGAAACAAATATATAAACGAACAAATTTAAAATGACAAATAGAAGTAATTAGCGAGTAAGATAACAATTATCAAAAGTTCATAGTATGCTTGTGCTGCATATGGTTATTATTTGAAATAGCTAAGTGACTTATGAATCACCCGGTATATTAATTCGATGAAACTGATTTCGAAGTATATTTTTTATCAGAGTAAATACTCATTGATAACGTTATGTAAACAGTCACAAGCTATGATTAATCAAATGTAATATCAAGCAACCTTATATTATCGTTACCGTGACAGATCTAATAACATCGCTTGTGCTTATATACTGAAATACGATGGACAATTTTTAAAAAGTTTATTTGTAAATGAATGAAGACTGGTGAATACCGTGGCATAGCTAGTAACGTGACATAACCAGTAATCAAACGTAACCAGTAAAGTGACATACACATAACGTAGCATGATGACATTGCATAACCAGCGACGTTACATAACCAGTAAATGACGTAATTAGTGGCGATCGTATATAACATTGAATCTATACTTTGATCTTAATATAAAAACTGGCGATAAGGAAAACAATCTATAATATATGCGATGCTTAACTTGTAGGTATTTCGATTGTTTCAATAGAAGACAAAACAGTAACGTCCAAATATCAGAATCAAAGCATTGATACAGTGTATCAATGATACACTCGCAAAAGACAGACACACGTACACCTATATTTCCTCATTTGTTCGGAAATAGAAACATGTGATTAGTGAATGTAAAAGGGATATGCAAAGTATACATTACTAAAGAAGAAATTTTTACGATATCAATATCCGAGTTCGAATCCCACGTAAGCCTAAAGGATTTCTTTAATTGGATGTTTTATAAATTTTAAGAAATTAACATACGGTAATGACATAATAAAACATTTCATAAATAGTACTTTTAATCTAAGTAACCTATTTTTTATGATCTTCAAATGTATTACAACAGTGTTCAATAAAAAATAAAGATTTATAGTTCTTGTGAAAATATTTGAAATATTTGAAGATGACTCTCTGTGAAGAGTACAACTGAAACATGTATGCACATATGTAACCAATAATGTTTGTATAAATAAAATAAAAAATTTTAAAAATATATATATATATATATATATAGTCTAAAGAAGCTTTGAGTCATTTTAAAAAAAAATTTTAAAAAATAAAAAATTAAAAATTAAAAAAAAATGTAAATGCAGTTTAAATTCCCAGACAAACTAACTAAATCCAAGATATTGCAGACTTATATATATATATATATATATATATATATATATATATATAAATACAAATTGGAACAGATTTGTTAAATCATGAGACGTAGGTAGTATACAAATGAACAAGTATAAATCCCACGCTAAAGATATATGGACGGTTAAGTCAAGCAAACATGAACATATACTCTATAAAGCTGCGGCTTAATACTCAGCTCAATGTTTGAAACTTTAAGCCAATCAGAGCTATCATATCGTAAACTGAAATAAACAAAATGATAACATATTATTCATATCAGTTCCAATAATTCAACATTAACAGTATTTTTGTTGTACGATCGTTTATAAGACCAAAGGATATTTTATTTATTTAAACCCCATATGAACTTCGTCAGCACCGATCAGGTAACAACACTATTTGAAGTCGAACAAAGATCCCAACATTATTATCTTCAAGAACATGATAATTATAAAAACAAAATAAATAAAATATACACTTATATAAATATATATACGGAATTTATGATAATAAAAAAAATAGTGAGGCACACATTTCAGCGTCACACAGCGTTTCCTCAAAGCCAATGAAAGGAACTTATCTTAAATGTTCTAATCGAAAAAGGTGTATTTGCTAAACAGCCATGTTTAGTCCACTCCACTGCAGGCCATTAAACGATCAATTCTAAAAGTGCATGGTTCATAAACACGGAAGGTATTTAATAATTATCTAAACCTAAAGTTGTTCTAA
>OY744546.1:24555783-24583283 GCA_963556195.1 Sepiola atlantica | reverse complement strand
AATGCAGCAAAACGTTGTGCTTGCAATTTTCACATGTGTCGCTATGTAGACAGATGTGTTTTAATGTATGCTTTTGGAAAAATCGAAAAAAAAAACATTAGACATATAATAGTTTACCTATGTTTTTAATATTCGGAATTAATTTAGATATACAATGGTGTATGCATTAAGCTGAATGTCAGGTGATTCTATTGTTTGCGCGGGGAATATTAGTACACAAGCGATTTTTTTAGTGCGGGGGCTGGATATTAACAAAAGAAACTCACAAAGGAAAATGGCGTGTGCCAGTCTTATTTTGGTGTTTGTGATATTCCTGGTTTATATCAAGCCAGGATGACAATATAGCCGCTTGTTGTGTACTATTGCCCACGCAAACAATAGCATAAAAAAATATCCACTTTGTACATAAGATACTGTAAATTAAATAGTGAGACTGATTGCTTTCTTTAGTAATCTCTATCACTTACAGTTGGAAATTTAAGAAAGATTGTTATAGTTTTTTTTTCTATTTCTCACTAAGGGATGATCTCAATTGTGTAGATGTATGTGGAAGTTGATAACGTACATACAAAAGTATACAAACGTGTATTATTATACGATTTGCAAAATATAATAAGGTTAAATAAAATATCACATTAATAAATGCCATTTTTTCTGCTATTGAGATTACAAGGAAGAGAGGTAGAAATTAAAATTGAGGTAAAAGAAAAGTGCGTGCTGTATTTATGAAGACATGAATGCAATTAAAATGCATCACATGATCGTTGACAGGTGTCAGATATTTATTAAATGCAATTAATGAAGGGAAAAAAGCTCACCTTGCAAGACGTTGAGGTGCGATACCGAGGAAAAAGGAATAACAATCAGTTAAAAGTAAAATATGAAAACAACATGCCTAGAAGCATATAATTGCAAAAAGAAAACTACATACAAAATATAGTTAAAGCTAAATAAGTGTTTGGAAGTATTTAAATAATTTCCAACGCTATTGTAAATGTTCATCGATTTATTTATTTATTTTTATCATCGCTTGTGTTTGATTAATGTTTTGAAACATGACGTAAACCATAAATCGATGACGTCACGGCAGATGTATAATTAGTTTGTTAAGGAAATATTTTAAGATCTATTTATGAGAAAGTGCGAATAGCTTAGTTGGTAGTACCTCAGACTGATTTATATTTTCAATTAATGGCTTGAATAAAAGTTTTAAATGTAGAAGTCAAATATTATGGTTAATTTATGCTCCTAAAAATATATTTTTTTTAAATTGCATCGCATATTTTCAAATTGTCACGTGACCCAACATTATGCCCGATCAAATAAAAATGTGGATCCCTTACAAAATGAATTCATACAAATTTTAATTCTCACTGAGCGCTTTAATCTAAAATGTAATATTAGCATAGCGAAATATTCTCCCTACGATCGCATATTTTTTAGGCTACCGCGTCAGCCCAAACACCAATGTAAGAGCTTATGAAGGTCCGATGCAAACTCAGATCCCACGATATTATTATATAGTATTGCGGGAGCCGGCAAATTGAATAAATAGGTCAACACATGCGATTTTTGGGGAGTGGCATTTCTTGCAAGCGGAATGTTGAGAATGTGGCATAGAGGCATTACGACTATTCTTTTATGATGTGGGTCCATAAGAAAAACACTAAAAAAATAAGTAATTATTTCATTTATAACATTTTTTTATATAATGTTCAAGCAGAAAAAATAATTAAAAAATTGATCTCTACAAATTTAATAAACGGCCAAGATTAAAAAAATGTACATGTTTTTTTTTAAAACGCTATCCAGTCCGAAAGTTGGTCATCATTTTAAGTTAAAGTTATATGCAAAAGTGATCCCAACGCTAAAAGTTAAAAATGTGTTGTTTTTTTTTAATTTCTTTCTTTGCACCGCTAACCTTTTCCAGCTTCTTACATGTAATCAACTACAAAATATAGAATCTTATTTTCTGGCACTTGTAAATAGCAGAAGTTGTTTTTAATTTTGAAGAATTACATGCAAGACAGCGGCGATAATCCTAATTAAAGATAGCGGCAGACAGAAAATAAACATCAGTTATTAAATGACCAATAAATGTTAATATTTTTTTTTATTTAATAAAATATAGTTTCTGAAATAATTTTTTAAATTTAAAATGTTTAGTGATTTTTTTAACATTGTAATTTCGTGTGGATGCCTCTGTCTGTGGATTGTCTGCCGCTGTCTTGAATGTGGATTATCGCTGCTTTCTTGAATGTAACTCTTACAAATCAAAATTGAAAACAAATAGAGTATGCTGTTTACTCAAGTGCACAAGTGGTCATTTTCTTGTTGGGGGGTTACACAAGGTGCAGGGCTCCAGTAATACCTAACAAATATTGAAATTGCTGGCCTTCAGACTGAGATAAAAGTATCAGCCCTATCTTTGATCAAAAAAAAAGAACCTCTGCTTAACATGGGGCTACTTCCTATCTCAGTCACGTTAATTATTTAGAGTGAAATAGTTAGGGTTAGTAGAAGAAAGGGTGCGTGTTTTGTATGATGTCATATTTAGAATAATGAAGTATTAACAAGGTATGCCTCGTTTAACGCACACTCGCCAAAAAGTCGGTTCTCATTTTACGTTAAATTTATGTAGGAAAAAGATCCCCCACTTACAAAATTTAATATTTAAAACAGAACAATTTAAGTCTTTCTTTGCGGATGGTTTTTGCAAGCTGTTTAAAGCTAATCACACAAAACAGTAGAATTTCAATTTGTTTAAGGGGTAAACTGCGACGGATAACCAAATAGGATTTTGAAAATTAAATTTTAAATGTATTAGATAGACGTTTCTAGGCGCATGTTCGTAATTGTCACCAACCCGTTTTTCATAATTTTTCACTAACCAAATTGTATTCTTTTTTAGGTGTACAGTTCTCTATCCGGTCGCTAGAGAATTCTGTGGTTTTGTAATTGAAAACAAATATTTTAAATGTTAGAAGAGGGATCAGTTCCTATATAAATTAAACGTAAACTGATCACCAACTTTTTGACCATGTTGCATGTTGTTTATTCACCTATTTCTTTTAGTTTTTACAAATTATTTTTTTCTTTTTCCTGTGTACAGTTACCTATCATGCAGTTTTTTAAAACTATTTTGAAAAATGTGTGATTGTCAAAAATTGAGGAATCAATTTACATTAAATTTATATTGGAAACGGATCTTCTAAAATCTAAAATATTAAAAATTATCCAAATAACACGGAATTCTCTAGCGACATGATAGGTAATTGTACACTGATAAAAGAATAACATTTGATCAGTAAAAATGTTGAGGAAAACGGGCTGTGGGCAATTACGAACAAGCGCGGCGCGAAACAGCAGAATCACTGAATGTTTTTTTATTTGTGTTTTATTTGTTTAAACTACGTGTTATTAAAACAAAGTTGTGCTCGTAATTTATTAAATGTATTTGAATTGTGACTGATTTCTTGTTTTTTAATGAATGTTTTAAGTTGAATTTTCACACGTTCTGATCTTGAATGTACATGTAATTCGCTTGATTCCTATTTTATTCACGTAAATTATTTCGAGTGAAATATGTTCAAACAACTTATTTTTTACTGTAACTCTGTTTTAGTAAATAATAATTAATAACAACATTAAAAACAGAAAGTTACTATAGTCGGCCTTTTAGCTGCGAGCAAAGTGTAGTATCTGTTTTGCGTGTTGACACTACACCCTTTATCTGTTCTAATCTGAAATGTTTGTTGGTAAATATCCGGAAAGTAACGACACTAAGTCGATTTTCGTAGGAGATGTGTACATTTTAAAAGTGTCACATGACCTAAATGTAATCGCGCACAAATAAAAATGTAAATCGTTTTAAAAAATCTCATTAAAAGATGGCAAGTTTAATTTCTAAAATTAGATAAGCGTGAACCGAAGTGAACCGAAAAAAAGCAATGACGATGCCCCCCCCCCCGGGGGGGCGGTCCCTCTCACAATGACATCATTTCCAGAGAAATTCGTCTGCAGTTTTCCAAATGAATACATTCTAAGTATCCTTTAAAAACGCGGTCATTTTTTAATGAAATGTTTTTAATTAACTGTATTAACAATTTTTATTAATATTCTTATCGAGGAAAATATTCTAAATAAATATGGAACATTCTACAATACCAGTTATCAGAGTATATTTTGAAATATTAATTTATAAAAACTTTAAAACAAACTAATTATGTAAAGTCGGAAAAAACATGTTGTTTGTGGCCAGTTTTGGTAGGCCTATGTATACTACCTGACTTACTTTAATATAACAAATCCTTATTTCATGAACGTATGTGCTCAAATGTTCCTTCTTTAGAAAGGTAATCTTGATTTTCAACAAGTTTCGATTTATTTCTAAATCGCCATTTAAAAACACAATGTATTTCTTCTGTTTTTGTTTCGTTACAGACAAAAATGTAATTCATATTAGAAACGTTACAATGATAGAGAAAGGTGGACACCAAGAAAATGCAATTCATGGTTAGGTGTGACAGATCGACGAAGTTGTAATTCACACTTAAGAGTGACAGATTAAAGAAAATTCTTTTTATAAATTTGAAGCTGATAAACAAAAGAAAATCACAAGCCTACAAAATACTACTTCAAACTCAAAAGAAACTATATATAAAGTCTATACTTGACTGACCGTTGAAAGTGTTTTCTAACTTAATGGTATAATAATTTATTATTTTAACGTGACAGACCGACGAAAAAGATATTTTAAACGAAATAGTAAGTCTAATAGAGATACGTTGTCACCTTGACAAACATGCTATTCAAACTTCACTGTGACAGATAAAACTACTATTTTAAGGTGGAACATGAAAAACTAGATATAATGATGATGATAATTAAGCGTGACCGACTTACTAAATACTATTTTAAACTTAACAGAACCAGATAAAAGAAACACTATTTGAATTAGAAGTATTACAAATTAAGACTGACAGATAAAAAGACTTGCTATTTCAGTGTGACAGTCAGACGAAAATGGTGTTTTAAACAAAGAGGTTACTTTTACAAAGATGGGTGGACACTTCTAAAAAAGCAATTTAAAGATAAGCGTGACGGACCGGCGAACATGTTCCTCACACTTAAAGGTGACATACACAAAATTCTATTTTAAACTTACACATTATAAAGGAAATATAATCATATTAACAACCTAAGCGTGACATACATAAAAAAATATTATAACAAAATTAAATGTGACAGATAAAATCAAACCAAATTTCAAGTGTATGCGTGACAGACTGACAAAAACATAATTCAAAGGTAAAGATGACAGACAGAATAACTTGTTATTTCAACGTGGCATACATGAGATTCACATTTTTGAGTGACAAAAAAGAAAATATATATTTCGAATTGGAGCATAACAGTCCACAGAAAATGTTATTTACACTTAAGTTTGACAGCCCAATGAAACGTAACCGATCGCATACTGATCAAACGTACTGACAGACGAATCATCTGCTACATATTGGAAGATGCGTCTAAAAACATTTTTCTGGAAAAGCCAACAATCTATAAAAGAAACAATTCAAGAGAATTGAAAAAGAAAAGAACACATTCAGGAAAAAAATTAACAAAATTTCTTCAATTCTTTGTAAGGCAAAAATCCTGCGAAAATTCTTTGATTTTTGGTGATTTTTCTTCCTTTAGTATTGTTTTTCCTTGAGGGGAATTGAACGACACAAATTATTTTTTAACGTTTCATCTTTCGTTTATTTCTTTTTTCTTTTAAAAAACTGGTAAAAAGAACAATGTTCATCGTTGTGTATCCTTCAAAATTATATTCAAGGTGAAATTCATTCCATCTCCTAAACATTTATTTTTTCTATTTAAAATAAATTATGATAATAAAAATAAAAATTAATAATCATGAACTAATGATGAATAAATAAATACATAAACTGAGTAAAAATAAATAAAACAAATATTTCAAGTAATACTTTCAAAGATAAAGTAGTATCCAACGAAAATGAGGTTATATTTAAAAGTAATTAATATATATATATATATATATATATATATATATATATATATATATATATATATATATATATATATAATGATAATAATAATCCAGGTAAAACATCTACAGGGTAGCAATCCAAAGAATTTCAACCGGGTTTATAAAAAAGTGCTCAATATCAAATAAAGCTTTTATATATGATTATTTTTATTCACACAGACATGTACAAAATCTGCGACACTGGCATGTCGATGTTATCGATCAACAGCTATTATAAACTGAGATCTCATCAGGCAGAGTTAGAATCTGATCTTAAACTTTCCAAATATGATCTAAGGTTAAGATCGGATTCTAACTCTGTCTGATGAGATCTCAGTTTATAATAGTTGTTGATCGAAAACATCGACATGCCAGTGTCGCAGATTTTGTACATGTCTGTGCAAATAAAAATAATCATATATATATATATATATATATATATATATATATATATATATATATATATATATATATATATGATAGTTTAAAAACAACTAGTTCATAGAGTCTAGAAAAATTCATATTGGAATCAACTTCTAAAGTGAAATGAAGATCAATATTCCATATTTAACTCTTTTTAAAATGTTTGTTAAAATGTCAATAAAACTATATATAAATAACATTGCAAACAAGTGTGATGCAATTTCAATTACGAAGCAATATAAATATTATACACGTTTCTTGAGAAAAATCCATACCGTACTCGAATAAAATCCATGTTATCATATGTGCATTCCCTGTGCTCGGAGATAGTTGCTAGATAAACAATACACACTATCTGAGCAAAATATATGTAAAGACATCAGAAATGTCAAAATCAGTAGACAGTTGGTAAAAGCCGAATAAATAAAACTAAAAAAATCGGATGCATAGCAAAAGGACTCCCTGAAAAAACATTATTGCATTATTAGTCGCCCTTAACTTTATAAGACGTATTTTTGTTAATATATATATATACTATATATTATATTTATGTACGTATACAATTAATACACAAATATGTATATTAACGAGAAATATGTTCTATAAAGTTAAGGGCGAATAATAAGTCAAATGTCTGCGTCTTTATCACTTAGGGAGTGAAACTATCGAAATAGTAGTAAGCTAAACACAACAAACGCTGCAATCACCAATAAAAAAAATTACATAAAAATACATTAAATATTTAGGTGATAAAAATCGTACCTATTTCTAGGCAGGTCGTCGTAGTCAAATGGTAAAACGCTGAACTATAGACATCGATAGCAAAGGTTTGATACTTGCCTAACTTAGCCATGCCGATGACGGTTGTGATACAGAAACATGTGCCCATGAATTACTTTTACGTACGTATAAAATTAATTAAAAACATATATATATATTAAGGAAAATACGCCCTATACAGTTAAGGGCGACTAATAATGCAATTTTTTGCGTCTTACTCACTTAGGAAGTGAATGCAAAATAAAAACCGAACGCTGCAATCACCAATAAACAACAATTACATTAAAATACATTAAATAATAACAGTAATAATTACACAGTAAATGAAAACACTCGGAACAAAAAGACGAAACGAAAACGCCTCAAACTCGTTCTACAGGAATAAAAGACAAACGTGACTTCATTGTAAGTTCAATTAATTGTGATCCAGTCGATTCCACTTTTTACTATTGATGTTTGCAACATTCCAGTAGTCGCCACTGTAAATACCTTCTTTTTCTAGGAAAAGAAGAAAACAATGCTTACAACATAATCAAACCTATCAAATGTCATATCATACTGATTCCGACAATATAAACATTTATCACGCCGAGCCGCAGAAACTTTTCAACGAAATCTCGTGAACACGACGAGATCTAGGTGAGAACATTATCTTACTCTCCCCCCCTCTCTCTCTCTCTCTCTCTCGCTCTCTCGCTCTCTCTCTAACTGCTTCTCTGTTACGTCTTATAATAACCAATTTTGTCAGTTTTATAACAAATAAAATATAACCAATTGATTAAGTGTGATATTTAACACATTTATTGAAATATTTACAGGTTAGAACACGACTTAGAAGCCACTAGAGGCGAAATGATCATGCCAGTATATTCGAGACATTTATGTTTATCTCCAACATTGTCATGGTCGAGCGCATTCCAAGGGCAGATAACGCTCATTTTCTTGGGTGTAAAGGGAAAAACTCGTCTTTGACATATTATGTAAGGCTGAGCGCAGAATACAGCCTGTCTTCCCCCCCCTCTCTCTCTCTCTCGCTCTCTCTCTTTCTCTTGGCCAGCAGACGCGACAAGAGTCAAATGTGTGCAAAGCGCGCCCATGAGAAATAACTCCTGGGATGAGAGGGTATAATAGTATTTTTTTAACGACGAGTCTTGGAACATGTTTATAGTATTAATGAAAAGATGGCAGCGACAATGGATAAGACTGTACATGCGTCATCACCATAACCAGCTATACCTGCTGACAATAAAATTAAAAGGTACCTTTAAAATTACTCACCGAACACACCTCACGCGTTATTTCAATATTTAAAAATATTATCTAATACAAAAATAATGTATATGAGAACAAAATAACTCAAAAAATTACACATCAACTCAACGACAAGCGAAAGATATGTCGGGATGATACAAGGCGATTTTGAATAGCGTGCTTACGCGCACACCACCTCGTTCTGAAAAGTACCGCAACAGTGTTACTTGCAGGAGGCATATGTAAATTCAAGAGCAAAAATATGCCTTACAGAATTGAATTTAAATACAAGATTACCCGAATCCACAAATTATTGGTACAAGCAAACACGTGCCATGTACCATAGAAAAGGTGTAAATACTACATCATCAAATGTCTATTTAAATAATAAATCTGAAATTGGCAGAGCGTTTCTACACCAAAAGGAATAGTTGATTTAACCGTAGTCATGAAAAAACTGTATCAAATTGAATCCTCTTTTAATAACTCGGCATATTTAAATTATTTAAAGTATATTACCTACCTTAGGGACTTAAACGTGTTTTCCAATCGCAGACTGTATATATACGTACTTATGTGTATCGAATAAACTGTATTGCATGTTAGAGTGTGTGTGTGCACACAGCAACGTGGAACTTGCGATTGTATACAATGCAGTGAAGGCGTTGATCAATGTAGATACGTGTATGTGCATGTATATGTGTACACGCTCATCTAATGCACCCTGTATTTACATATACACATCTTTTGCTTTTCGCTGTTTCTATGTTATTCCTTCTATCATCAGCTATAATATTTCAACTGATGATGAACGATTAAAATACAAATAGCGAAAAGCATAAGATACGTATATGTTGCGACTAGGATACATGTAGATCATAGTTTTATTTAGAAAAAAAAGTATACTATGCTGATAATGTGTACTGGTTGTAATTTAGGCTGTGCTTGCCTTGTTCTTTTTAATTATTTGTGCTTTGTTCTATACAATAGGTATTGAGGATAGCCACGCCAAGAAATATATGCACAAAAGCATTTTACAAATATCTTGGTGAAAGCTGAAAATATTAAAAACAAGTTCTGCGAAATTATGTGAATTGTCATTCATAACATTGGATAGTGTTTAAAATTAAATTACAATTCTTTGCGAGTTTGGCTTTTAGCGTTTAGAATTGTTAATAGAAGGACCGATATGTCTGGGGATCACTATATATATATATATATATATATATATATATATATATATATATATATATATATATATATAAGGAGATTGTAGTTTGCTTGAAGCATTGCTGGTAAATATACGTGCAGATTAGTCGTCCGAGGCCGTTCTAATGCGATGTAGTTGCCGTAAGATGGAAAAAGTAAACAGAAATAAACGACGAGAGAAAGTGAAACTCAATACGATTTATTAATAATTTCACGAAAAACTGATTAAATACCAGAATAGTAAATACTGTCTGGTAAATAAGAGTTCGGCAAAAGGTAATCTTAAATTTTCGAAAGAAAAACTTTCATTTTCAAAAGAAAACAATAAAAGACCGAGAGGGTCGAACACACGGGAAACACCGGTGTCAAACCATAGAAATATCGCAGCAGACAATTGAAAGTAGGAACGCAGAAAATGTCAAAATTTAATTAAACAATTATTCAACTAAAGTTAAAATATCATAAACATGT
Organism: Sepiola atlantica; assembly: GCA_963556195.1. NCBI lineage: Eukaryota > Metazoa > Mollusca > Cephalopoda > Sepiida > Sepiolidae > Sepiola > Sepiola atlantica. The sequence goes on along the minus strand of OY744546.1, from coordinate 24,573,097 downwards.
GTTTATTTATATACTAATTATTATAATTTTATTATATTTTATTTTATATGATGTATTCATTTTTTTTTTTTGTTTTTTTCCTCTTTTTCTTTATTCAATTCCAAATTTAAATTTAGGTGTGGGCCGTTGTTATTATAATATGTGTCATCAAAGGGGGATAACTTAAGGAAAAATATATTTAGAAATGAGATTTGAGATTTGAGAAGGAATTTAAATTGTGGAATGGATCAATGCCAAGGAGGTAGGAAGGAACCGTTGGAACGGGGGAAGGGGAGGGGAATAAAAAGAAACCTTGGAGAAGGGGGGGAATTAAGGATAAAAATACATACACACATATACATACATTAAGTGTAAATATCTAAATACACATTTATTTATTTTTTTATATGTTAATTTAAGAGTATTCCAAGGGTATAATACTCCTGGAACTAAATTTATATAAAGTTATTCTATTAATTGATTTATAGATTTATTTTTTGGTTTTTCTTTGTTTCTCTTTAATTTTCCTTTGTTATTATGATCTATTCATATATTTAATTTATTCTTTTATTATTATAATTTCTTTTTTAATTTATTTAATTTTTTATATTTTTTTATTACTATTTTATTTTAGGTGGCATACGCATACACACACATGAGAATACACCCATATTCACATACATGTATATATGCATACACATACACAAGGCCTAAATATATGTAAATAAAGTGCATATCATTCCATTCCATAATTATAATATGTAATATGTAAAAATGTGGGGTGGGTGGCGCTGGCAAATACAGAGGAGACAAAGGCAAGTAAAAATGTGGGATGGGTGGCGCTGGCAAACAAAGAGGAGACAAAGGCAAGTAAGTTGGAGGTGGGAGTGTGAGGGTGTAAGAATAAGAAAATCAAAGGGGAAGCAACTCAAATCTGTTATTGAAGGTTGGATGAAATTTAGAGATTAGAATAGCTTCCGAAATTCGAGGCTGACCTATATTGCGGACGGAGTTGAGGATGCGGACACTAATAGAGCGATGTGTGTTGCCACATGATATTAAGTGTTTATGGAAAGAAGAAATGTGGGTGTTTAGATGCTCTTTAATGCGTTGGTGTAGAGGCCTAACGGTACTACCGATGTAGAACTTTTGACACTTAGCGCATTGTAGGTTGTATACTGTATAGGTGCGGAAGCAGCAGCCAGAATTGGGGATGGGGCAACTAGCTAGAGAGTAGGGTTCTGGAGTGTAATGGCTTTTTTGGATAAAAGTTTGTCGAAGAGAAGGGCATGTGTGAGAAAGTTGTGTGTTAAGGTTCTCACTACGTATGGCATTGCGAATAGCGGAAGTGATACGGTCGCTAAAGAAGGGGAGTTTTAGGAAGCAAGTGTTGGTGAGAGTGTGGTGTCTACGTCTTCTGGTGTTGTTAAGGCTGGATATGGTAGTTAGAGGGAAACCGTTGGTTAATAGGGTTTGGTGGACGGCTTCGGTGTGTGTTGTTTTATCGGAAGTAGAAGAGCATTTGTCCTGTATGCGGGTGATTTCGGTTTGTGCGTAACTAATTTTGGATTTGAGGGGTAGTGCGAATTTGTAGTGGATGAAGAGGTTCCTGCAGGCGGGTTTTCTATAGAAAGTGGTGTGGAGAGATCCATCGTCATTAATGCTGAGTTTAAAATCTAGAAGTGAGACAGAGCCTGAGGTGTTGGGATATTCGATGGTAAATTTAATGTGGAGGAAGCTACCTCTATCTTTAATACATTTAATAATACTGACCCCCACATTAAATTTACCATCGGATGTATGTAGATATATATATATATTAGGCAAATTAACTAAAAAACAATATTCTTTTCAAAAGTACTCAAAACAAAGTACAGTTGTACAAGTAAACTTTCTGTGAAGATCAAAACAGTCTACACTAATAAATATATGTGTCTATACTTACGCGTATATCATAGGTCTGTCAAAAAATAATAATAATGAAGTTGTCTTAATCAAATTGAGATGATTCGCTATAAAGAGCAGCAAGCGAGGCCGCTCTTCTTAAAGGTTATATCTGAAAGGGTTAGGGGTAGAGAAATTTTAAGCATGCCAATATTTTATTTTGTATTTCAATGTTCCCATCATCGTCTAGCAATATTGCACGTCCTTTCCTTCTACAATATTTAAACATTAAAAAAAACTATGCGCGTAAACGCCTATATTCATAAACAGAATATATGTTCATACCTGCAACTCATGAGACACCCGCAAATAAATGCATATATTAATCAGCACTTATAAAATCTCACATGTATGCACACGCCAAAACACGCCATGCCTTGCTATTCACATACACACACAGACAAAACGTTGTTTGAATTAGCTAGTGCAGAGTTTGAATTACCTAGCAGACAGTTTGAATTGCCTACTATATATCATCCTCGATTGGCTTCGGTATTTTGGTACATGGGTTTTGTCAGGATTACCTGACATGAGGATACTTCACCTTTCAAGTAAACCCCGACCAAAAATTCAAAATAACATAGTATTTGAAGCCCAAATAGGATCCGCTCGACACGGCTATACACTGGTTCATACAATGAAAGATGCACATTCTCCAAGTATTGTTACCTCAAGTAACAGCCGTTAGGTGGGTACTTCACTTGACTAGAGAAATCCTTGTCTTAGTAAGACCAAGAGACCACAAGAAAGATATATTATAACATAGTTACTTTGTCAATTGGGGAGAGGGAAATTAAAATTAGTGTTCCTAACTGATTATACTAACGCAAAGTGTGACAGATAAAGGAGAACCTTAATGGAATATTCGAATATCTATGTATCTAATATAGAGATCAAGTGTTAGCCCCAGTAAAGGACCCGTTGATATCTGAGAACTCCGACTGAAGTAAACTGAAACAAAAAGGGGCACATATATTCATAGACTCAAATAATAGAACACTCGCAAATAAGCAGATACAATTGAAAACCCCGTAGAGTTCACCACTTAGAATTATCTCATACACACGCACGTCTACATTACATGATTAAAACTGCTGCTTCAATACACACTCATGTAACCGAATATCTATTATTACTTACACACACAGAATTACGTAAAATATTATTTACGGTAGCACACACGCTAACCTGGATAGTATTATCACAGACAGTACTAAAAAATGATGAAATGTTCCTTGCTTATCTCAAAATGTGTACTCACACAAAAAGGAGAGTACTCACTATATTATGTTTATCTATTAATTACATGGGATTGTATAAATTTAATCTATATTAAAACCATTTAATTAGGAATGTTAACTGGTGAATATTACATATATCTAATTTATACTTATGATTAATCTAAACTGATAATAACAGGAAAATCCACATTTCAAGTATATATAAAAGTATACATCATAATGACACACGCACGTACGACATTCTGTAAAAATAAAATAAAATATGACAGTCACGCATTTCAAAGAAAAACATACATCAACACAGCCGTAACACATTTACATTAGTATGCATGTAAATTAATGTCGATAATCAATTAATTCATGTTTCTTTGCGTGTAATATATTAAGCAAGCCTTAAGAAAATATGGACTGCTGAATCATGTTTGTGCCAACGACCTGACAGCTCAGTATATAGAGATGGAGGTATTGTGTAAATAAGTACCAATCATCTCAACATGAGGACCCATAAGACAAAACACAAGCGTAACCCACGAAACCCAACTTCTAACGTAGATGCCTACTACAATGCCCTCTTTTTAACATTAGGGATCTACGTTCCAACTTTCCTGAGCTTGAAATGTATTTACAGTAGACCAAAGCTGATCTGTAGTTTACGTTCGAACTGGAATTGCCCCGTCAGTTTCTACATATGACTTCTTGATCACAAGTTACTCGAATATAACCACACAACCACATCGTTATGCAATAGGCGGCTACATTAGGCATGATGTTCTATGTGGTAAGGACACTTCAAACGAAGAACCTGGTTTGCTCTATGTGTTATCAGTTTTCACTTGTTCGCAGCATCGCTTCCATCTTTGCACTTTATTGTCACCTCTAAAATGGAGTTACTTTTATGGAGTAAATCTGATAGAATTTACAAGATCCTATCTGTTAACAGTTCCGCTAGCATTTGTCTATATTGGGACTTTAATGTTCACAATATAGAGTAGGTAGTCTACCTAAACTAGACTGATGATAAAAGAAGGTTATATCACGACTTTTTCATTGAATATGAGTTTACTCAAATTGTTGACAAAGCTACACGCGTATCCGATACTGATGGGCATTTTGAAAGCCCCCATTTATCCTCTTGCTGACAACTTTCCCCTAACTGTGTACATCTACTTTCAACTCAGCTCCGATCACTCAGTTGTCTCAATTAAGATCAATACAAGCTTAAAAAGTCCTCTGATGTCCCTTTCCGTCGCAGAGTTTATCGATATTCAAGGGCTGATTTCGATACCTTAACATACTTCATATCTGTAATCTCGTTGAAATGCATTGTGAAGAAGAATATGTCCTGCATCGTATCAGATGTGGGTGAGTGGTTATTTATTAGTATTTAGAGCTTGATATCCTGAGAAACAGAGAGAAAACGGTACAGCTCTGAATGTGCTAGCGTTATTGACCACAGAAACCACTATTTCAATTGCTCTCATGAAAATAGATGCCGTGAAAGCAAATCTTCATTTGACTACCCGTAACTACTGCAACGTTTTTATAGAAAACGCTAAAATGTTAGATGCCCCAAAATAAATAAATAATATATATATATATATATATATATATATATATATATATATATATATATATATAATTAACACACTACTGCGTGAGAATAATATCCTTATGTCAACATTTATCCAATTGTGACCGATTATTTGCTTAGTATTAATTCAGTTTTCATCCAAACTTGATGCGGTGTTTGCACTAGAGTTGACGCGTCCCAAGCCTATTTTGAACATAAAGGAAATTTGGTTCAGTAGAAAAAAAGTTATTCAAAATATGTGTGGTTATCAATGTGTAGAATAACGCCCCCAAATTGACTTTGAATCACCATAAGTTTTTTTTATTTAAAACAAATATTAATTGTTTACCCAGAATATGGCGAACAGCACAAGGAATGTAAAAATATAGATATCGCGAATGGAGTTTAATGCATGGAAGGATTGAGCTACTTAAACTGACAATTGACTATTGAGTAACGTTCCTCAGTCTCTTTAACTCGACATAACTTTTTAAATTATAAATATAATGTAATGATAGAAAACTAGAAAGATTGAACTCGATAGGTTAATTTGAAATATTTTCATATTAAAACGATTGAGGCCATAGAAATGCGCGGTGTGACTTTTAGTAAAAACAATTTTAAAAGTAATAATTGACTTTTCCAGCTAAAGTTTACAGGAAAAATGGGCAAAAAAGACCAACTTTAAAACAAAAGCGACACCTTAAGAAGAAAAAACCCAAAAAATGCCAAATAGAAAATTCTCTTTATTAATGTAGAAAATGAAGTAAAATTGGCTATATTGAAGATATTAACTCTTGTGTATGTTGAAGATGTTAACTCTCAAATATGTGTGTTTTTTCCATTAGTCTCGTATTGTTTTCTTAGCGGTGATGAAGCAAAGATGTTCGCTATGAAATGTAAACTGTGGGCTTTTTATATATGCTTTTTATATATGCTTTTTATATATGCTTTTTGGAGAAAATGTTAAAACCTTTTAAGATACTACTGACGCTAAATAAATAATACCTTTCTACAGTATACATTTTAAAATTGTACTGGAAGACTTTAAAGAATATTTGAAAATGGTATATTTAGATAATTATTGATAAATATGTAGATCTGTACCTCCAACACCATCTCTCCTAAAAAAATTGTGATTATCATTTTTTAAGCAATCACGTCATGGAAAAGCAAAACTATTATTTCAGGATTTAGAGTTCTGCATGTTAATTGAACGTAAAATTATCACCCGTTTCTGGCTGATCGCTATTCGGATAGCGTTTTTAGAGCATATAACAATATTCTTTTTTGCTAAGGGATATAAATTGTGTGTGTTTTTCTTTTGGGGGGGGGGATTAAAAAAACATTTATCCTCCAACTAACCCGAAATCTATGTGGAAAACGCACTCCTATAAGAAATACTCACTTAACTCTATCAATAACCTTAAGTTTAGGTGGCAACCAAAAAACATTAAACTAGAACAGTTACATACTTTCTTAGCCTTTTGGAGCAACATTTTTTATCATTTTTTTATATTTTTTTAATATTTTGTGCACATAAATATTGCAAAGTATAGTATCTGTTCTGATACTACACTTCATCTTTTCTGTCCTCTGTCAGTAAAAGAGAAATTCTTCTAGACTTATGTATTCTTTATATTGTTACCATCCACAGTTTCCCTGGATCTGGATTTTCCACACATAAAAAAATAGCTTTTTGTATAACTTGGTGCCCGGAAGATTCAGCTACAGAAAATTCGGCTACGGAAAATTCGGCTACGGAGAATTTGTCATTTTTGGCAAAGAAGAAATCTTCGGCAATTATAGAATAATTGGATTTTTAAACGGTTTTTATGAATGCGGGGCTAAACCACCCACCCCAACTAATAAAGCACACTTCTTGTATTATCTTTTTTGTACTTTTGTATGTACAGACCGGTCTATTTTGCAGGTAAGATTTTCAAGTTAAATTCAATTTTTACGATATACTTTGTTTATTAAATTGATAACTGAAAGTGCGTTATCGTTAGCTAAGCCCCCACCTCCAATGTAAAGAATGGCTTTCTAAATAATGTTATTATTTCGACCCGGTCCGTTACTTGCACAAGTACCATCTTTTCCAATTTTAATATTAATAAAAAAAAATAGTAAATTAAACTCATATTACGAGATTAAATCTATTATAATGCATTTTGGTGTCTTCCTAAACTAGTCAGCAATTTTACTATTTTGTGAATAGTTTAAAAAATAAATCTATTACTTTTTATTTTACATTCGAAAATAATTTGGAAGTAGTTAAACTATCGAATATAAAGTCATTTAAACTTGCGTTAACATTTTTACCAAATCTTCAGGTGGAGCCCACCCCCAAAGATAAAATTTGTAAATAAATATTGAGAGGGGGGATATCGTTTTAACACAAACATTTAAAAAATCATATTTTAGAATATTTATGGTTATTTAATATTAAAGTGGCACGCGAGGAAATGTGTTTTCTTAGGACACCACGTGCCTCACGATGTCGTTAAGTATTTAAGTTGAAATAATGTTTTTAATGAGTTCAAAATAATAATTGACTTGTCGTTGAAGCATGAATGTGTACTCAGAAGCGTAAGAAATTCATTCTTTAATCTTGAAACCAAAACTAAAAAAATAGAAACAGGGACATTTCGAAAAACATATTTTAAAAAGTGGTCTAAATTTCACTAACAATTAATTACAAAAGTATAATACACAATTAAACACACGGGATGTTCACCGGCATTCACTATGCGACGTCATCGAAGTTTAACTTTTAAAAATCCAAGGTAATTTTCACTATAAAAATTTATATTTTTTAAAAAATTTAAACAAAATAGAAAGGTTAAAAGTAAAACATATTTGTCGATATGCAAAGAATTGTAATAGTATGTTTGAACCTAATAAAGAATAAAATCTCATTGAGGCCAATGAACGAAGTAAAACAATTAAAACTGTAAAAGTAACTTTTAATACAAATAAATTCGCTCAACTTTTTTTAATTCTATTTCTTTACATATGTCGCTGTTCTTTTTCTCTCTCTTTATCTGTTTCTCTGTCTCTTGCTATGTATCTGTCTGTTCAGAAACAACATTACACAATACACTTACATACAAGATACAATCAACAATTTGTTAAGCTGCTTTGCACGCACAAAACTCCTGATCATATACTCGGTGTGTTCGGTAACGTTCATTAACATTCGAAAGTATCCGGTGAAACTTGGAATTGCTGAAATTTACTTTGATACCTTTGCCTAAAAAGTACTCCAAAATGAATTGAAATGCTGCAAAACACACATACACCCCTTATCCCTTCTCTACTCTCGCTTTATCTCCCGCCCTCTCTCTCTACTGCCTGCTGTATTTAGGCATGAAGAGAATTTGATTGTTCCTTTATCACGTTATAATTTCCGATCACCGCGAGATAAGGCGAAAGCGTGCAGAGTCTATGTTGACTCTGTGAACCGAGTTTGCACTGTCTGAAATTTTCACTTCGTACACCGATGAGAGCGTAAGCATGAAGCTCCGGTGTATATTGGAATAAATGATTTAATATTCATTTGTGAATATATATATATATATATATATATATATATATGCAACAATTTATGACACGTCCGATTAAGGGCGAATGAATATTCATTAAAACACGATCAGAATATGGACAAATAATAAATGCACAAGTAAAACCCCGGTGCACAATAGCCAGTAAAAACAACAACAAACAATCAGCGTAACTTAATAAGCGATAAAAAGTTGAGCATAATATGTGGCAGGTTATTATGGTCCTGGCGTAAGACGCTAGATAACGAGTATTTACATATATCGTCGGATCTCCTCCCGGGGTAGTCATGGTGCTGATGGCTAATAGCAAGAAACACAGTGTCCATGTCTATCTTTTATTCACGCAAAAATACATTTTCAAATAAATTAATTTTTTTAAAAAATGCACGCATAAATTAGTTTAAAAGTCTATATATACAAAAATTGATGACACGTCCGAAAGGCGAATGGATATTTTTTAAACACGCTCAGGATAGCGACAAATGATAAACACACCGGTAAAATACCGGTTCACTATTTCCAGTAAGGACAATGACAAAAAATAAGCTTATATATATATATATATATATAGTAAGCTATGGACATATATTTACGACAATTAAGCTACACAAAGGCTCCCGCGTTTCATGGAATTATTTTTGCCGGGTGTGTTTATGTACACGGCTAGCTAGTTACCAATCAGATTCTTTGTTGTTCTCTCAGCCAATCGTTGGGCTTCCCACGAACAAAGGTCTTGTTAGTGTTACTTTCTATATCCTGTTATATTGTTCTGTTTTCTGTAGATTGGCCTATTTCATGTTTGCTTTGTGGTGTCAATATAATGGGTGAATTAATTTTAACACGTGGTTTCTTGTATTTCTATTTTAGGTTTTAATTTTTAAATTGTTAAGTGTTTGTTTAGTTTACTTTTTTTATTTGTTTATTTATTTATTTATTTATTCATCGTTAGTCTAAGGTAAATTTATTTATGTGTAAGCAGCTGTTTGCTATCTCACTTCAACAGTTTAATAGATTTCGGGTGTCTTTAAAGTTCAGCATTTCAATTTTTTCATTCAAGCATAATCTACACTGGTCGTTTAAATTTCTACAGGTACTGGCCTGTTGTATTATTTTCCATTCAATAATTCGTGAGCGTCCATTTTCTTTATATATATATATATATATATATATATATATATATATATATATATTTAAATATTCCGAGATTCAAATTTAACTTTACCATGTTGATTTTTTGGGATGATGGTGGGATCAAAAGTGGAAGCCGTCATCCAGTAGACTGTTCCTCTTTTACATTGTTTATATATTTCTCCCTTATATCCGCCGAAAACTTAATTCTAGTAAAATATACAATGTTGTAAATCTCACATTTAACGTGAATAAAGTTCTTATGAAACGGGCCTCGATTGTTTTAAAAAGTCAGTTACTGCTGTCCGATCGTCATCCATCAACACGAACATTTGAATTGAAAAGGATTTGTGAAATGCTCAGAATTTTATTATTTAGGCGGACTGCTCGATAGAAATTTATTAACAAGGATTTGAAAACGACTATATTGTAGTCAACTGAGAAAAAAACCCGTTCCATTGTATTTTACGGATTTGCAGTTCTTGAAATGAAACTTTGTTCATGGAAGTTCCGTTCAGAAGAAAAGAGAAATTCTTTACAATTGTTGTTGCTAGACGAGATTTTTCTGTGAATGTTTTACAGGGAGGAAACTATAGATTGTACTTTGGTCAAGTAATTACAATGAAAACGATAGCGTTCGAGAACGACTTGTGAATAAAGCTCCCCTACTAGATTCAAGTCAATTTTGTACTATTTTAGACAGGAAAGAGTACCTTGGTAAACACCTCTCCAAATATGGCAACAGTACTCCATATCAATACGCATCTGGATCTTATATAGGTAGAGGGTTGTGTTAGGAGTGAACTTATTTCTAGAGCGGAAGAATTATTCAACCATTCTGTCAGCAACCTTAGCAATTGAATTGATGTAAGTCTGGAGTCTTAAGAGCTTAACAAAGCTAGGGGTTTATCAAGGATCGAAGTATTGATATAAATTGGAGCAAAGCAAGGGACAGAGCGTTTGTGTTTAAAGGAGAGAATATTTGTTTTAGACGTATTGTTTCAAAGCGAATTTAGTAAATAAATGTTTGCGTGCATGTTTAAATGGCTATGAAAGAAACAAAAAATGTTTCTTACTTTTAACGTCTAATTGCATGTTCTGTTTTTCCTCTGTAATAATTGAAAAACTACGTTTGATGCGGTTGTCTAACGGAACGTAAATAATTGGAAATACCGTTGCATTTTCAATTTTTATTTAATATTTTTAATTTAATATTAAAATATTATTTGTGGAATAAATATCAAACAGAACGCGATCATTTTTTTTTCTAAATATCAATCATCTCTAAGTTTCACCCGCTTTCTCCCCGGTTGGATTTGAAAACTAACCAACACACGTACTCATTCCCTCTTCTCCGGATTATACGCAAATACATAAATCTAATGAATCTATGAATTACTGAAAAAAATATAAAATGAAAGAAAGGTTTGCGGTGGTAATCACTTAAAACCATCGAGAGGGCGAATGAACTGGGTCAACGCACTACCTTCCCCCATTTATCTCTCTGTCTTTTTATCTCTTTCTGTCTTATCTCTCTCCCCGTTTCTCTTTCTTTCTTTCTCGCTTTATCTCTCTCTTTGTTTATTTTTTTTTGATCTTGACATGATTTCCCCATAAAGTTAAAAATTGAGCAGAGTAGTATTTTCAAAGTCAAAGTCGTAAGAGCCATTAGTCTTATGTAGCGAATGAGCAGTGGATATAATTTGTAATTTATTCAGTTTAAAACGTTAAGTTTTTATCATATATAAGGGAGGGATAACATTGTAAAAGCGTTCTTGAATTTCTGTAATAGATTGTTATTAAGTTGTATTCATGTTTAACTTGTATATATATATATATATATATATATATATATATATATATATATATATATACATATATATATATATACTTATTCCTAAAATAGAAATCGAACTAAGCAACCGCACTCAACTCTCTTACTCTCCTTCCCCACTCTCTTCTCTCTCTCTCTTTCTTTCCCTCAAGCGTTCTCTTTTTCGCTCTCGCTCTCATCAGTTGTGTTTTGTCTCTTGGATTGATGTTAGCTAACACGCATACCTTTTCCATCCATCTATCCCCGTGTTCCCTCTTCAAATACACATTAAAACACGTACATTTTCCCACAAATATATTCAGCAGAAGACCCCGACGTCGATTTGTTGCGGCTTTATTTACACCCTTGCCAGGAGGTTAAACACAAGATCATGTGTGGTTTAAAAACATAACGTACTAAAGGAGTGGCACTCTGGCCTATAAAAATGTCCGTGTAACACTGTCGGTATTCCCCGGTAGGGTCAGCTCAGGCGATTAGCAATAATCTAACCACCTCTACAAGAGAGAAGGGGAAATATAGTAGACCTTCTAGGATAGAACAAAATCACACCTTAGCCGACAGACGCAAGGCCACTATCGTACTCATTGTCGGTTACGTATCCACGACTGCGGGTTCATCAATGTGTGGCGGTGCAAATTAATAAAACGACGTAAAAATGTTGTGTGGGCGTACACAGAAAAAAGTTGAAACATAAATCTACCATAAGATCGCTAATACTGATTGATAGCAACTAGTGACAAACCCTACTTCGCTCTTGGAGAGGTTTAATTTTCTTGAAGTCTAATTAGACAGTTTTTTATCTTTATGTTTAACGAACCTTTCCCCTAAAAAATATCATGTATTTGATTTACCAAAAGTGACTGTAAAAAAATACATCACAGAAACAACATAAGTGAATAAATACACGTATTAATTTTTATTCACCTCATTCACTCTTACTCTCATATATATATATATATATATATATATATATATATATATATATATATATATATATATATATATATATATAATATAGGTAAGGGTAGGTAACTCTCTTCACTTAGAAAGTGACAAATACGGCAGCGATTATCGCTAAAACAGCAACATAAATGTAAACTACTTAACAAAGCGATACAAATCGTAAATGTACGTGCAAGTTGTTCTGTCCTGGCGGTAACACGCTAGACTACAGACTATGTCGTCACGAGTTCGAATCTTGCCAAAAGCTACTCTGAAGTTCGGTAGATCGCGAAACACAGGTGTACGTGGATTTTTACTTTAGATCAATAAATAAAATAAATAAATACGCCCTATAATAAAGGCGACTTATTGCATGTATATATACGATATTATATATATAAGGGGAGTGAAATATACGACAACGCTTATACCTAACATAAACAACAATATTTTTTTTTTTACGTCGCCTAACGAAGTTTAAAAAGTGTTATAGTGCTACTAAACCATATTCTAGAATTCTTCTAATGATGTTAATCAAAATAAATTACATAAATTTGATTCTTATAAATGTAAAAAGAGTTAAGGCTTAAGCTTTAGGGATCTTAAATTAAAATTCAGAAAATCTTGTGTATTTTATGCTTATGAATATGAATTCAATGTAATGCAAATCAATAAGAGGTTTTACCATATCATTCACCCAAAAATCTGTTTAAAATTATCCATAGAAACTGACATTTCGGGAATATTTATTAATTGAAATATCAATAGCTATCGTTAAAATTTCACAAAAATCGTACGTATTTGAATTATCACGAAACGATGCCGGCCTTTCTTGTCACACTTTGTATAAAACTAAATTTAACTACATAAAACATCCATTACGAACCACCACGAACCCTTGCAGTTGTGTTCGAAAATTCGTAATGATCGGTAAATTAGTTTAGTAATGACGCATTCGAAAAATAAACAGGGATGTTACATCGGACGAAACGGTTGTAAGAATAAGAGTACAGATGAGAACAGTAGTACGAATAATTAAAATAATGCAAAGCGTCGACCCTGTAAAACGAATATCATACAATATACATTGTTTCTATTAGAGGGGCATTCAACATTACGAGATGTGGGCTGGTTGGGATGATGAAGTAGTTACATCGTGGCCATATTGAAAAAGCTTAAAAACGCCTTCCTGTTAGTTCGAGGAAAGTGTCTACACATTTTTTGCAGTATTCAGATGTTCAAATCTTTTATGTCTTATACATTTATGCCAGCTTTATCTGCACGCGTTCACCTGGCCGCCAACTTTCACTGCGAGCATTTTTCCCGGGTGCGACGAGCGATAACAGAACACACACACGCACAATAATAATCATTTCTAGTTTATTACTTGCAATCGACTCTCGGAAAAATACTTATTTAGATCATCCGTTGTAGATGTGTCAGTGCATCTCTATAAGAGGATGTATCCGTCTATGTCTGTCAGGCTTTAACTTTTAAATAGCATTTTAGATAATTCACGGTCTGTCATGCTGGCATTTGAAATAGAATTTAGATTGATTCACGTCTGTCAGTCTGTAAAAAATTATGTCTTAAATAGCATTTAAGAAATATTTACGCCTGCGTGTGAAACAGCATTATTCAGGTTTACATCAGCTTAAGTGTGAAATAGTATATTCGGTCTGTCACGTTTTTTTTTAAATACCATGTTAACATAATTACGTTTGTTGGTCTGTCATGCTTAACTTTGAAATTGTACTTTTATGCCCTTAAATGCGTAAGTATAAAATAGTATTACCTCTGTCTGTCGCGTTTTGATCAGAAATAGTATTTTAGATTCATTCGAGCCCGTTATTCTGTCACCCTTTAGTTTCAAATAGCATGTTACTGTTTGTGAAGAAGTTAAGTGTGAAATAGTATTTTCGGCGGTCTGTCATGAAATAACATTTTAGATGGGCCACGCCAATCGGGCTGTCATGCGTCTGCTGAAAATAATATTTTCATCGCTCAACTGGCTGATTTCATGAATTTGGCCAAGATCAAAGTGTAGTATCTGTTCCGATGGATGCTGCACGAGACTGGTCCTGTGCAGTTCTAGGAGGTCCACCCTCCCAGGCTTTGCCTCCCCTCTTTAGGGAGGAGTAAGTTTATTGCTTACTGCCTGAGGCGCCCCTACCGCGGAATGCCGACGGGGCTGCCCAGGCAATTTTTAAATGGCCAGAGTGCTCACTTCTCGATCGCTGGCTTCTCTAATCCCACTTTCCCGACCTTGTGTCACATCTTACCTTGTGGGAGGTAGATAAATAACTTAATGAAAGTGGCATCTAGCTTCTCTATACGCGGCGATGGCTGTCAGTTTCCTGTTTCGTTTAATATTCAATATCATGTTTCTCGGTTTGTCAAGCTTTCGTCCATCCGTACCACTTAACTATAAAATAGCATTTGCGATGTCCGTGACGCTTACATAAACACACATTTGAAATATTATTTTAGATGCAGACACGGTCTATCACAAGTTTGAAAAGGCATTTAAGCTACGTTCATCTCCGTCAGTTTCTCACCTTTAACTTGTTTAGTTTGTATTTTTCCTACTGAGCACCTTACTTGTTGAATAGTATCTTCGTCGGTCTGTCACACTTATAATTGAAATGACATTTAGATACATTCCCGTCTGTCAGTATGTAAGTATTAAGTTTGAAATATTATTTATCTGCTTTTAAACAGCTTAAGTGTAATAATACTATCATCGGTCAGTCTGTCATGATTAAGCTTGAAATAGAAGGGGTCTAGACTTGTTACGCTTTATTTTAGTATAGTGTGTTCTTTGATCTGGCTTAGCTAATAGCATTTTCCTTTGTCCGTCATGCATACTTTTAAATAGCGTATAATTAGACCTTCATTCCGAAGTTTAAAAAGCCGTTTTCATTCTAGGGTAACGTTGTAATATGAAATAGCATTTTTGTGTGTCTATCTTTAACGCTGTATATTGAAAAGCTATTTTTATCGCTAAACGCGCAGAATAAATAGACGCATCTCACGAACATATTTTCTTGTTTTTCTTATTTGTAATTTCTCGTCCGATTTCTAGCATTCTCTTTATTTAAATTTGTTTTTGGAAAATGTTCTGCGTTCAATCTAGAACATGTCTCAATTTTTGTTTTGAAATGTTATTGTTCCATTTTCAAAATAAAATTATTTCTCGTTGCCAAGAAAGTTTATTTTGTCTATCGCTTTTTCTTTCTTTTTTCTCTCACTTCTTTTAAAATTCGGGTTCGTTTTGTATTGGTATCTATAATTTCGATTTGTTAAAATTTTGCCTTTTTTTGGTTTATTTTGTCTTAATTTGATGTTCGTAGTTCTTTATTTGAGTGTGTAATTCAAGTCGCCAGATTTCTGTATTATTTTGAATGTTTGAAGTACGTTATAATAAGAAGGCGAACACTGAACAAAAAGCACTAAGAACACACAAAGAGAAATAATGAAAAGGTAAATGTTGCAAAAATGACAAAAAAATGTTGAAAGAAAAGTAGAATGTAACGAGAATAAACAAAGTAATGAAAGGAAGTAATGTAATAAAAGTAGAGGAAGAACACGAATAAAACGCCGAAAAGATGACGAAAGAGGAAGTAGAAGAAAGGAATGTGGTTTAAATGAATGACATTCACCTAATCTCGTGGGAGAAACTGTCATGGAAAGAATAGTCTTATTTTATCAGAAATCTATTAAGAAAGGTAAAAGTGGCTTAGGAAAGTGGCAACTTATGGGAAGGAGAAAGAGAATATAACACTCAAAGAAAGGAACTAGTGCGCATATCATTATTTCTTTTAGTGAATTTAGAAAGTGGGTGGTAGTAGAAGATGTAGAAGAATAAAAGGAGAAAGAAAATAATAAAGGATAGTTAAAACAACAAAAAAACTAATAGTAAATACTACGACAAAATGAACCCAAGGGAACTCAAACTGCAAGTAATTTCATACCTTCCCCCCAAAAAAATCACAATGTGTTGTTTCCAGCGTCGGTTTATAAATAGTCGTGCAATCGGTAAGGGGGATGGAAAGAAGAGAAAGAGCACGAACCAAACTTGCGCTGAAAGGATTCGGGGAGGACTGCTATATTGGAGAGGCTTATTGCCACCTAAATCCGAGAAAAGACCAATAGTCGTTGCCAGCGAGAAATAGTAAGCGGCTGTTGTGATAACACAAACTCATTTCCAATTGTTATCGCAAATGGAGGGCAGTACTGGAAATATAGGGAGACTTGTTGTGACTCAGACTTCAGGGAACACTACTGGTTATTGTCAGTGAGTAGTCTCTAGTGAGTAGATTATGATGATGATGATGATGATGATGATGATGATGATGATGATGATGATGATGATGATGAAAAGAAAAGAAAAATGGTAGTTACGAGGAATAAGAAAACGATAGACATTAAAAAATACATCTGGCAATATTTTGATTATTTGGAACGAAGTTGACCGAGGTAATTTACTGAGAAAGAAGAAATACAATTCGAGTCTTAAAAAATAACAAATGAAATCAAAGTAGAAAACAAACAAAAATATGCGAAGATTTATAAGTGGAGAGAGAAAGAGAAAGGTTTGAGGAAGTGCAGAATGCGAATGAAGAAGACGAAGATGATTAGGAATAATTTATGAAGAAGATGAAGAAGGTGAAGACGAATGAGATGAAGACAAATAAAAATAGTAATAAGAAGAAACAGATGAAAAAATGAATGAAAACTGAAGAAATAGAAGGAAGAAAACAGAATGAATAAATGTAAGAAATAAATGAATAATCCTTCAACGAAAAAAGAAAACAATTTCTTAAAAATATAAAGCAAAGAAAAACAATGAACGAAACTTCACGTGAAACGTTTCGGAATGAAAGGAAAAAAAATACGAAATATTTTATTTTATTTTATTTAGTTTTTATGTTTTTTTTTTGTCAAATCACAAGAGGGAAAAATTACGATTTTCAATCAGCGATCGATGTAAAATATGGTTCGACGTTTTTCTATGCAGCTGACCCAAATTTCAAACGCCCAACGTTGCTTCGATTACTTTCACGTTTCGCTGCAACGCGCATGCCTCGACTTGCCTTCGCTCTCTTGC
>OY744546.1:24375783-24550783 GCA_963556195.1 Sepiola atlantica | reverse complement strand
GGGGCGGCCGTTAAAGTTAGATGATTGAGACTTGCAAACTTTGTTGGACATTGCACCTTCATCAAACACTCGCGAATTAGCTGATGAGCTTGGAGTTGGCAAATCGACAATTCACCGACACTTGAGGCAACTTGATTTGTTTACAAAAAGCCGCGTCAAAATTCACATGAACTCGCCAAAGCACAAGCCACCTGACGAGTTGAAAGTATCCGTCAAGTGCTCAGCAATCCATTGGACGACTTTTCTTGGAAGCGCATTGTGACTTCGGACGAGAAATGGATTTATCTGGTCCATAACAATCGAGACAAGCGATGGGTTCAGAAAAGGCAAAATACACAAATACAAGATCGATTCGACAAGAAAGTCATGTTGTGCGTTTGGTGGAAATTCGAACGAATCGTGCATTTTGAGTTGGCTGCGAATGGTCGTGACATCAGTGCCAAACTTTACTGTCAACAACTGGAGCGGGTTTACGAAATGTTGAAGTTAAAGCACCCTGTTCTGATCAACCGAAAGCGTGTGTTGATGCAGCAGGATAATGCCAAGCCACACACGGCCAAGAAGTCCAAAACCAAGTCTGAAGCGATGGCTGGCGTGTAGGTTCTGCCACATTCAGCATACAGTTCTGACTGTGCTATATCAGATTACGGCCTTTTCCGCTTAATGCAACACTTTCTTAAGGTCTGTCGATTTGATTCATTCGATGAAGTCGAAGAAGCGTGTCATATATTATTTGATTCGAAGCTGGCTGAATGGTACTTTGACCTGATTAGACAGCTTGCAGATCGATGGCTGAAAGTCTTGGATAATAATAGTCTTTAATATTTTTTTAATTTTTACTTGGCGAATAAAAATTGAATTTTCGCAAGTGTTTACGAACTTTTAGGACAACCAAATATATCAGATTTGCATTGAATGTTATCATTAGACACCAATGAATCACGGTTCTCTGAATTTAAATTTATTCTTAAGACACTTTAAAATTAAGCATAAAATCTGAGACATTTTCTCGAACCAAAAATCATGTAATGGATAAAGATCCAAATTGGAAAAATGATTCTAGGTTTGGTATCATTAAATGTTAATTTAAAGGGTCTTAATGGGATATAACAGTGATGCAAAAATCTTGTATTCGGGGAATTAATTGTAACCGTCTCTGACTCTCTCTCTCTCCCTCTCTCTCTTTATCTTTATCTCTCTCTTTATCTCTCTCTCTTCTTCTATGTATGTGTTTAGAGAAAATGGTAGTTTGCTTGCAGTATTTCTGGGAATATGGAATTGTAATGAATGTATTAAGAAGACTTATGGTAATGCAAAGAACTGGATTGATAAGAAGCTGGAAATAACAAAAAACAATCGAAGGAGAGGTCTTACAAACATCTATTTATTATTCTTTTCAATCTTACATAAACACCAAGTATGGTTTTAGCTTTGTGTTATGTCCGGATGATAAGAAATCGTTTGATATTTCGGGGAAATCATCCCCTTGTTGTCCATTTTTGACAAGGGGATAGGTTTCCCGAAATATCAAATGATTTTTAATCATCTGAATATCACACACATCTAACACCATACTTGCTGTTTATGTAAGATTGGAAAAAAAGCTAGATCTAATGAACATTGTGGTGATGTAAGCTACACTCGACTCAAATCCCTTGCACGAGAAATTCTGACAATTGACATGCTCAAACTTGTCAGTGACTGGTATACTCGTCTAACAAGCCACTATTTGTGTATGTCTCTGTCCTCGAGAAAGAATGAACTCTAAACCAATTAGCTAACTACTTCATTTGTCTTGTCATTATGAGAATGGCAAAGAAAGCCGCTACAAATATTTCTCTTTATTAGATTTTTAGATTTCTCTTTTTATAATTTCAAAATGGGGCCTCATTATCAATTTAACGAAGTCTTTTATGTATGCGAGTCTATGTCTGTTGTTCAGTCTGTCACGCGTCAGTTTGCAATACTATTTTTGGATGGTTCCAAGCATTTCTGCAATATGCTCTATCACTAAATCGATCTCTCACGTGTGAAATAGTATGCGTATCGTGTAAAACGATTTTTGAATGGACGCATCTTAAGAATAGCGGGTCCTGTTTTGTTACATTTTTTAAACGAGATAATTACATTTGAAACCTATTGCAAACACCCTGCATTGTGGGATAATTATTGCAAGTGATAATCGTTTTAAAAGGTTTCATTTCTTTATTCATGCTCATTAAAGACCGTGCGCTTATTGTATGATAGGTGAGATAAGAGAGGGGATAGGATGAATGCGTAGTGGCGGTGGAGGTGAGGATTGATGAAAAAGGAAGGTAAGATGGGGAAGGACGAGAAAAAATAGGAAGAATGGAGTTAAAGGAATAGGGAAACGAAAGGGTGTGTCGGGGAACTAATGGACACAAGGAAGGGGTTTTATAAGAATAGGAAGTAAAGGAGGAAAAAAGACGATAGGAAAATAAAGCAGAGCGTGTTGTAACGAAAAAGTGAAATAAAAGAAACATTTTATTATATATATATATATATATATATATATATATATATATATATATATATATGCACTAATAAAACTCTGATTGTGTTGTGATGTTGCTTTCGTATTACCGTGCACAGTTCTACTGTGCTTGGGACGAGTTTGGCTAAATTGTTGGAAATCGTCTCTTTAGGTTCGGTCACTGAAGCGTGAAACAGGCTGCTGAAGGCCGTGTTCAGCCTACAGACGACCAAAAAATTCAAGGCAATGCTGGATGCATCATGGCCGCTGATCTTTGGATAAATACCTCTGCTTTGAGCAGCGCATGATGCGTTTCTGGCGTAAAGACTCAACCAGAATTTTCAGGAAGTTTTACAGTCCAAAGCAAAGTCATAGTCTCCACAGAAGCCAGCAAAGTATGTAGCATAGTAGCGTTCGTCTCGTTAGAATAGAGGCTGAAGTGATTCTGCTTTGTGGAACAGCCTACCAGAGCTTGCGATGTGTCAGTCATGTCCAGTATTGAACACGCCATGGACAAAACATTCAGAAGGTTATAAGATGTACACATCTTCTAACTGTTAATTTCCATAGCTTGTTGTTCTTCGCTATTTTTTGCCAATGAATTTGATTAGATGTTATTCACTTGAATGTTTTAGATAGCGGTCGAAAATGCGAATAACGTAAATAGAGGACGCATAAAATAGTGAGATAAATATTAAGAGAAAATGGGATAAAGAGATGAAAGAATAAAGAGAAAATAGTAGGGAAGAGAGCAGGAATATTATGGCATCACAATGTATTCTGACCATTTTAAACTTTTAAAGTTTTTAATCTTTAATATCTAAATAATTAATTGAACAGTTTCGTTTCATGTTGGTGCTTAAAGTATCTCGCATAGTTGTTGCTGTAGTGTTGTTCTAAGTAAAATAATGACTGAGTTGTGTTAACCTTTTATATGGAGAGATTGTATTTAGATCAGTACTGCAGGGAAGCCATGAATTTAAAGAGTAATCTGTTTATAAATATCCTACACAGTTATATCAGAGCTGATTATTTCCCCTTTTTAATTTGATAATATAGGGTTAGGCCTCCTGCTTATGTTTTACGATTGATATACTTGCGCCCCATTTCTGTATACTGTGAACTTTCGAGCGGTTAAACTAATCTGATACAAGTTGTAAATCAACAAAGGTTCGAATTCCACTATCATTCCAATGTGTTAAACGTCTTGGAGGACGTATATGTACTGCTTATGTTGTTGATTTTATTTATTAATTACCAAATATTCGGAATTTAAAGCCTTCTAACTGTAGAGACATTGTGATTTGATAACACTATAAGTACTTACACATTTGATTGTATTCTTCGTAACGACAACTAGTGTTTATTGTTTTCTTTCACTGGGATTTCGTTAGGTTTACTCGGAATTTTCTTACTTTATTTTTTAACTTTAACGTCATCTGACTTTATATATTGTAATTATCTCTGTTTTTATGATCGGTGTTTGACTATCTGTTTATATTGATCTATAATTACCCACCTTCTAGTTTTCATCTAGATTCGTCTGAATTGTCTCTGTTTTCTCGCATTCCTGCTCTTTCTGATGAAAAAAAAGTCGATTATAACAGTCCTGTATATTAATGTCTGCTTCCGACTTCTACAGAAACACTTGTAAATTATATTTCATTTTGAAATTTTCATTAAATAAAAAAAAATGATGTAACCGTGACTTGAGATTTTATTTGTGTATTAATACTTTTATTATTTTTTAAAAACTAAATGTTAAAATTAAATATTTACTTTTCTTATTGCGTACGAAAACGTATTCCAATTTTAATCTATCTGAACTATATACATTTATTTTTATATTTAAAGCCCCCGACCGTCTCTCTCTCTTTCTCCATATATATATATATATATATATATATATATATATATATATATATATATATATATATATATGGCTCTGCTCTTGAGGAGAAATCGACTCTGAAACTTCTTGGTCTTTCTCTCTCATCATATGTTTACATTAGATCTATTGCTCTTTCTGCTTCTCGTAAACTCTGTTCTCTCTATCGCTCCAAACACTTCTTCACACCTTAGGCTATGATCTATCTCTACAAATCTACACTCAGACCACGTTTGGAGTATTGTTGTCATATTTTGGCTGGTCATTCTTGTTCCATATAACGGTACTCGATAAAGTGCAGAAACGTTTCTGTAATTTGATTAGTCTTACCCTCTCTTCTTCTCTGCACTCTCTCTCTCTTTCACATACATTATGTTGCTAGTCTCAGTCTTTTCTATAAATACTATTATGGCATGTGCTCTTTAGCATTATGTTATCTATTCTCCCCTTCTTTTGTTCATTTGCGTGGGACTCGTTTGTCTGGTAGTCTCCATCAATTCGCTGTTTTGATACCTCATTGTAATACAGCATCCTATTGCAGAAGCTTCTTTTTAAGTACCACAGGCTTTTGGATCGCTCTTCCTGTTTTCCTTCTACCTATAACTTAGGTATTTTGAAGACTAAGGCCAATAGGTACCTTCTGTCATTGCGATAATCATATTTGTTCTTGTTAGCTCTTTACATCGTTACTTCGTGCTTTGTCAGGAGCGATTTCCACAAAAATAGACATACTGGCGTAAATGTGTATGGATATGTGCATTGATATGGATATATATATATACAGAGTGGGCCAAAATAAGGGTCCTATCTTTAAATTTGAATAACTTGAATTTGAATAACTTCCACAAAATAAAAGTTAAACTCACCAAACTTTATGTGTGTGTAGACTGACCCTTCCGAGATTTTTTGAAATAAACAAAACAAATTTTAGCCGAAAAACACTTCTTAAAACTTACAAAAACTAAAGTATTGTTTTTTACACTGTTTTGAGTTTTTTAAGCAAAAATAATGTTTTCTAAATGAGGGTACGTTCCTTAGGGCTAATACGGCTCATGCTTGCTTCGGAAGGGGTCCTTTACTTATTCTAAAAAAAAAAATTTTTTTAAATCAATAAATAAAAAAGTTATGAATTTTTAAAAATAGGACCCTTATTTTTGCCCACGCTGTATATATATATATATATATATATATATATATATATATATATATATATATATATATATATATATATATATATATATATATATACCCATGTTTGCTTCAGTGCTAGATCTTTATATGTGTGTTTCTATAGATGTACATTAGTGTATCTATACGTATTTATGCGAATGTGGGTATATCTGGGTGCACGTTGTCTCTGTATGAATCTGATCCGGGTGTGAGAGTATGCACACTTTGATTAGTGTGTTTGTCTTTAATTGCCTATGGTGTTTGTGTGGCATCAGCGACTATAACTTTATAGTCCCCACCGAAGCTCAAAATAATGAAAAAAGACTACCGAGCTTAATGGTTCCAAGTGAGATATTTTACAAGTAACTACATAGCAAAGCCCGTCACATCTATCCATAACACAAACACACATACATACACACACAGACACACATACATAAACCCATGATGTCTACGTGTCCTAAAATTCCAAGCAATAGCTCCTTAGCTCATTACATACACACTCTACAAAATTATAAACATTGTATCAGGTGTATAGAGTAGTGGCTCTAGGGAATGTCGCATACACTGAAGCCTTAAATTGTCGATGTAAGGCAAAACACACACACAAATCACATACATACACACACCTATATATATATATACATTAAATATTTAGGTGATAAAAATCGTACATATTTCTAGACGGAGCGTCTTGGTCCAGTGGTAGAACGCTGGACTATAGACATCAATATCGAAGGTTCGATCTCTGTCTAAGTTAGCCATGCTGATGACGGCTGTGAGCCAGAAACACGTGTCCATGGATTACATTTATGTTCGTATAAAATAAATAAAAATATATTAACGGAAAGAAATACGTCCTATGAAGTTAAGGGCGACTAATAATACAATTTTCTGCATCATAATCACTTAGGAAAGTGAGACAATCGAAATAATAGTTAGCAAAATAAAAACGAACGCTACAATCACCAATACAAATAATTGCATAAAAATACATCATATATATATTATTTTAAGATTCCTTTAGGAAAACATTTTTTTAAATAAAGATTATTTCAAAGAAGATTTTCATTACATTCAAACTTTAAAAAAAGCATTGCATGTTTTTATCCCTGACACCTAAAACAGTGACATATAGTTGTTGCATACAGAATCGGGGAATATTTTCTCTAGAAACCACTAAGAAATAGAAAGTGTACATGCGCAGAAGCAACGTTGTTATTTTAACTCCATGCATTTGTGATTCAACTCTTCAGCTGTATGTTTATACACTTTAAACATATCGGCATGGTCTAATTTGCTCTGAAGTATAGTTATATTTTATTCGCCCATCTCATTTTATGTCCAACGCTCATGCTTGCTTCCCAAAGGGCTCTTTTTACTATCACCGTCTCTCATTCAGCCATGTTACGTCATATCTATATCTATAAATCCACATAACGTTAACAATTTTAACCTGAGACTATCAAATTTACCCTGGCTGACGTATCAGCAGTTTCAATTTTCTGTTATTTTTAATTATATGATTGGATCTTTCCACTCGGCATAAAACAATCCAATAAGTTATTTTTCCAAAAGCTTTCCAATGATTAAATATGCAAAAGCTATTTCTACGTTATGACAGCTTAGCTACACGTGTACTTCAGTTATTAATCGTATGTATCGTTTACATATAAACTTACAAGACAATATTATAAAATTTAAAAGTTTTTTGTAGCCAATAACTACAATTCTGTGCGCTGAATTTAATACACACTTTTCACCATGGCAACATGGTTTCATTTGCTCTAATTTACTTTGTGGTTCAGTCACATTGCCATTATTCAAAAGTCCAAAGGTGTGTCATTACTACCAATCCTTAGGTGAACAGGTACTGTAACTATTAACTAAAGGTTTAACTGTCATATAAACTTACGAGACCCGAGTGAATAGGTCTTCTTTAACACTCACTTAGCTTTTCAATTCTATATTCTATTCTTGAAAAAACAAAACTCTTTGTTCAGCTGCAGCCAGTTTCATCTTTATATATTATGAAATGTTCGTGTTTCTTTGTGACACCAGTTATTGTCACCCTTGCCTGATTAGAGCAATTATTTGGGAACCATCTTTTATTTCGGATGAATGATGCGGAAACTTGCAAAGACGTATACTTTTGCTTCAATACTCGATCAACAATGAACGATCACTTCTAAACTCATCAGTGTGGGAAACTAAATATGTTTACATATATATATATATATATATATACATGCATATATATATATATATATATATATATATATATATATATATATATATATATATATATATATATATATATATATATATATATATATATATATATATATATATATATAGGTGTGTGTATTAGTAAAATGTTTCCCCTGTATAGAAGGCATTTACATTTTATAATTTGAAACAGTTTTTGAAACCAGTAAAATGCAGAGACTTTTTTTTAAATAAGCATATTATTTATTTAAAATTAAATTTTCGATTCACACAGGAATCTTCATCAGGGTAATAGACAATTTTTTTTCTTCCTTTTGTTTTTAGCGACATGGTGTCGCTTGATCTTGTGTTTCAGTTGTTAATGATATATATATATATATATATATATATATACATATACATATATATATATATATATATATATATATATAAATATATATATATGTGTGTGTGTGTGTGTGTGTATACCAAAATAGAAATTGGAACATTGATGAATATGAAAACAATGATCGATAGATAGGAACATATAGTGAGATAGATATATTGATAGATCTGAACACATATAAATCAGTATATGATTAGTAGCAGAAACATAAAGATAAATAAATGCATACAGAATACACAGATATAAATATATATATTGCATGCGCTGATGTATAGTAGTATAAATATATATAGAAAGCTACCCAAACGTGGGTGTTTCACTACTGAATGGAGTCCGTTAGTCTAACTAACCTCCTGCCATGTAATAAACGTTTAAGTAAATACTGAAATATTTAAATATATATATATATATATATATATATTTATATATATATATATATATATATATATATATATTTTAGTGTGTGTGTGTATCTCTCTCTATATATATATGTCATTATTGTAAGAAATAATCTCATAACTTCTAATAATATTCAATGGCATTGTTTACATTTCTAATTTTGTGTTTTTATTGTTACATTTTTCACTTATGTATTTTTCTTATACAAGTATCCCCCTCGATTCTACATGTATGTATTAATTAATCAATTCGCATCCCATCTACTGCTACGAATATTCTGTCAGCAGTGTTAGATATTGGTACTGACATCTGATGCCTTTTTCATGAAACTTTTGTACGTGATGTTATGAAAGGCGCTGATGTTTGAGTGTCATCAAAAAGTAACACAAATAATTAAAAATTACACATTCCAAAAAAGCTTTGGAAACCATCGTAGATCGAACGGTACTTGTTTTTGAATTCGTTGATCAATGTTCAAATTATATTGATCTCAACTAACATTATACACATATATATATATATATATATATATATATATATATATATATATATATATATATATATATATAGTCAGTTGAGATAAATAAAATTACAACATTATTTATATAAGTTCATAGAACTGATGTACATAATGAGCAAACTTAAGTTAAAATATTTGACTATATATATGTATATATATATATAAATATATATATATATATATATATATATATATATGTAAAGAAAAAGAGAGAGATCAATGTATATAGAGAGAGATAAATACCAAGTGAAAGAGAAAGAGAAATACAGATAGACAGACATACATACATACACACATACATACATACAGACAGACAGACAGACAGACAGACAGACAGACAGACAGACAGACAGGCCTTTGTTCTAAATATACCAAAAGTATTGCCTTGTATCTTATCATATCGAAAACAAAAAAATATATATTCCGTTATTTCATGTAATTTTACTTTTAAAAAATCGAAACTGCGCACTCGAAATTTTTAGTTAAATACTTTTCCAGGCGAGCAATTTAGACATTTTTTAAGTCGACTTTTCAAATATTACTCATGAGTAAATTCGTATCTTATGTACAAAATGTTGGAAAAGGCGCCTAGCTTTTCTTAAATGCTCCGAGAGAAGCAGGACTGCATCCATTATGTTGCTTGGAAAAGTTTACATGCGTATAAACCATTATGTTTTAGATTACTGTATAGGTTGTTTTTTCTGTATACATAGAGATACACACACAGGTTGCATTTTATTTTATAGAATATATACATAGATCTAGAGATATAGAGAGCGATAAAGAACGCGAGAGTTTAAGAAAAAGAGAGATGTAGACGGGCAGGTAGACAGAGAGGTGTAACGACCTAAATATACTAACAGTCTTCACTTACATTTTCTTACATGAAAAAAGAAAAAAAAACATAATATTCGAGTTCATATAATTGTATTTAAATAAAATAAGAAGCAGAATGAAAACTTTTCAGTCTGTTACTTTACATATTGAGCAATTCAGATATGTATTATGTCGCTTTTTAGCATTACAATCCCTAAGTAAATTCCTATCTGATTTGCAGAATGTTGGAAAATATTTCCGAAAGGGGAGATAACTGAATCAAGTAATTTCGCTCAAATTATATTAATGGGGGAGAGATAACTAACAATTATTCTACCAATAATTTAGGTAAATTGGGTCATATTAAAAAAAATACATTCTAAAAAAAATCTTTAAAAAATTATTTTCGAAAACATTTTCGATTTAAAATTAACCCAGCACTTAACCGCCCTGCCCAAATCCTGCTAGATTAGTGTTTCTAGCTTCACTGGAAGTCGCGGATCTTCAACAAATAGGTATTCAACATCCTGTATTCGGCTAGTGCAGGCTTATTTCTTACATATAAACGGGCTATGATCAATTCATGGTTCGATTGTTTTAATCAGTGGAACAGAGGATATGATATGAAATCAACATTGTCTCTTCTAACACGCATAATATCGACATAGGTCTTAAGACACTTAAGGAACTCTTGTAGTCGATGTCAAGACCTACCGCCCCGGAGGATCTACACGAAAGCTGTCCATTTGATCAAACCCCGCCATTAGGGCAGACATACTGCTCTCACACCTTAACGGACCATTTACTCATTCCAATCGTGTTTATCTTGAAGTCAACGATAGTATTCTAATCCTCATTAAAGGTACGTCCTTCGGTTCCGAGACAACCATTAAAAACTGCCGAAACAGGCGATCGTCTTCTGAGCGGTGTTGCTCGCATGAACCGCGATCGAAGAAAAAACCGCAATCTTTACGGCAACTTTGGTCATGACCAGTCTAGCTTCTGCATTCTTATGGACAACATTCACTATTAGTAGAGAGATTGTAGTTTAACAGCATAAAGACACCTCCAGCTGGAGATTCTTATATGCTGTGTATATATAAAACTCTTCAGTCTGCCGAGAAAAAAAAACGCAGATACTTTGGGCCATGCACAATGTGACCAGTTTCGTTGCTATCCTGACCTCTGCTCACGAACCGTAGATTACAAGGGAAAAGGTTAGTTTAATGCCCCTATATATTTCGGAAAGTACAAAAATCAGGAATCTTCCATTACAGCCAGGTAGAAATTCATCCAGTAAAGGGCCTTTCTCTTCCGCTTCCATTCCCGGTAGGGGCTTCCAACATTTCTCAGACAGTATTCTTGCGGCCAGCTTGAAACCTTACAAGGATTGCTATAAGAGGATTGCTCCGAGAGGTTTGGAGGTCTTCAACGTCCTCTCCACCCCCATATTAGGCGGGGGCAATCAGTCATGAGCTGATCTCGACAACATCTGATAAATCTAATCTTTTCATTAAAAATGTTGCTAAAAACTCCACTCCTTACGATCACGGCCACCAACTTCTGGAATTTCCCCTATGATTGTAAATACACTTATTGATACGCATATATCGGTTCAGGACTGCCGAACTTATCAAGAATCTAGACGCAAGCAAGACAACTGGTCAAACAACATTCTACTCATTGTACTTAAAAAGCTGTTACCGGAACTTGCTTATATTCTAACACAATTATACAACTGTTACTTAAATGAGAAATGCTACACATTACTTGTGGCCACCTCATATATAAATACTGGTGATCCGTCTTCTGAATTTCATTACATACCATCATATGTAAGCTGAAAGAATCTGTCACAAATAAAGCAATTGTCAAAAACCTCAGCAAAACAACCCACTTAGTGATAAGCAATACGGATTTTGTACAACGTATGTGCTAATCATCTGATCAGCGAATCTCTTGACGGGGCTTTGTTTCTAGAGTAAAAACCCTTGACATATCAAATGTCTTCGATTGGGACTGACACAAAAGATTCCTTCACGAACTCACTAGCTATAGAATATCTCAACATATGGATGCTTTCCCTCGAATAGGTTTATAAAGTAGCTATGTCTAGGCAGAAATCGTATAAACATAGAATCAATGCGGGCGTGCCTCAAGGATAATTCTGGCGCACACATGATATTCAGTAATAATATTCTGCGATCATTTGTTGATATCTACACAGATGACACAACGATGTATTGCAGTACCTTGAAGAGCAGTAGTTATCAAGATGTCGATGATTCTTTCTCCTCGAACCTGAAGAATGAATAACCCTAACCTTCAACACCACCAACACAAAGCTTCTCTTCTTTTATCACAAACGATCAGATGCTTGTATTTACCCAAACCAATTACATAGTTTTCTTTTTGAAGAATCGCTTCGTTTTGAAAAGGTCAACGGACTGAATTTCATACTAGATTTAAAATGGAAGACTTATATTCAGTCTATTGCTAAACTCGCTGGAAAAATGGTTTGACTATTCAATCCCTTAAGAAAGTACCTTACTCCAGATACAATCTTCTGTCGATATAAGAATCCGAAGATGGAATACTGTTGGCACATCTGTAGAGGTGCCGCAGAGTGTACTTTTTTTCTGCCTTCGCAGAGTAAAATATCGACTTCGGAATCTAGTGGGAATGATCTCTTATCTTTCCTACAACCACTTTCTCAAAGAAGAGACTCTGCTTGTCTCTCTCAACTCTATTGTCATATCAAGGGAACTGAGTTCTAATGTTCGGTTCCTCTTTGTAGGGCAATAACAGCAATACATTTTACTACCACAATGAAAAAGAGTTTCTTTTTCCCTAGTTTCAGACAGAAATTTACATGGGCATAGCTTCATAGCAAGGCCTTCCTACCTATGGAACCTTACCGCTGGACTGCTTCCCTGCTTATTATCACTTGACCGTATTCAAATACAAGGTCACGGAGCGCCCCATAAAAAATCAAAGCAATTGATCAACATTAGTTATCCCATAGTATTCTCCATCTTACAATACTTATGTCTTATTAATCTTTATCCTTGAATGGGTATTTGCCGTGATTAGTGGGAATCCAATAGTACAAGAAACGTCGGAAAAGGGGTTAACTTCTTCCTTTAGCGAAAGGATAGACCTCTAAGAGAATGAAAGAGGTATATTTTATTAATGTCCCTTTCTAATTTAAACGGAGGGATTATTTTCTCCCTCGGGAGACTGATTAGATCCTTCTGTTCCTGGCTCAAAGTGTTCTTGTCTTGAGAACTCTGCATTGATTTCACGGGGTGTTGATGCAAGGTCTGATACTTATGCGAGGGGAATGTTCAGGGGTTAGTTGTGGTGGTGTGTGGAAGGGAGATGTTGCAGGGCTTCATTTTAGTTGTGTAACGGAGGGTGTTGTTGCAAATGGTTGTTTTTTATCGTGTAATCGACTATATTGTTGAATAGGTATTTTTTGTAATAGGGAACGGTGTCGCACGAGTTGTTTTTGATGGTGTAGGGGGTATTTTTGCAGGGTTTTCTGGTGTGGCGAAGATAGTTCCTTCCATGGGGGTTGAAACAAGAGATAAGCGTTTGTTTTCCTCTTTCTCTTTATTCTCTTTTTATTTTTTACTGAGCCTGAAGAGTGAATGGTCATGCACAATATCCTATGGTTTGCTCATGTTTTATTATCTGTTATGTTGTTCCCTGCTCAAGATCTCTAAACTTGCTGAAATATGCGTCCAGTTATGTTGCGATCAGTCCAGTCGAGGCTGATATTCTTACCGGGGTGTTTATTTCTTCACCGCAGTTTACATGAGAAAAGCTTCACTTTATACTCCTTTGTAGGGAGAAGGATATTTAACATGGCGTAGCTCCTGTCGCAGATTTATTTCGCAAGAATTGTGCATTTTACAATGTTTTCTCTATTAACTCCGTGAAGCGATTTTCTCTGTGGTCAGAGGTCACCAGCATGAGTACTCTGTCCCTTATTGCCTCCCAGGCACCGGTACTGATTACAGTATATTGCCTTCGATGTACTGTTTGTATTTGGTGATATAAAAACCTCTATGGTCATGCTAAGACATTTGATTTCCTTTGGGGTTATGCTAACTCATTGGGTGTTTTGTCTGGGGGTAATCAGTAACGTGGATAGGAGTGTTTTTCAGGCGTCCTCTGGTGTGTGTTAGCTTTCCATTCTGAAGTGTATAGCCGACTAACTTAGAGACATTGCTCCTTCCGTAGTATCTTACCATTGGAGCCCAAAACCTTGGAGCAACTTGGTACCATTGTCACTATTTTAGAGAGTCGTCTGAGTACACATTCCGACGGTCATCATCGCCCCTTCTGTATCGTGTCTCTAAATGAAGGTGCCGTTGCTCCTAGAGTGGGGGGGGGGGCTTTATTTTCGCGTGTAGCGTTTTATTATTTTTGAGAGGTAATAGGAATCCCGTAAAGTATTGCCTACTACTAACGCATTAGTCTGTTCTGTGAGATCATTCCTCTATTCATTTTTTTTTTATTTTGAGATACTGGACTTTGATGCCATTCCAAAGGCCGAGGTGTTGCCACTTGCCTATTGATATTAATATCTATATAATATAGATACTTTACCTTAGGGGAATGTGCATTGATGTAAGAAAAGGTCAGTCTCTACCTAAGCAAATATGTTAGATTCTTCCATTAACGGAATTGATTGTTTACAGTAACCGATTAGCGTAAGTAAATACGGTAAAAAGTATCCATTCAGAGTAGCACTAGCAAGCCAGGCGAAAAAACTACCACGTTAGAATTTCAGAATCAGTGGTGACAAAAGGGCCGGTGTTCAATCCTCGAGGTTATGTAAATAGGTTGGATAAACCCACACAGATGAGTCTACAAAAGACGAAACAAATCTCTGTTAATAATAATGATAATATATATATATATATATATATATATATATAGAGAGAGAGAGAGAGAGAGAGAGAGATAGATAGATAGATAGATAGATAGATAGATAGATAGATAGATAGATAGATAGATAGATAGATAGATAGATAGATTAATAATTCTTGGTTTCGTTTGGTTGAAAGAAATTACACAGAATGCCTGATTTATTTGGTAAAAACATTACACCAGACAAATAAAATCAACAGTGTTTTTTTTTTGTTTTTAAATCTC
This sequence comes from Sepiola atlantica, assembly GCA_963556195.1. Lineage (NCBI taxonomy): Eukaryota > Metazoa > Mollusca > Cephalopoda > Sepiida > Sepiolidae > Sepiola > Sepiola atlantica. Next base: position 24,535,716 of record OY744546.1, on the reverse strand, counting down.
CACCGTTATTTTTATAAATTAAATATTACTGAAGATTGCCGGTGAACGATTTATGAATATGAATAAAAGTCAACAGAAAATTGTGTTTTTAGACTGGGTCCGCTTCCCCGGTTTGACACTTTTGTACCATGTTGATTGTATCTGATCTTCTGTGATATTATTAATAAGGATGATCAAATCTCGTGTGCTTTGTCCGGCTTAAAAAAAATAATTTCTAAGCCACGCCCCTTTTTTAAGTACGGAAGGACATAATGATATGAATTTTATTCTAAAACGGTTTCTGACGAATTTTCCTAATGTTTTCAAATTATTTTTTTTTAATATTTCAACGTATCTTTTCATCAATCCTAAAAGGAAGACACATAAATGTTACCAAAGGCAAGAAAAAGTATTATTCTACCTACCTGTATAAGTGTATTTGTTTATGTTATTATTTAAATGAATAAATGTGAATTGTTTCATTTATAAACACGTTCTGTCCAAATAACAACACCAAATATTCAGATTGTGGTATTATAGATCAACACCATCCGCTAAATGATGCCCCCCAACACACACATAATGAGATTCTACGTTTTTAGGCGATTACATGTAAACATCTTGAAAAACTTAACAGAAAGAAGAAAACAATACCAACAATATACATAACTGTTTCAGAATTTATAGCGGGGTATCAGTTTCGCATATAAATTTGATATAAAATGAGTCCACATTTCCGGACTATTTCAGCGTAAATTAGGGCAGTAAACAAACTTTTAAAAAATTGAACTGTTTTTAGGGGGGCGGAATTTTGTTTAATGCGATTACGTGTGGTTTTGTTAGATTATGACGTAGCCTGTATTTTAAGTGTGTAGATTCACTAGTATGAATTGTGAAAGAAATAGAATTAAGTTCAATTTAAGGGCATCTGTGATTTTTGGAACAAACAGCCATGATTCATTAGTGAATCATTTTGTAAAGTCATAACAAATTTGAGGATAGGAAATGCTCAGATAAAAAGGTCAGATACAAAGGCGATCTGAGTCTGTTATGACATTCGTTCGAGGGGTCGGGTGGGGGCTCTGACGTCACAGATCCTGTATGTGAGACGTATCTTTTCAGTCGAGTTCCCGATTTTGGCGGAGATAGGTCGCTATGCCCAGCCCGGGTGGCTTGTGTGAAAAGTAGTTATGAGTTAGTTGGCGTTGGAAGCGACCCGGACGAATTGAGAATGTAACCGCTTACCGTGAGGGCTGTATCTCTTAGGAGATTCAGTACAATTAACGTTGCATTCCCCAGCGAGAAAGAATATGTGAATGAAGAACCGATAATGGAACCCTCTCCAACCGAAGTGTGAAAATAAATGTGATGGAATCTCTCTCTGAAAAATCGTCTTCGAGTGTCTCTTCCTCTGCTTAAAACAAAATCTGCCACATAGAACAGATACTTCACGACGATCAGGAGCCAGAAACAAAGATGAGGTGCCAACGAACTCACGACGAAGCGACGAACGAGAAATGCAGAGGTAACTTTCTTATAATGTAAAATATCTGGAAACTGTGTTTCAAAGTGACTCTTGAAAAGGTGTTAAAATGACTCTCTTAAAAATGTGTTTAACATGTTTGTTTAAAAATGTTTTACAGAAAATGTTTTACCAAAGTATTAGGAAAAACATTGTAACCACTATTAATCATCTCATAGACTCTTCGCATTATTTTCGACCCGGAAAGGATGAAATTCGAACTGTTGAAGTGATTTCGGAGGGTTGCCTCAGTCGGGAAGGATTAGTGACTATTGATAATAATTATAGTAAAGCTCCCGTCTGTGGTTCTATCGTAACGTGTAATTATTTCATGTGTTATGTAACAGTTGTACAACTTTGCCACTCGGACTTAGGGTAAGTGGTGAAAACATTAGGTTAATTGTCCTAAAAAGAAAGAGTGTACCGGAAAGTTGTTCAGGATGTTCAGAGTGTTGATAAATTCCTGCCTGAAGGGCGGGTAGGTTTTGCTTGTTTACTTTATAAATTATCTTTTTATTTATTTATTACACTAAAAAGGAATAATTTGTCACTTGAAAAAAAATCATCAATAAAAACATATTTCCAGCAAAATAAAAGAAACTTATATTTTATTCGTTGGCTTAATTCAACTTGCAACAAAATAACAAGAAATAGAAAAGCGACTAAAGAAAAATGTGTAATTTTGACGAAGTTCTCAACTTGTTCAATTGTAGAATAAACGTCGAGACGAGTAACAATTATCTGGCATAACTTTTTTTCGTATACGTTAAAATATTAATTAGAATGTCTTGTTAGGACACACAGTACCATCTCACTCCAATGATCGATTTTATCCAACATTTTGGCGAAAAATACTAAGCGAAATTAATCGTTCGAACTTTTGCATTTTTTTTCTTTCGATAATTTGTAGTTGAAAACGATAAAAAAGTTGTGTTTATGTTTATTGTTGAAAAAAACGAAACGTTTTCAAGAATGTTAAATCTTTTACTTCTTAAATGTTATTGTTGATTCCTTCCTGAGTGCCAATAAAACCGAAATAATCTTCAAAATAATTGCGTTGAGTCGCCGTGTTCTTGGCTAAGAACGATAACTCTATTTTATTTCACTTATGCGCACTCGTAAAATGGATATGTCATTTTCTGAAGAATGAACCGAATTTGAAAGATGAAAAAATAATTTTTCTGAAATCTGAGCCTTGTAACAACTTGAGCAATTTTATTTAGCGGGTTGCCTTTTTTAAGTACTGAAGCTTACAATTGAACTCATGTTTCGAAAATAAAACATTTTGAGTTGTCAATTTTGCGAACATTTGTTAGAATAGTAAAACAAATATATTTTTAATATAGTTTTTACTACCGTATTCGTAATAAATAAAGCGAACATTTAAAGCAAAACAAATTTATCGACAAGCAATATTTTATTCATGTTACCATTTTAAATTTCAAAAAGTAAGGGGTCCATTCGACTAGAAGTTGATTTGTTTTCAAGTAAACAATATTACATGTTGACCTACGATGTATCATATTTTAAAAATGATACATTTAAACCTTTACCAACCACTATAATATTTGTGCAAATATTTATTAATTAGGAAGGGTCGTGGAAAAAACCCTTACCCGCCCCCCCCCCCAAAATGGTATTCTTAAAAATTTCGGATACGCAATTATGATTTCAAGAAAGATCAACTCTTAACGCTTCTAATAGATTAAATATTATCGAAATACAATAATTACTCTTTTTTTGATGAATTTTTGAAAAATTACATTTTTCACCTTATTTAGACCGAATTAGATCGAATTAGACCGAATTAAGTTAGTGCGTGTTTTTGATCATCCCTATATATATAAATATATATATATATATATATATATACTTCTCTCCCCTCACATGTTGTCTCTTTCCCCTTACACACACCACTACCTCCTCACATTCCTTCTTTTTCTCTTCGTTTTTCTTATTCTATGTCTTTGTTTTTTTCTCTTTTTCTCCCTATTTATGTATAAATTGATTGTGTGTTTGCTAATAAATTTATTTTCCTGAATGAATATGATTGCTAACTGACGGTCGAAATATGTTGGCCTTACCTTAATGGTGTGCTTTCCTAAACCCATTTCACAAACACACACATACACACACACACACACAGACACGCACACACACACACACACACATATATATATATATATATATATATATATATATATATATATATATATATATATATATATATATATATATATATACATATACTTATATAAATGTATAGTCAGCATATTTTGACTTAAGTAGAGTATAAATGTACAATAGAATAATGTACCCATGGAAAGTCAAAATAAAGGCATTTAGATACTACAAATACAGCAGTTATTGACATCAATGGTTGATTATTATGATCATACAGACATATTATAAAGTAGGTTGAGTATATATATATATATATATATATATATATATATATATATATATATATATATACATAGCGTAAGATATGGATATTTGTTCATATATTTATGTGTAGAGTATTCACTCCTAGATTAATTAACCGATTATTATGAATATCAATACGTATATTCTAGCATAAGAATGGGTAATATAAAAAAGGGGGTAATAGAGGGTGTCTGCTCATCGTGCACATTCAAGTACCTCTGAATTATTTGAATATATCTACTTATAATATAACGAAAAGCTTCTCTGTCACAATGTCATCTTTTCTGAATTTTCGTAAACGTAAAAATTACGTTGCGGAAACTCCAAACTACTTATTTTAGATTAATTAATAAATAAATAAATGTTACGCCGTGTACGCGATTCGAACTCGCAACCCGTCTCTCTACCAAGTGAGGTAAACTGCCAATGATGAGGAAACCTGTTCTAATATTAATTAGAGCAGGTGTCATCATGCTTAGTGACACCGAATGTTCTTATAACGAGGCTATTTATAGTAAAAACTGGGTTTTTCTTCTTTTTTTAATTATGTAATATATGTACATCAATTTACAATTATTAAAAAAAAACGTAAAACAAACTTTCAATCTTTTAATTAAATGAGTATTTTCCAAGAATTTTAAGTCAAGTTAAATGATTTTCTATTCGACAGTTTAAATACTTCCAATTCCTTTCAAATTTCGAAGGTTAAAACACTGAAATGCATTGTTATGAATAATTTATTTTAAAAATATAAGATTACTAAAATTTCGTTATTGATTTCAATAAATATTCGATTAATAGTCAATAGAAACAATAATAATGGGTAAGTCACACAGCGACGAGAAACGTGCACAAACACGAGAAGTAACAATGTTACTAATATAGTTTAACGAGTCTTAAATGTGCAGTGTGCATGAAACAAAGCAGAAAACAGAAAATTAATAAAAACATTTTTTTTTACTTTTCGGTTTTATACATATTTGACGCGCACTCGTTTGAACTCTGCATACTTCCAATCTGTATACACGGGAGATAACTTTAAATATAAATATATTGAGTTACTTCCCTTTAATAATAAATACAGTGTTCACCAGATTTTGGAATATGAATATTCATATATCATCGTTTTACTTCAGATCAGAATTAATTATGAAGAGATTACATTGATTGTGGGGTCATGTTTTATTCTCCTTAGACTGTACCTCACAACAAAAACTCGCTACAAATGTGGGTTTGTTTTGTTATCTTATTGTTTTTTTGTTTTTTTTATTTGTGATACTTGGTTCGGTTCATCTTGTATTTAATAATAATAATAATAATAATAATAATAATAATAATAATAATAATAATAATAATAATAATAATAATAATAATAACAACAACAATAATAATAATAATAATAATAATAATAATAATAATAATAATAATAATAATAATAATAATAATAATAACGGAGAATATTTATCTGTTTGTCTGTCGTTCTGTCTGAAGTCAAAGCTATACTATTTAAGACTATTGTACTTATGAAATAGTATAGTATATACTATTTCAGACAAATGTACTATCTTTAAATGCTCAATTCAGGGGCATAGTGTAGTATCTTCTCTGTTGTCATAATGCCATCCTACCAGGAATTACCTCCTTCTTCTTTAGAGGTGTGGTGGTAGTGTATAATCTGTTCTCTTGTCATGATTCCATTCTCCTAGGAATAACCACCTCCTTTTTTTGAGAAGTGTAGTTGTATCTGTTCCGTTGTCATAATACCATCCTCCCATGCATTACCTCTTCCTTTTAGAGAGGTGTGGTGGTAGTGTACTATCTGTTCTGTTGTCATGATACCATCTTCCCAGGCATCACATCCTCCTTTTTAGAGAGGTGTGGAAGTAGTGTTGTATATGCTTAGTTGTCATCATACCATCCTCCCAGGCATTATCTCCTCCTTTTTTGAGAGGAGTGAGTGTAGTGTAGTATCTGTTCTGTTGTCATGATACTGTCCTCCTAGGCATTACCTCCTTTTTTGAGAGGTGTGGAGGTAGTGTAGTATCGGATCTGCGTCCATAGTACCATCCTCCCAGGCATTACCCCCTCTTTTTTTTAGAGGTGTGGATGTAATTTAGTATGTGTTCTGTTGTCATTATACTAACCTCCCAGGCAATTACCTTCTCCTTTTTTCACAGGTGTCGGGGTAGTGTAGTATCTGTTCTGTTTTCATGATACCATCCCCCAGGCATTAACTCCTCCTTTTTATGTGCTAGTGGTAGTGTAGTATCTGTACTGCTGTCATGATACCATCTACCGAGCATTATCTCCTCCTTTTTTTTCGAGGTGTAAAGGTAGTGTAGTATCTTTTCTGTTGTCATGATACCATTTTCCAGGCATTACTGCTCCATTTTTGAGAGGTGTGATTGTAGTGTAGTGACTGTTCTGTTGTTATGATACCATCCTCCCAGGCATTATCTCCTCTTTTTGGGGTGGGCATGTAGTATTTGTTATGTGGTCATGATACTACTCTTCCAGGGATTTCCTTCTATTTTACTTTTTTTGAGGTGGGAGGTAGTATAGTATCTGTTCTGTTGCCTATATAGCATCTTCCCAAGCAATGCTTTTTACTTATTAGGGGGGGGGGGTAATGTAGTATATGTCTTACCCGAGCTCTGATTATTAATTCGAACGCACAGAAAGTTCTATATAAAGAAAGGAAGAAAGGGACTGTAAACAACAGTCTCTGAATTGTATCGTACGAGTCACTTAAAAAAATGATATATTTACTTTGATGTTTTTGTTAAAACGTTTTAGGTTTGTTATTTTTGTTCAATATTATTACAAATGAAGCACAAATTATTTAATGAAATTATTTAATTTAAAAAAAAAATTGATTAAAAAATTACTATTTTTGTAAGAAAAAGCAACCACATTTTACTGCGCAATTAAATAACTGTATTTAATTATTGATTTTATTTTAATTGCACCTTTTTTATTTGAAAAACTTAAAATGTTATTATCTTTTTACGACCTTAAGTGAGTTTAGGATTTTTTGTTTTACATTTTATACCGTAAAAGGGTAAATTTTGTTTCAAAACTAGTTTTATAATTCCATGTTTTATTTAGTAAAATAAGAAATGGGGTGATTTTCTTTCTTTTTTTTTTGTAAAAACAAACACATTTTACTGAGCAATTAAATAAAATGACTAGCAAAATATGCGACCGGAGGTTACATATATTTGCTAGTGATGATAATAATAATAATAATAATAATAATAATAATAATAATAATAATAATAATAATAATAATGATGATTATGATGACGATGACGACGACGATGATGATGATGATATTTATGCTGCTGCTGCTGCTGCTGCTGCTGCTGCTGATGATGATGATGATGATGATGATGATGATGATGATGATGATGATGGTGGTGGTGGTGGTGGAGCATAAACACTACTAGAAATATCGAGAGAATATTACACAAATACAAGGTAACCGAAACTTCCATGGTAAGTATGTGATAAAAATCCTATAATCTGACATCCCTTCCACAACAAAATAGAAAACACAGTGGCACCAACATTGGTTGGCGACACAGAAAGTGATCGTGAAGGATGACGCAGGATTGAAATAACGCGGATGAAGAAACCCATTCAGACCTCCACTGGAATGGGACGAGGAATACTGGAATCCAGATTAGGTTTATTGCCACTCAATTCCAAGGTAAGCCAATCAGCATATGTAAGAACAATCCCACTAATCTGTCGCAAATCGCGTTGATAGCACACCGAATATGATTGAAGAGTAAAAGAGGGTCGACATATCGAGCGGGGAAAGCACTAACCAGAACTTCACTGGAAGTACATATGGGTTACTGACATTTTTAGAGACTTATTGCTACGCAGATTCCAGAAGAACACAACGATCGCTGTCAGTAAGAAATCAATGGTAAACGGGTGTTGCAATAACTCAATGTTTAGCAACAATTATCGAAAGGAGCGTGAAGTCCGGGAAATCTGAGGAGGCTTGTTAGGACCTTGAGTCGTGACTTACACCACCTGGTAAGCATTTGTGCGAGAACAAGTGATAATAACAACACAATAAAGAAACTTAGGATCTTAGTTTGCCACAGGTATCGATATAAATTTAAATTAACAACTTTGCGAAATGACTGGATAAATTTAAATGGAAATAAAGATTTTCCTACAATTAATTACTATAATTCAATCCATGTTAAGTAAGAATGAAGTCCTACAGAAAGCGAGGCGTCAGGTAAGCTAAGCCGTGACATCGGCTGCTGATTATCTGTCTGTCTTCCATTCTCTTGCGTATTCTATCTGGCGTCGTTAGTTAAAAGAAAACCACAATGAAAGATAGATAGTCGCAGAACAGATAAAAAGGAGGTCTGGGATAAGAAACGATTAAAGACTGACAAGTAGGTATTGAAATACGTATTACCATATATTAAAAAGGACAATAATTTTAAAGATTTGAATTATTGTTTCAGCAGCTGTAAAGTACAAATTACCTCCCTTTAAACCTACTAATACAAAATAATTATTTAATTCGAGAATTATATTGGCGCTATTATAATATTTATTTTCAATGTTATTAGATAGCGTTCTTTATCCAGCCCTTGTCGCATCACCGCAGTGTTGTATCATGGTGCCTGTTTACAAGTGCTCCAACGAAATTACTGAATGTTTAGCTCCTCAACGAAAATACCCTCGATCCATTAGACTAGCATCAAAATCCCACGTTTCACAATAGATGGCCCTAGATGCCGGATAAATTTATTCTCTGATAGCTTCTTTCCTCGGACAGCTTATCTTAAGAATTCCCTTCCTGCTCACTGTTTTCCTGACTGTAAATCTGGCTCTATCACAGTAGGCCCTTACGCTTTAAGTAACAATATGCCTTTTTGGGGTCGAACATAAAAAAACATATTTATTTCATAACTTATACTGATATGTTCAATAGTTCAGGAGATTCCAAGCACATACATATTATGTATTACACATATATTACTAAATATAACTTAAAATTTGATATGCAGCATTTCTTTTTTGCATAAATGTTTTTGTATCCAACTTATTTTCATATATATTTTTTGTAAGCAACTGCGAGTTTGATGTAGAACTTATTTAATTGTAAAGTTTACAACAAAACAAATAATGTGCTCATGTTCCTCACAAGGTTGTTGATAATATATATTTGAAAATTCATTTTGATCGTCTCATAAAAAATAAATAAACTAATACATATATATATCTATCTCTATATATATATATATATATATATATATATATATATATATATATATTGTATAATTAGGCAATATTCCTTCTTTTTTACATATCTGGTTGAACAGGAGTGCCAACTTCTGTTTATTCTTTTTTTGATCCAATCTTTCTATTCATCGAACAATAGAGCTTATACTATCAACCATGGAGTGTAAGAAATCTCCATATTTCACGCAAACGTTTTCGACCATCATTGGTCGTCTCCAGGCGGATGATTGATCAATGCAAAATAAAGTTGGTGAATTTATTAAGACGTTTCCATGTGATTAAATACATTAAAAACATTAAAAACATTCAACCGCATTTCAGCACGCCTTCGCACCCCTCATAACGAGCATGGTTGATGTTGGGCCTTTTTAATTTAATTAACAATACTTCCATTATGGGGAGGCGAATACCGCAAAATGACACAGCAAGAATGGATGTACTACCGGTTAAAATATTTCTAAAATTATCTTTGGAGATTTTATGTGATGTAAGTTGTTTGTAAATGGAGCTTTGAGGGGAGGTCAAGTGGCAAGTTAATCGACGTGAAATACTGGTTCTAGTCATGCCAATATACGTGTTGTTGGCAGAGACACATTTTCCGATAGGACATTTAACACGTATATGGCATTACAAGTTTTAGTAAGCCATTGTAGGTAGGATTATTTTTTATTAGTAAATTGCTAGTGTTAATCCTTTTATAGTAAATAATGAATCTAATTTTAAAGTCGTTATCTAAAGGGGATATATATTTATGTATATATTTTTAATGATTTTGTCATCTACTTTATAGTTGGAGTGCATCTGGTTGCAATAGAACAAGTTTATATTATTATTAGTAATGTTGCTGTTAGTGTTTTTATTTATGGCGGTTAGTGAGTTTTTTATTTGTTGATCTACTATATAATTAGGGAAGTTATTATTAATTAATGTCTGTTTGATATCGACAATTTATATATATATATATATATATATATATATATATATATATATATATACATATATATATAACCGAAGTTAAGCGACGTCGAGCCTGGCCAGTACTAAATGGGTGACCATTTGGAAATACCAGGTGCTGTATGTGCTCTCTACCTATTTCGCCATTGTTTCCAGTCGTCTTGAACTACTTACCATTGGAATAAACGAGATGAACTAATGGCCAAAAGACAGACATAAATGTAAATTTAAAATAACCAGTAACTCGCAATGCGAAAGACCTTTAGATCTGTAACGGCGGAGGTACCAAATTGAATATATACTAGATTGTTATTTCCCTTTAATCCCCTTCATAATTTTGTATCAGTATCTGGTATGGATACATGATTACCGACTTGTTTATATGTGTTATTGGTGTATTAGTGTATATATATATATATATACATATATATATATATATATATATATATATATATGTGTGTGTGTGTGTGTGTGTGTGTGTGTGTGTGTGTGTGTATGTACGTATTCATTAGTGGGATGTTCTTGTCATAGTCATATAATCAGATAATTTACCTAAAGATAGTTTGAGAGTTTTTTCTCCAGATAACACGTTCGTAAAGTGAGAATTAAATCACCTTATTTGTATATATATATATATATATATATATATATATATATATATATATATATATATATATATATATGTGTGTGTGTGTGTGTATATGGGTGTATGGGTATGTTTATATGAATAATTACGTATATATGTATAATTTATAGAATATGTATATATGTATATACGCATGTGTGTATATATGTATTGGTATGTGTATGTGTGTTTAGATATTGTATGTATGTATAATAGTATATGACCAGGTATTTGTAGGTAGGTATATTAATTAATCACTTTAAATGTTTTTGAAAGGCCAACATTCTGCTAAAGTTCTCAATATATTGTAGCTATTCGTGTTGGGATAGGCATGGTTTTGGGCTCCCGATGATAGTTTTTTTTTCGGAGTTTTCGTGTTTTTCGCCTTTCCAACTGGCATGATGATATGATATGGCCCTAGATGATACATGATTGTTAAGAAATTGGATAAAAGTGGCTATGAGATGATGTTTACAATAATAAGTTTCATTTCCCCAAATTAACAAATTAAAATAAGTGTACAAGATAAATGTTATTACTAGATATTTGTAGACGCAAATTAATCGAAAATAGGAGAGAAAATATAAACTAATATAAGAATTATACATAAACGCAGCTTAATTGAATAAATCATAATAGAAATAATCGACGTAAATTCCCTTCATAAAATATATTTTTTATAATTTTTTATAATTTTATATTTTATTAATACTTGACAATAAGAACATATAGTGATTATGTGTATATGCGTAGTGTAAGTGTGTACTCTGGTAGGCATGTATGTGTATTTGTGTATGTGTGTGTATGTGTATATATGTATGCATATATATATATATATGCATACATATGTGTGTATATATTGGTATGCATACATATGAATGCATGTGTATATTAGATTGTGTGCGTATGTGCGTGTGTTAGATAATGGTTAGGTCTGAGATCACAATATAATAAGATTGCTTCCCCCTCCCCGCTGTGAGATTAACTGAGAATTTTGACACGCGTACATGCGGTGAAGTTTTTGGCCGTGTCTGTGATTCTTTAATCTCATATCTTTCTCTCTTTCTCTCTTTCTTCTTTTTCGCTTTTCAATTGGCTTGATATTAGCTGAACGAGTTTGAAACAGGTCGGTCGTACAAACTATGTGTGTATTTGACATATATATATATATATTTAAAAATAAAAATATTACGCTCTTAATTTAATTTAATTGAGCACTCTACTGGTATTTCCCTTTTATTCTTTATTGAGTATATCTTTATTGAGTATTCCTTTATACTTTATATATATATATATATATATATATATATATATGTTTCTGTATAAGGGTATGGATGTGGGTATGTGGCTATGTATGTAAATATGATGTGTACGTATTTATGCATGCCCGTATATGTGTGTGTTTCAGAATTCAGTCGGCATCTACATTCAGATCACCTTTCTTTTCTTTTCTTTGGGGGTGTATAAGTTGTCCAGAAACAAGCTCAGCTGATAGCTTTACATTTTATGAAATAGGTGTTAGTTTATTAGATGACTCTTTTTCAAAAGCATCTGGTTATTTTTTTACGTTTCTATTCGATTTTTTCAAGTATACTTGCTTAAGTGTATCACATAAATATATCTTGGGCAACGACACCATAAGAACCGCAAGCAAAACCTGTTTGATGTAAAGCAGAATTGAAACATGCGAACAATCTTGCTGAAATCATTCAAATAATAGCATCGAAAAACAAGTCCAACCTATTAAACACATATGCTTCTTCCTTTACTAGAACAATCTTTATTGCCTGAAGACCTCGATGAATTACAAAAAATACTGTCTTTCCGACTTTTAATTTTTGCTTTACGAACGAGATCGAAACTGAAATTAAAATAAATGCATTATTCACGTGAAAAAATATTTTGTTTTACTTATAACCAGGACGAATTTAGAGTTGCTGTTTTTAATACGACTTTCCTGTAGTTTAAATTCATTTTATCAACGTATATTTTATAAATTAAATTAATAGAATTAAATTGTTTCTACTAAAACTTTTTTAAACAACGTGTAATTGTGACTGCACATGAAATAATGGTAAGTCTTCACTACCACAACATTTTCCCGAAAACTCACCTGGAATCTCTCCGAGACTAGCTAAAAAAACATGGCTTCCCCCTTCTCAATATAGACACACCTTGTTAATAATACAAAATAATAATCCACGATACCAACGTCAAAATATTAATCGATCTAAACCGATCGGCCTGGCCGAAGTGTATTTATGATTGCTCTAGCAGATTTGAGGAAAAGTGTATAGAAAGTACTTTGCGGAAGCAATCAGTGTTAAATACCCAGCCACATTTGAACCTGCCCATGTGTGTGGTTTATGTGGCAGAGTATCTCTGTCAAGGGAGAGTATACTAAGTCACATGATATCTTATGGTAGGAACAAACTAAACAAAAGTCAAACACTAGGTTAAATATAGCTATGTACAAACGGAATCAGTAGCGATGTATGTCAATATCTGCAGCAAGCTGAAATAAGTCGGGCCTGCTAAACTATATGCGTGCACGCAACGGGACATTCCAATTTTGTAGGAATGACCTTTTTTAGTAAAGAAGTGGCAACTATATATATATATATATATATATATATATATATATATATATATATAGCAAGTTCCGAGTATTTGTTTCGTTTTTCTATCTCCTTGATCTTCACCCTGTTGTAATTAAACAGTGTAATCTACAGATTAGCAGTTCCTTTGCTTTATTGTTATCTATTATGACATCCGATCTCCTTGCTTGAATGAGTTTATCTTTTTTAAATTCAATGTCATAGAGGATTTTATGATTTTTGTTTCCCAGTATTGTCGTTGGTTTGTCTCTGCCTCATTTGTCTGCCTGCTTAAACTGCAGTGGTTTGCATAGTTCCGTGTGTACTGCTTATACCACACAGTCGTGTGTGTTTTTGTATTCCTTTTTGATTTACTGTTTCGTCTCTCTGTCCACAGATTTAACATTTACAGTTTTTCGTGTTTTTTATATATGTTCTTCCTTTTCTTCTTCTTGAATAAAAAGAATATAAAATATTGAATTAATTATTTAGAAGCGAGCACTGTTTTTAGGGTAGACAAGGTCGTGTTTCGTTGTAGATTTTATTGTGGTTTAAGCGGAACAAACATGCATCTGTTTCTCTCCCTTTATTTTTCTGTTTCCTCGAAGTGGGTCGCAGCTTTCGCTCTTTTTACATTCGCGGCCCTGACATAGAAATCGTTAAAAACCATTATACCTCGCATGCCATCCCAAATTCTTACATTGTTTTATTCTATTTGTATTTTTTTTATATATATCGTTTCTACCCTTTTCTCCATCGTACTGTTTTTCAAAATCACCTGACACATGTTTGTATGGGTACGTGTCAAATTTATTCTCTCTCTCCCCCCTCTCTCCCTCTCCCTATCTCTCTGTCTCTCTCTGTTACTCCCTATATCTCTTTATTTTTCTCTCACTTTCCGGAATATGACGCTCGTATACTTGCGTAAGTTTTTTTTTTGTGTTCGTGTAAATATTTGTACATACAGGGTGAGCTTGCTTAACTCCTTCTTTCATTTTTCAAACATTTTAAACAAACTTCGTAAAATCTAAAAAAAACATTGAAAATCATCTTCTTTACAAAGACATTCTGTGTTCCAACACGTCACAAAAAAGAAAATGAAATAAAATATATAGGATAAAAAAGACATAGGCTGTACATTTATACACACACATGCATATATACACACGAGTTTAAATTACCTAATAAACACCATCCGCAGGTGCCACCGGTCTCTGTATACAAGGGTGTGTCAGGACAAAACGCCATGAGGATACGTCAGTCAACAAGTAAACCCTGATAACATATTAAAAATAACATAGTATTCGAAGCCCAAATAAGATTTCATCGATACGGATATAAACTGGCTCTTACGAGGAGTGGTGTACTTTTCCTGCTGATGTTACATCAAGTAACAGCATTTAGCTGGATACTTGTCCTGAAATCCGCTAAGACCAAAATACCAACAAAAGTTATTCTATAACATAGTTAATTGGTCATTTGGGGAGAGGAACATTGATGTTTTTCACTTATTTACTAACTCAACCTTTAATAGGTAGAGTAGACTCTTGATTTAACACTCGCGTATCTATGTATCTTATATAGAAATCAAGTGTTTGCCCCAGAAACGGGCCCCTTGATTTCTGATAACTTACTTACTGAAGTAGAATCAAAAGAAAGGAGACACACACATATTTACAAACATTCAGGAAGCTTCATCAGTGTATAAAGTTCGTCAGTCAGGCTGAGAAAAATAAAAGCAATCCAACATTCAGCCTGACTGTGGAATTTTATACACTGATGAACTCTACTCGTGTATACTAGTGGTATTTTGTATATCATAAAATATATGTTCTTGAAATGGGCAAAAACAGATGTTCGTTAATAAAGTGTGTTTGATGGAAATATCGTAAGTTTATATGATGTTAAGTCAAAAGCTCTAGTTGTACACTATTGAGTTAGAAAATATACATTTATAATATATATATATATATATATATATCTATATATATATATATATATATATATATATATATATATATGTATATATAGTCATCCACATGCATACTGTTTCGCTGTGTCAGAGCTCTTCAGTGCGGCTAGCCAGTCAGTGTCTGAAGCTGGGATTGAAATTCAACTGTCGAGCTGACAGTCGGCGCGTCTTCTCCTGCGCTATCATATGGCCCTGACTGATTATAAGTGATATCTCTATGTAAACATTGTCAAGTGCCGGGAGCTCGAATTATTTTACCCAATGAGCTATGTCTTAAAGCTAATGGCAGTTGGCGATATCCTTACAAATAAGCCTTACCTATGAAATAATTATATATATATATATATATATATATATATATATATATATATATAGAGAGAGAGAGAGAGAGAGAGAGAGAGAGAGAGAGGGAGATATACATATAAAGATATATGTATGGAAATATATATATATATATATATATATATATATATATATATATATATATATATATATATATATATATATATATGTGTATATACATTTTAAGAAAATTTATCAGAACTGTTCAATGTTAAACTCGACGAATGTTGACATTTAACAAAAGTGCATATATAATTAAAAATGGTAATTTAGACTCCGAATACCAAATCTTTATTTATTCTTTCTTGCCGAATTTCAAAATAATTCAATGTATACGTGTGCCGAGGCTTCAATAGTACTGTTATTTCTGTAATCTGATGGAATAGATTTATTTTTCGAATGTCACATCCGAGTCCTTACTTGTAATAGCATTGAAATCGAAATTAATATGCACCTAAAAGTATATATCTACGAAAATGCTTAACCTCAACAAAATAGTGCTACGTTCTTAGTTTACCCAGTGATACTTCAATCTTACCTAACCTTTCAGTTTGATATAGCAACCGTTTGCTGTTTGTAGATTTCTCTTATTCTTCACTAACCTGCGTCTAGATTGTTGTGCTCTATACACCTAGTTATTGACTAATGTGACTTCGGTTCTATTATCCATTAAGATCTTATAACATCTATGTCATTGCATGTCATCTATGTGTATGTCTACCGTCTTCGTGCATAAAAAGTTTCTATTGATTCGCGATTACTATCATCTGGATGAAAGATAAGTAAGCTATAGCCCGTTAATACAAACGTATATTTGTGATAACTGGTATAAGTCGTCTTGGTTGGCCGATGCGTCCATAAGTATTACCAACCTTACTTCCGAATATTGAATCCCATCTATAAAGAAATATTTGTCTTCTACCCTTACATGAGTTTATTTCTGTTACAACTCTTATAGGCCTTTTTCTTTTATTCTGCTACACATACCTTATATGGCTCTATTTCCTCATCTATATGGTGTAGGATCATTGCTTATTCCACAAAATATGTATGTGGTCTGCTATATATTCCATAATATTCTTTTAACTATCTTCTGTTAATTTTTCTAGTTTGATTTCGAATTTGCACAAACTATCCTTTAAATAAGGCGCCGACCGTATTACCGATCCTAATCAATATGCCAGGCTGTTATTCTGTTGGATATCATTTGTTAAGAAAAAAGTATTCAATTTCCTAAATCGAAACATAATATTGATCGTGATTCTTTTAACGGGTTTTATTTTCCTGAAATATGAAGTAGTATTAAACAAATTCGTTATTCAATTAACTTAACTGCATCTTTAATTTTTTTTAGTTATATTCTCGAGTAATTTACGAAATAATTGTATCCGCCAATACTTAATTAATTAGTTTTTCTTTTTCTTTGTTATAGTTTAACTTTCTTTCTCGCTTTCTCCGAGACTTGTTGTTTTTATTTTTTACGTTTGGATAGAGAAAAGGGTTAGAAATGAACGAAAATCAATGAACTTACATTTTGGTCTGGATTTCGATAGGGTGTCCACTTGCCTATATTACTTGTTACTACTTTTTCCTCGCTTTGTGTTTTTCTTTTGAAAGACTTGTTTCGATAATTGTTTCTTTCTAGAAACTTGTGTTGTCTTGTGTTTTGTTTGAACATCATGTTCAAATCTGGTTTACACGATGAAATCCCTTCCCTAAACTGGCAGGAATAATCATGTTGTAACATAACCATTATTAGTGTTGCTACTGATGATATGTGTTTATGTCTTTACTGTAGTTTCTCACGAGACACCAAATGAAAACACGTACAATTAATATATTTAGCTTTTAAAATGGTGTTCTGTTTTATTGATGCGAGTAACACAGGTGCGTTTGTTGTCAGTTCATTAATACATTAGTGTATGGTCTACGACTCGAATATCTTGCCAAAACGGTCTGCGTCTGTTGTCAACAGCGAAGTACGCATTGGTGTATGTGCCTAACTTTACGTAAATTTGTGTATGTGTCCTTCTCTGGTTCTGTTCCCAGTTCCGTTTTGTCTCTGCCTTTCTCTCGACTTTTTCGCGTCGGTTACGGAATTCGGATATTTTTGGTCGACTATTTGAGATTCGATTTTGTTTATCAAATTGAAATACTTTTTTGACAATTGTTGTTGACTAATTTCATTAACAGATCCTTACACAAATTGAGTTTTTGAAATCCTTACACAAATATGTACACACATGTATCAATAGGATATTGAAAATATTTGTCCTAAATTTAAGTACTGCTGCCACATTTGGGGAAGTGTCATTCATATGACCGTTTCTCGCATTGACAGGGTAAGGCATCAACTCTGAAATATAGGGGGGCGATCAGTTTTATCCCCAAAGTTTTATTTTTAACCAAAGAAACGTTGCCAGTCTTTCTCTATACTATCGCTATTTCTATGGAAGATGCTAGACTAAGTCTCCATCTCCCGTTCTATCTTGTGAAACATTCCCACATGAATCTGTCTTATTACCACAACTGCACCTAAATTATATTCCTTTCTCCGTGTGCCTAGTATCAAAGGAAATTCCAATAAACAGAGTTAATTTCAAATAACTTCTGATCTGTGGAACACATTACTACGGGACTGTGTCCCTGCATAGTACATCATGGTCGTGTTAATAACCGTTCTCAAATTAAATGTAATCAAACTCTATTCATTCCATTCATCATTTTCAATTCTCTCATACTGTCAATCATTCAATCGACAGTCAATTAATGTTATTAACACTTCTTCTCGAATAGCTTTTCGACTTGATAAGTGGTGCCTGATGAGAAAAATAATCATGACACAGTTTCAATTTCACCAGTTTCGGAGCAAATAAAAAACAACATGTATATTACTTTTTAAGATAATGTGTATGTACATGTACATTTAATAACGTAATTTTCTCCGAGATATTTTGAGGGACAGGTGTGTGAGAGAGTGGTAGAAATATTATACGCAAACTGCACATAAATAAGGGTCAAGAAAGGAACATGTTCAAAAAGAGTATTATATATATATATATATATATATATATATATATATAAAAGTTGGCTTACGCAAGTAAAAAGAACACATGTTTTGAAGATCAGTGCGGAATTCGGCGTGCGTCCACAAAGACAATAAAGATGAGTGTTTAGTACCGCCGCAAAGAATTGTCAAACATGTATTCAAAGAGTTGTGAAATCTATACAACCAAACGGAAATACTAGGAAGACAATAGAAGTAAAGTGGCAATTAGCTGCGTTAGCGAGGAAGGGTTAGTCGACAATTAAGTGAAATGAAATATTCACAGGGCAAAACAGTTTTGAGTAAAATCTTACGTACTAAACTCAAATAAATTAAATGTCTCTTTAAGATACATACTGGATCAGAAATAACCTGAATATTACACAGATTTTTTTTGATTTGCTCAAAAATATACATCCACATTTTTTACTGCAATCGGAAGCATACACCCAGCCATATAGGCATAATAGATTTTAGGCAATTTTATTTTGTGTCTCAAATAGTAAACTTCTCCGGTACAACCTTCACTAACAAAGATGACTAAATAGCTCGGGGATCACTGACCTCTAAAAATATAGATTCTATGAAAAATACTTTTTATTTAATTAATTATTTTTTACTGTAAATATGTTGCCTGTTCAAAGGGATATCGTTACTGTTTGTGCATGTTACGGAGAGATGAATAACAATACTTATTACTGTATTTTAAGGTCTAATTTGCATGAGTAAATACATGTAAAGATCATGGTAAAAGTAAAGCATACGAGATGATGTAAACAAAGAACAGCAGCACATAATTTGTCTCAAATGCATGCGAATAAAAATTCTCAAATGAGTGTTTACGTGTGAGAGCGATTTGAAAGATTGATTAAATGATAAACATACAGAATAGTTAGCATTAGATTCCTCGTAAACCAAAACAAAATAGCGGAACCGGTCAAGTTGTAAGGTGTGGAAATTACTTCTTAGATCTTTTAAATAGTAGAAAAATCTCACAAATCGTTTGCACACGTTAAAACTAAATTAATCTCCTACACAACTTCAAGGTTATAGTATAAGTTGTGAGGTTTCTGACATTATTAGGTCATTTGTTTCTGATCGAAGCTTGTGAGTAACTTTGGACGGTGTCTCTTCATTCTCTTTTCCTATCAATGTTGGTGTTCCTTGAGGCTCTATTCGTGACCCAACACTGTTTCTTGCAGATAATATTGTTCAGAAAATTAACACTGATGATCCCACTCTCTAATCTGATGTTGCTTCTCGCCCATCTCCCTCAGAACAGTCGAAATATGCATCTGATCTGGAAATTGACCTTGGTTCAGTTGTGGATTTGGGTACGAAATGGCTTGTTTCAATTTAATCCTGTTTAGACCCAGCGCGTGTCTTTATATAGTAGACGTGTCTCTTTTTTTCCTGAGATTCTCATGTATGGCTCTACTCTTGAGGAGAAATCAACCTTGACACTTATTGGTCTTTCTCTCTCACCAAATATCTCTTAGACTTCAAACACTAGATCCATTGCTATTTCTGCTTCTCGTAAAGTATGTTCTCTATTTCTCCAAACACTTTCTTACAGCTGAGGCTATTCTCTCTCTCTACAAATCTACAATCATACCACGTATGGAGTAGTGTTATCATATTTGGGCTGGTGAATCTCTGCCCTATTTGACGGTTCTTGATAAGGTTCCAGAACGTGTCTGTAATTTGATTGGCCCTACTCTTTTTTCTTCTTTACACCCGCTTTTTTAAGGACATGCTGTGGCTAGTCTTAGAGTTTTTATATAAATACTATGATGGCATGTGTTCATCACAATTATGTGATCTATTCCCCGCTTCTTTTGTTTCAGCTCGGTTTACTCGTTGGTCTAGTGGTCTCCACCAATTCGCTGTTTTTAATACAGCTTTCTATTGAAGTAGCGTCTTTCCAAGAACTGAAGACTTGTGGACCCATCTTTATTCTGACTTTTTTCTCTTACCTATAGGCTTGGCTTTTTCAAGACAAATACCAATAGGCATCTCCTGTCTTTGTGATAATCATATTTAATCCTTGTTAGCTCTTTACATCAAGTAGATTAATGCCTTGTCTGGAACGATTTCCATAAAAATAGCTTTGGTAACGAATTTCATTTTAATGCGTTTTATATAAATTATAAATTTATTTTTGGAAGCGAGGGGAACATTTGTGTGATTTTTAAACGGTAATAACATATCCTAGTCGTTTGCACATGTTAAAACTAAAACGCTTATGCGGAGAATTTAACCGTTATGCGTTTTTTTAATTTGGTTTGCGAGATATCGAGTGTTTACTATTCTTTACTTTAACCGGAATTATTATTAGGTTGGGTTACTTTTAAGAAGTGATGGAGAAAACTTCATTGAAATGGGGGCGATACGTAACTATAAAAGTATATATTTACTTACCTCCCCACAAGTGCAAACTTAGACACAGGATCTAATGTGGGGAAATAGTAGCGTCACAAGGGGTTACTCTCTAGATTGAAACAGTAATGATATTTGTCTTAGTCTAGAAATACTTCTTCATTGATCGAGGGAAGAACAGACACTACACTTTATATGATCTTCAAAACTCCGTATCTGTGCATAAACCACACATCTCCTGCACTTTGAATGTTTATTTTTATTACATGTACGCCCCCGAGTGTGTTTTCTGATATCTTGTGTGTACACAAACAAATGACCTCTTTATTATATAAGTAATTGATAAACTGGCATGACTTTACATGTTTCCACTTTATTAATCAGTTCCCACACTTATCAGATATTCGTTTGATATTGCCCTAATTTATTTAATCTGTTTAACTTCGGTTTCACTAAAACAAAATTAAGTTAGCTTAAAACATTTATTGTCTGTGTTAGTACTGACTAGCCTAGTTGATATTGAGGCCTATATACATACTGTATATATGAATACTACCCATCTTCTTAATCTGTATGTACGTAAACAAAAATTGTCACGGATATGGTTCAACATGAACAGTAGCAACCTTCTCATCGTGTTCGTACGTAGACACCTGCATACATAAGGACATATAAAGGTAGAGAAGATGCGTGAAAGACTGAAATACACGTTAAGAAGAATACGCAGAAGCGGGAAAGGGAAAGGAGGAAGAGAGAAGAATTCACACGGGTTGATATACAAGGGGGTCGGAAAATACTATTACATTATATGCTGCAATAACTATAACTCTAATGTTTTCTACCTCGGTCAGTAAAAGAGAAGCCCTTCTAAACTAAGGCCTTTTAGATGAAGATTGATCATTTATATTAGATAAATATATGTATATATATATATATATATATATATATATATATATATATATATATATATATACATATGCTTGATCGTTTGAACACACTATGTATACACATATGTATACATTTTAATTATTAAATAATATATACGACCACCATTGATTATATCTTCTTTTCATTTTACTTCAGTGTAAGTTCTCACGCATTAAAGGGGCCACTTCATGTGGTCAACACTTGCTCTATATATGAGATACATAGATATCCCAGTGTTCAATTGATATTCTTCTTTACTTCTCAAACGTTGAGTTAGTAGAGTAGTGAAAGAACATTAATTTTCCTCTCTCCAAATCACCAGTTAACTGTGTGATAGTATATCTTTCTTGTGGTCTCTCGTGTTACCGGATTCTATGACAAGAATGTCTGTAGTATGGTAGAGTATCAAGATTAGTGTTCTTACTAGAAACAACACCACTCGTAGAAAGTGCACTCTTCCTCGTATAAGCTAGTGTGGGGGAAGTCATGCAGAAGAAATCTTATTTAGGCTTCGAACACTACGTTATTTTAAATATTTCGTCAGAGTTTACTTGTAGGAGGAAATATCATCATGCGAGGTTATCCTGACAAACGCCTGTACGGAGAGACCTTAAACACTCGAGAGCAGTGTGTAGTAGACATTGAAGTCTGTGTGTATTCATATATAGAGTAATAAGTTGTAATAAGTAGAAAGACTAAACATGTAAAATACAGGAATAAGCTTAACGTTTTTATAATTAAACCGCTATTGTTCTCCAAGATACGTAGCACAACGGATAACAGAGCTAAGTATTAATTAGTTCTAAAATTGCAGGTTCCATCATCAGTATGGGCGATACTAAGTATACAATCAAGTACTTATTTAAATTTCTTCCATGTCATTACAGACGGATAGCAAGCGACGCCAGTGGATTAAATAAAGTGTTACTTTTGAAATTCCGTACATATTCTCGAATTCGACTAAACACACCGGAAGAATGTTACATTAGCCGAAATTTCTTGAGCATGATATTCAAGATGAGAACAGCAGTCAGAATGATAGAAAAAATTATTTTAGTACCGATCCAGATTGCCACTATTTAGTGAGCCTGCATTCATTAACATTAAAAACTGACCACGTGTAACTCTTCCCCTGTGATGAGAAAAATAAATAGACACTATAACTGTAAGTTGTGGTAGTGTTCACTGGTTATGAAGACAGGAAGAAATCACCGAGAACAAGTTTACGTGAAGAAAGCTTTTTATCACATGGGGACCATAGCTTGATTAAAATTCAGTAATCGATTACTACAGTGCAATGCCTGTTCTGTTTATAGAAGACTAGCAGGGCTACTCGGCGATGACCGGGTACAGAATCAAAAAGCAATGTTTGTATACTCACTGTTCTCACATCACTTGCTTTTATACTCTTAACAACACTTATACCGTAATGTTTTCAATAGTGGAGGAAGTGCACACATGAAAATGTAGATTACAATCTCATAGCTCAATAGTAAGATGAGTATAGCTTGTTCTATGTACAAATAGTTTTTTTTTTATACATGACAATATATATATATATATATATATATATATTCACATGACAATGGAAAACAGTGGCGGATACTGGCGGGCACTGGCGGGCACTGGCTGGCACTGGCGGGCAGTGCCCACTAAAATGTAAAATCTAATAAATACTGACTCATTTCCTGTTTTGAAGTATGCGTTGGGTACTTTTTAAAAAAAATGTTATAACGTAGTTCACCCCAAACAAGGCAGGCCGCCACTGTAGACGTAAGGGACTACTGAGAAGAAAAAAAAAATGTGAGAAGGTTGGGGGAGTCAACTTAAACTGGGATCTGCGCAGCGAGATGTCTGTTTACATTAATTTTAAATTTCTGCATGTCAGTACTGACGGGGAAACAGGGGGCAGGGATAGAGTTCTAGAGGCCAGTAGCACGAGGAAATAAGTTATTTGAGTAGAAAGCTCTCCGGCATCTGGGGACCTTTACAGTGTATGGATGGGATTTAGTTGATTGTCGAGTTGGTCTAGTGAATTTACGTTGAGGGGGCACTAGAGTAGCCAATTCATCAGAGCATAATACATTGAAGTATTTGTAAAACAAGCACAAGGATGCTACATTGCGGCGATGGGACAGGGACTGGAGTTTGGTTGACAATGAGGGACCTATTAGGTTTGCGACTCTTTTTTGGACCTTGTCAAAGAGGGAGAGAGTAGTAGATGATGCACCAGCCCAGATGTGGCAACAGTACTCCATGCATGGGCAGATGGTGGCTTTGTAGAGATACAGGATAATGTCAGGTGTAAGGAGTTTACTAGCACGGTAGAGAAAGTCAACCTTCTTTGCAGAAGCCTTGGCAATGTCTTCAATGTATGTGTTCCTATTTATGTTACTTGTGAAGGTTAGTTTGAATGATGAACTCTCAGGTAGGGTATTATTTGCCATGACAATCGTGGTTGGAGAGGTTTCTTGTAGTTATTGAAGGAAAGGAGCTTCGTCTTTGCGGCATTAAAAGTTACCAACCATTTATGACCCCAATCCACTACAGCCTGGAGGTCATTTTCTAAGGATTCAGCCATTTCCTCAGATATAATCGAGTCTGTTTTGCCAACATGGCGAGAGTAAAGCGTGGTGTCGTCAGCAAATAAATCAATCTCAGTCTCTATGTCATCAGAGAGATCGTTTATATAGAGCAGGAACAACAAAGGTCCAAGGATAGATTCCTGGGGTACACCAGCATTTATGTCATGTTGCTTGGATGAACGGCCATCGAGGACAACCTTGATTTTTCTTTTGGTTAGGAAGGATCTAATTATATCAAGTAATTGCCCAGTAATACCGTATGAGCGTATTTTCAGGAGAAGCCTTTTAGGCCGTACCTTGTCAAAGGCCTTGGATATGTAAAGCGCTACTACCCTAACTTCACCTGCCTTGTCGAGTGTATGATACATGCGTTCTGAGATGACCGTTAGGATGTCCGCAGTAGATCGTGCTTGTCTAAATCCATATTGGCGGTCAGAAAGAAGCTTAGCATTAACTAAGTGCCGAACTATAGCTGCCTGGGTTAGTCGCCCTCCTCCTTCCTAGAATTATCGTGTTAGAATTTTGAATTACACCCTCTACACCGCATTCTCCCTTACTATCATTACCTGTTAAATTTTAAATAAATGACTTGCTGTTTTTTCGGCAGTGACTGTATTGTTTTCTATTTAAATTAATACATAATTAAATTGAAATTTAGCTGAGTATAGCTGAAATAATCGACCCCTACATACAAACGCTGTCTGTAGCTCCCTTAGGAGTGAATTTAGAAATTTGGAAATACACCCATTAACTTTCTCGGTGAATTTTACATTAGAATACACTTTTAGATTTTATCTAGATTCACTAACTTTTTTTCTATAGGGGACACACACACACAAACGCGCACACACACTAACACACTTACATACAGACATTGAGTTGTATATATAGATATATAGATATAAGATCTCATGTTCATCAACAAATACAGAGAAGTTCTGACAATGTTCTATGTAACATATTTGATATGTAATGACACAATATCTTATATAATGGGTTAATACTGTTTTAGCAAGACTTGCTTACCTTGGTCTTATTTAACTACTTATCTAAAGGGTTCCACGTGGACGAGTTACACAATACAGTTTTACAGAGGTCTGCTTATCAATATCATTTACTTGTTTATTTAGTGTTGCACGTAGACGGGTTAACCAATAATGTTTTTTAGAGGTCTGATTATATTAGTCTTCTTAACCTGATTACATAATTGACGTCTTTTACTTACTCATGTAAAATGTGGCATTGGACGGGTTATTCAATACTAAGTCTGCTTATTTTTGTGACCCCACTGCATTTGGTGGTCAACCACAAAGGTATGATCTTCTGGTCGTGGTGCCGGATTGTGATCCCCCAGTCGTGCAGATCGTCGGGGCAATAAAAAATAAATCCAAGTCCGTTTAGGCCGAGATGGCGGCGATGATGATGATGATGATGATGATACGTCGCCGATCTGGTCGTCTCGTCTAGCTACGAACACACTCCCACGTTGAAACTGTTTATAACGATCACTGGACGAACAGCAACCGGTGAGCTCTGTGGGGCGAAGAGTCATGCAAGCAGAACAAAAGGAAAGGAACAATGTTAATCAACTCAGTCTGGGTTTTTTCTTGTATAGAAGAGTAATTATTAATAAAAATAAAAGAATTGATTTTTCATTTGTCAATGGTAGGATTAATGTCTACCGTGCTCGTAAATGTCTTTAGCAAGGGTTGTTTTTCGCTAAGTTATTTCGCTAGTTCTCTGTGTGTGTGAATGTGCGTGCAAATTTTTTACACAAGTGGTTGTCTAAGTCACAAGCTTAACGGACGAATTTCATCCGGTCTGGTTCTTCGGCGCACGCCACTTCGATCTCCCCCGGGCGTCAATTCAACTCTGGCTTGTGCGTAAAAAAACACTTTCTTTTATTGAAGCGGCAGTATATTGTTTATCTCTCTCTCGCCCTCTACCCTTCTCCCTGTCTGTCTGTCTTCCTCTCTCAAGAAGGGTGAGGACGGGCCTCTAACTCCTTTTTTCTCACAATAAATGGGATTTTCCCCATAACCCACCGTCATCGTAAACAAACGATGACAGGCTAACATGAATCTCTGTCAAGAGTGGGTTGTGTCTTCCTGGTCGTGACATCTTCAAAACAACCGTAAAAGAATTGTGGCTGTAAAAAACGCGGCATTCATACAAACAATAATATCGCGTTATTGATATTTCAAAATTAAAATTGTCATATAGAATTCTCTAATCTCCACCTTCAAGCTGGTAACTCTCTACCTGCCTCTGGTGGTAATTGAATTTGAATATCTTACACGATTCCGAGAGTCTAGCTGGCGTCTCGTTTTGTCATCCGAATAAGTCTATTTCTACGTCAAAGATATACTAGTTTTATATCGCTACTTCGTCTCGTCGCAGGGGCTTCAGTCAGCGTAGCATTACCACCAAGATGCATATTAGCGCGTCACCAGGGTACCCGCTCCCCATGGGACCCCGGATAATTTGTCATATATTGGCCTCGTTCATCTGCTCACAATTGTAGAGTGAATCAATACCGTTTTTCAAGGTCTGCTAAATTGCCCTTTTTACCAACTTATGTACAATGTCACATTGGACGGGTTAACCAAAACGTTTTTTTAAAGTCTGCTTATATTGACCCGATTTATTTGTCCATGTAAAATATCGCATTGTATGGCTTAACCAATAATGTTTTGCACGGTCTGATTATATGTACCTGATGTATATGCTTAGGTAAAATGTCTCATATGACAAATTAAACAATAATGTTTCTCAATGTATGCTGATATTGCCTTCATTTACCTGCTTATGTTAAACGCTGCATTAGACAGTTTAACCAATACGGTTCTTTAAGGTTTGCTTAAATTGGCCGCATTTACCTGCATATGTAAAATGTTGCATTTGATAGGTTAACCAATACTATTTTAAATAGATGTGCTTTTATTGGCCTGATTCACTGACATATGTAAAGTGTTGCACATAGACAGGTAAAAAAATACTTGTTGTGGACCCGTTTAAGGGTACCAACAATGAAATAAAAGAACAACCGGTGTAGAGATAATAATAACGAATTGTATTGAACAGAGAAATTATACACAAGTCAGTGTTGGCAGTGCTAGTGCCTAAATGTGGTACCAAATGTTCTCCCGGCAAAACCGGTATTTATGGTAGCCGGTTGCTACCATTTAGTTATTATTAAAGGGTAGGTAGGTCACCCACACCAATACTGTTTCGCATGAACGCTATTTTATTCGCCTGATATACCTTCCCATTTAAAATATTGCATTGGACGACTTAACCAATGCTGTTTTGCAAGGTCTGCTTATATTGCCCTCATTTACCTGTTCATGTATACATTGTATTGAGCGGATTTACCAATACTGTTTTTCAAGGTCTTCTCATATTTAGGTTATTTACCTGCTTATGCAAAATGTCGCATGCGATGGTTAACCAACACGGTTTTTAAAATCTGCTTACATTGATCTTATTTACTTGCTTATGTAAAATGCCGCATGTAGGGGTTAAACAATACGGTGTTTAACGTCTGCTTATATTGACCTCATTTACTTGCTTATGTAAAATGTCGCATTGACCGGGGTCACCAGTACTGTTAGGCAAGGTCTTGTCATATTGACATAACTTACCAGATTATGGAAAATATTGCATTAAATGGGTTCAATAAAACTGGTTTGCATAGATGTGTCTTATATGGCTTCATTTACCTACTCATGGTAAGTGTTGCACGTGAACGGCTTACACAATACTATTTTGCAGAGGTGTGCTTATATTGGCCTCATTTGCTCGTCGCGTAAAGTTTCTCATGGGGACGGTTTAAACAATATGTTTCTGCAGACATCTGCTTATATTTTCCAGACTCAGACGGCTTAACCAGTGTTGTTTTGTAGAGCTTTTTGGGCCTTATCTGTCTGCTTGTGTAAAGTGTCGCAAATAGACGGGGTAACCAATAATGTTTTGATGAGGTCTGATATTTACCTCATCTATCCACTTAAGTAAATGTTCGCACTTAGATAGGGTAACATTAGGAGGTCTGCATACGCTTTGGACAGTAAGGACCACCTGATTTTTTTTATAACTACATTCTAATTATAAAGTTATATATCCATATAACAAGGTTATAAATGTCTGGTGTAATATATCACGATATTCCAATAACTGTATTTATTGGTATATCCCAACACGTTAATTTCTGGAAGTTGCAATAAAATCTATATATAAAACTCAATGTCTGCGTGTATGTGTGTGATGTGTGTGTTTCCCTATAAACAGAAAGGTTAGAGAATCTACATAAAAATCTAAATATGTATTCTCATGTAAAATGTACCTGTGAACACAATGAGAGTATTTCTGAATTTCTAAGTTCCACTCTAAAGCGTACATGAATTAAAATATATCCTATTTTTATAAAATTTCAATCATATGTATAACATTTTCTGGGAATAACAGTGGAAATGGATCCGAATCCTTAAGTGTCCTACTACCTCAGAGAGCTATGGAGACCGAACCTCTTTTCAAACTTCAAATATATAACTTAACATGTATAAAATTGTCCGGGGAAGGCAATCTAATTTTTCCCGAATCTCAAGGTTGCCCTCTATGTAACGAATATCCACGTGCCCCTACCTCTAAGTGATTCATTGGGGCAAAAACTCTTAAAACATCTGATTTTAATTAAATCTATACCATCTGTATAAGACACGAATTAAGAGATTTTTCTAACATTTTAGCTTTTTCCGACTATACTAGGTCTCGAAACGGGAGGAAGGGGGCAGTAAAAGAAAATAAAGTAAAATATTGTGTTATGGGCACAGTGAAAAAGTACATCGTAGTTATTCTCATTCAATCCCGAGCGACGTCGGGTCTTCCTGCTAGTCTACTATAAACATAAATGGATTGTTTTAGTGTTAAGTGTAGTGGAATAAAACATGTTTCTCACTTTTGCGCTTTAAATTATTCAGAATTAACAAATTTATATAGTACATGTTATCCAGTCTTGGTTGTCCCCAGCGTATATACACAATTATACACCCGGTGTCGTCGTCGTCGGGAACCCGTTTTCGTGATCGTCTGTAGACAAGATCATTCGGACGATGATTTTGGCTTAAAATAAGGTTTAATAATAAGAAGGTAGTCAGAGAGAAACCGGCACCTGAAAGTGATGGGTTACTTGCGCGTGAGAGGGGAAGGGAAAGACAGATAGTTAGATAGACATATGTGCCTGTTTTACAAGTACTTCAATGTATTGTGCTCTGCTGAGCGTGCTGCTCTGGTGCCCCCACGACGTAAATTCACTGCACCAACCCGACAATCTGCCAAATCCTATCCATACACTGTGGAGGTCCCCAGATACCGAAGAGCTTTCTACTCCAAAAGCTTATTTTCTCGTACTGCTGGAAGCTGGAACTCTCTCCCTGCTCCCTGCTTTCCTGGCGTTACTGACATGCATTAATTTAAAACTAATGTAAACAGACATCTCGCTGCGCAGCTCCTAAATTAGGTTGACCTCCCCCCCCCACAAAAAACCAAAAAAAAAACCGTCACATTTTTTTTCCTCAGTAGCCCCTTACGTCTACAGTGGTGGCCTGCTTTGTTTGGGGTGAACTATGTTAAAACAACAAAAAAGATAGCTTATCTTGTTACAGCTATATATATCATGAACTATCGTCTGGTCCTTACGGGTTGCCTATTAAAGTTTCCAGCAGTAAGCGACGAAGATCTGTGTTCGGCCGGAATTCATATTGTTTGGCCAACTTCCATTAACGAAAGGTACAATTCTGACCATTCTCTATCAATTACTTTTCGAATCAATTAACTTTACCTTTTGGTTGAGAGCCAAGTATAGTATCTGTTCTGATACCACACGACATAATGTCTGTCCTAAGTCTCTGAAAGAGAAATCTTTCTATACCGAGGACATTTTTATTTTTGTTCTAATCCAGAGTGCCCCTTTTAAAGGAACTAGATTTTCAACACACTAAAAACTGACCTTGTGTCTAACTACACTAGTTGGGAGGCAAGTAAATAGCAACTAATAGTTCTCATTATGTGAACCATATTTTTCTTTTGTTTTTCTAATATATGATTGCCAATCTCGTTCCTGGACAATGCAGGTTGTTTATACTAATGTATAAAACAGATAAGATAATGAAAAGTATTTGACCGATGTAAACTCCGACTTCTTGATGCGCAACTTTTTGAATTTGGGAATCTAACAGTCTTACTTTGAAATCTATATGTCGAACTCAGAAATCTGTATTGAATTCTGAACTGAACCATTTTTTATCAACAAAAGTAGATTGTTCGCATTACGTCAGCCATGACAAGGTAGATGTTTAACTGTTTAAGTCCGTGTTTGTTATTATGGCCTGTAGAAAGAATTTCTGAGTTACACAAGAAATACATTCATTTTTTAATGTTTTTATTAAATATTTCTGTATTTTCTTTCTCATAAATGAAATGTATTCATTTTGAAGATAAAACATATTTAGAAGATAAAAAACATATAGAGGGGGTGTCAGTGTATTATGTGTTCGTTCACTATTATATGTTTTAGATAGTTCAGCTGGATTCTCATGAGGATCAATGTCCAAATTAAAATAAAGCTAAATATTCAAACCGTTATTTTAAAAAGGAATACACAAGTGTAAGATGTATTTGCTCCGAAATTTACATTAGATCATAGTATAATATAATTCTGATCTGTAATTATATATATATAAAAATGAAAAAAAAAGTAAGAGACAGTTCTTCGAATGCCTAATAATCGTAACTATTTCTTAAACAGTTCATAATAAATCAATGCTTGGTTTATTTATTTTTAATTGTATTGTCCTATGTTTACTATGTATATGCAATAGTTTCGTTAATATTAATTATTATTAGCAGTAATGAAATAAATGAAGGATTCACACTAAGAAAACGTTGAAGTATTTGAATATAAGATGTTTTTAACGGCAAGAACAGCGTTTACATTTTTTTAAATGAAAATAAACTTGTTATGTTTTAAAGTCTTGAGACAATTTAAGGGATTTAATTAAAAAAATCGGATAAATGACTAAAACACTTTCTTATATTAAACTGCCAGCAACGAGACATAAACGTGATGAGAAAAGAGAAGAGGGTGGCTGGATGGCTTGACTGTTGTTTCACTCTCTCTCTCTCTCTCCCTCTCTCTCTCTCTATCCCACTCGCCACTTCTCTCTTGCGCTCTCTCGTTTGCGACGCCTATTTTGTTGTTTTTATGGTTTTTAAATTCACTGATTATTTTAATCCTGGAGACAAACCGTTTCGCATTCGTGTTTAAAAAGTTATTTGCGGTCTTTGACATGCATTTTTAAATTGTAAGTTAAAAAAGAGCCCCTCACACACAATCGATCAAGCGAATTTATTTCTTCTTTCTTTTGATTTCATTACGGTATTATTTAAAAGATAAATACATTCACAAACAACTTATGAATGAAATGTTAATTATTTAAAATGTTTGTTTCAACTATATCAAGTAGCGAACTTAACGAAGCAATAGCGAGATGGTAACGCTAACTTGTATATATATATATATATATATAAATCTCTAATCACTATAAATCAGCAAAATACATATTTTTTTAATCTCCAACTGATAAACGTTGTATGAATTTACACTTAAATTCATGTTATCATTGTGGTTTACGGGTTTAAAAATAACAACGTAATAAAAGAAAGAAAATAAAACAAAATAAACAAAAACATGATCAAATCAGTTCAACGTATTTAATGTTTGTGCTAGTTTTTCATTTTTTATTCGACTATCACCATTCGAAGGTGAATCATTTCACGTCTAACCTTTCTCATGGTGTTTTCGTTCTTCTTTTAATCAGAGTAAAAAATTAAAAACAGGGCAACACAACAAGAAGCGACCATGTTCCTCTCAGTTTGGGGCCTTTTCCCGAGTAGTACTGTAATGAGTATTGCCCTTGGGTGTTTGGGTTTATTATTGGTTCGACTCTGGCTCAATCCGAGTAACAAAAAGAAGTACAAACTCCCGCCGGGTCCACCATCTTATCCCGTGGTCGGCAATATTTTGACTTTCATCAACACAAAAGAACTCATGCCTAAATTGCTGGAACTAATGAAAGTGTACGGGAGCATCTTTAAGTTGAATATCGGCCCCTCCACCATCATCTTTGTTGCTGATCTACCCACTATTCGAGAAGGATTAATTAAAAAGGGGGACCTTACGAAAGGTCGAGCCAATTGGATTTATTGGGTAAATAAATTATTTCGCAAACAAGGTAAGCATACGTAATCTCTCTCTCTCTCTCTCTCTCTCTCTATATATATATATATATATATATATATATATATATATATATATATATATATATATATATATATATATATATATATACAAGCAGAGCTACCTGGTGTTGCCCAGGTTAGAGTGTGGGATAGCATCATATGCAACATCATGGTAGGGATCGTTTACTTTAACAGCAACCTTGATGCTGTCAGCTAAATATCTTACTTACCGAGCTATTCAAATATATGTTAATACTCTTGAACTAACGCAATTAAATAGATTAATTTCATTGTGTAACATGTTTGCAAATTGTCATTAGCTTCTTTAAAGGGCAGCCAGAGACGCAAAAAGACTTCCATTATGTTCACATGCAAATTGTGCATGTGAATAAAATTACATTGAAAGTACACTTCCTAGTATGTCTACGTTTTTAGAAATAGACACGCACAGACAGAGTGGCGTGTTCCTTGATTATATATATATATATATATATATATATATATATATATATATATATATATATATATATATATATATATATATATATATTTCATTTGAATCAAAGGGGGAAGAGTTTTCAGTGGAGGGGTTGTGCCCCCGAGTACCATCTTAATATTATGAAAATTTGCTGTAATTTTGGGAATATACATCATTTTTGATGGTTTAAACTTCATTTGAATCTAAAGGAAACCAGTCTTCAGTGTGGGGGCAGCGTTAACGTGATATATTTGATATATAACCTATGACATTCACTTAAATGGATGTAGTCCACATGACAATTTTCAAGAAAATCTGTCCCGCGGTTTGAGTGAACATAGGACATAAAGATGAGGCGGACACATACACACATACCGAGTTACTGTTATATATACATATATATATATATATATATATATATATATATATATATATATTTATATATATATATATATATATATATGTGTGTGTGGGGGGGTGTATGTTTGTGAGTGTGCGTGGGGCGTGTGTATGTGTGTATATGTGTGTGTGCATGTGTGTGTATGTGTATGTATGAACAGAGACAGACACACATGTATGCGCGTGTGTTCGCCTACGTACACAGACGAAAACAAACCACACACACGCAAGCAGACAGACAGACGCAAGCATAACATTTGAAGGACAACTCTAAGCATTCTGAACAAAATGTATTACACCACCGCACACGAAGATAACCGGAAAGATAAAAGTCCACATCACACATATTTAAAAAACACATAACGTTGACTCAGTGAAGTAAAAACTATGAAACACACACGTACACACACACATATGCGCATGCATATGCGAAGAAACCGCAAAAATGTTCAAAGCGAAAATATATCAACTGCACGAGGCTGTAAACGCGTCATAAATCACAAAATTATAAAATGATAAAATGATAAAATAACAAACAATTTTTGAAAAAATTTTTTTGCAAACATTGCTAACTTAACTTCTTTATATATATATATATATATATATATATATATATATATATATATATATATATATATATATATATATATATATATATATATATATATATAAATTAATTTATATTAGAGCTTTTTATATTAAAGTAAACATAGTTTGAGTATACGACAATTGTTTTAGAACCTTTTTCGGTTCCTCTTCAGGGATCCCTGAAAAGGAACCGAAGAGGTTTTGAAAAAATTGTCGGATATTCAAATTATGCTTATATATATATATATATATATATATATATATATATATATATATATATATATATATATATATATATATATATAGAGAGAGAGAGAGAGAGAGAGAGAGAGAGAGAGAGAGAGAGAGATCAATAAATGCCGATTTTCTCTTAGCTATCCTGACAATATACAAAACAAGAAAAATACCCATCTTAGGAGATTACTTTTCCGAACAGAATAGTTTTTCATGACATATGAACATCTGTGTGAAGGATCATACTATTTTTCACCTGATGAGATCTTAGTTTCGAATAACTATTGATCAATAAGACCGATATGCGAGTATAGTGGCTATTTGCACACGTTTGTCTAAATAAAAGTAATTATATAAATAGCTCTGTTTACTATTGAGCACTTTTTTATCAGCCCGGTTTAAATTGTGTGGGTCACGGTGCCACATTCCTTAACGATGCGGACTGAGTTTTCGTATAGAGAGGGGCCATATTAAATTATTAATCGGGATGTGGTAAATGGAGAAAATACATTTCGGTGTACAAAGCGCTAATATAAGAGTTGAATAGGACATTCCGGAGTATAATGGTCTCATATAAGAGTGCATCTGGTAGTGTATGGCTCTATTTTGAGATTATGTATTTGACAGGTGGGGTTGTGCCGGTAAGTCCAGCTTATAAGAACTGCTTGTCTGTATAGATACCTCTTTGAACAATGTAATCCCTAATGTTTAAACAGTTTTTATTTAGGGCAATAATAGCCCTTAATATATAATAGTGTTCTGCGTCACACTGGGGACATCTATTTATGGCTGGAAGGGAATGGAGGGTATGGTGGTCTTCTCTGTTTTACTTTCCATTTAATTGTAACGGGTGTCTCCTCATTTTTTAGTTGCCATATCTTGTTTGTGAGTGTTGTGTTGGTCATACTTTTGTATTTGAGATTGTACACACAGGATTACCTTTAAATAGCTTTAAATACAAAAGCAAGGCCAACACAACACTCGCGACCCAGATATGGCAATAGTTATGTCGATGGTAATATTATTAAAATTATTAATAAAATTAATTAAAACGATTTAATAAAAAAATGATGACGTTTTAAAAACTTTGTTAGAATTGAAAACTTCCAATTATTTTGAAATATTGTAAAGTAAAGTCGACAGACCCAAGCACAGTTATTTTCGCACCCAATTTGCACATCCATTTTTAAACAGTTCACAATAAATAATGTTTTATGTTAATTTGTCTTTTTTGTACTATTTTACACACACACACACCACACACACACACACACATATATATATATATATATATATATATATATATATATATATATATATATATATATATGTATATGAATATATATATATATATATATATATATATATATATATATATATATATATATATATATATATATATATTTTCCAATACCAGGCGATGTATGGGGATAGCAAGCTATGGGCGAACAGCGTCGCCAACCTGCAGTCCCCGAAAGAAAAAAAAATAATGACAGTCACCAATAAGATGGACAAAAACAAGCGAGATGGAGTACTTCTTCAGGAGTGATCAAACACGATGATGATGATGATGCTGATGATGATGATGATGATGATGATGATGATGATGATGATGATGATGACGACGACGACGACGACGACGACGACAACGACGACGACGATGATGATGATATATTCAATAGTTTTGTAGATATAAACCCTAATTAGCCAAAGTTTTTTTTAATAATAAATAAGAATAAATTACTAACAGCAATTTAAAAATATTTATCCGTTGATTTGTAAAGGAGGTAATTTAAATGACACCCAGATAGCGAGCTGTAAGGAAAGATATACCGACGAGGCATAATCAAGAAAAGTCCATACAGAAATATTAGAGGGTGACTGCTTGCTTGTTTACTCTCTCTCTCTCTCTCTCTCTCTCTCTCTCTCTCTCTCTCTCTCTCTCTCTGTCTCAGTCGTTAGCCTTTCTCTCTCGCCCCTCTATCTCCCTCGCCCCTCCATCTCCCTCGCCCTTCTCTCTTTTTCGCTAGCGAGGTCACATTTACTTTATTATTGTTTTAAATACAATACTTGTTTTAATCGCGTCGACAAACGTTTCGCATTTGTGCAAAATGTTCCTTTCCAGTCTTTCTTTAGGAAGACTGACTTTATTTTCAACAAGTTGTCATCCCTTTTAACTTCTAAGACAAAAAATAGGGCCCTCCACACACAATCGATCCGGCGAATTGATTTCTTCTTTCTCTTCATTTCTTTATTGTATTGTTTCAAACATAAATAACTTTGTCTATGAATTACCAACATGTTAATGTTTATCTATTTATATGATTAAATGAGATAGTTTTTGTTTGTGTAAAAAATAAACTTTTGAATGAATTGTTTATTTAAAATTTTGTATTTTATATATATATATATATATATATATATATATATATATATATATATATATATAAGTACATGATTTTAGAAAGAATTGAGGAAACCAGTACTGACAGCGGAACCGACCCAGTCAAAAAAGCTGCACCATTCTAATTCCTACGAATTTACGAATTGTTATTTTGGGGTGTTTTTCTTCGACCGTATAATCTACTCATAATATAACACTACTTCATGTTACATATATTTAGTAATATTATATATATATATATATATATATATATATATATATATATATATATATATATATATATATATATATATATATATATATATATATCAGTTATCATCGAATACTGAAGCACTATAATCGTTATCAGAAGTAAACAATAACAATAACAATACGAGGATCCAATGTAAGGGAAATAACTTTAAATCTTCTTAATATTTTTAGAGTTATTTCCCTTTTATAGTTATTTCCCCTGTGAAGACAGTATTTATGTCTTTGTTTTCGAAAAATAATATTAATATTTATATTAATACAACTAAGACACAATTAGCCCTCGCGTGTCTGTTTGTGTGTCTGTTTTTCACGCATCGATGTAACTTTTATAATTACTTTAATTATTTTTTGATTTACTATTAATCGAATATTAATTGAAATAAAAGATTCAATAGTTAAAATTTAAAAAATAAAATAATGTAATTACGAAATTAAATCAACCAGA
Organism: Sepiola atlantica; assembly: GCA_963556195.1. Classification (NCBI taxonomy): domain Eukaryota; kingdom Metazoa; phylum Mollusca; class Cephalopoda; order Sepiida; family Sepiolidae; genus Sepiola; species Sepiola atlantica. Next base: position 24,497,986 of record OY744546.1, on the reverse strand, counting down.
ATGCATTTTATGTATGTGGTAAACAAGTCAACTATTGTCAACTTCTGTTAATAGTTTAAAAGGACCTTTCGAAATTTGATAGGAATTTGTAAGCATGTAAATTATCGAATGGAAATCATTTTTAATTAGCAAATCTTCGTGTATTAAAAAAGTGAAAGCTTAGGACGTTTTTACACCGAATAATTGCATAAGTATTTATAACAACATTTGTTATATAGTTTTTAAAACAAATTGCTTTAATGTATTATTTAATTAAAAAATTATATCATCATAATGCAATTCAACATTTAAAATCTCATTAAAAATGTAATAATTACGAAGAAACATGCATGCATTCTGGAGGATTTACTTTCATGATTATTATTTCTTATTCACAAGGAATTCTCACACAAATGATTGCCACTGATCGCTGACTGGGACATGTGATATTTCCTTGAATCTGATTGACAGCAAGTCTCTCCAAATCTCCAGTTCTCTCTGCTTCGTTCGATCACTGTTGCAAATCACTTTTATTAACACTTATTTTATTGATTATATCGGGATTTGGTGTTCGCATAAACTTAAGTCGCAATAACCATCATCAGGATTCTAGTGCTCTTTCAGTGTAAGTCTGGGTGATATTCTCTCTCTATCTCTCTTTTTCTATCAATCTCTTAATATATCTCCCTCACACTCACGCTCTCTCTCTCTCTCTCTCTCTCTCTCTCTCTCGCTCTCTCTTTTTCTTTCTTTCTCTTTGGTCTTTCGATCCTCTCTGACCCCTCATGGCCATTTTCTTCACAGCTAGTTCCACAACGTTTAATTCTTCCTCGGGGTTAGGGTTAGGGTTAGGGTTAGAGTTAGGGTTAGGGGTGCACATTTGATGATGCTTTTCTACTGTCGTATGTTAGTCCGTACGTGAATGTGCGTGTTTGTAAGTGGAGTAGTCGTTTGCTTCACCGGGTTTCGAATGGCGTGGTCGTAATGCTGTGCCTCTCTCTCTCTCTCTCTCTCTCTCTCTATATATATATATATATATATATATATATATATATATATATATATATATATATATATATATATATATATATATTTCCCTCTTCTCTTTGGTTTTGGGTTAGTGCGTTTCTGTATTTATAAGAATTTTTTAAATTTCAAACTGGCTCGCTAACTTTAACATTTTCATTAGTTTAAGATTTTAGAATTCACACATTTATGTGAAATAATGTTTCTTACATTTCGGCGACATTGAAAATCAAAAAGTAAGCTAAACGAACGGAGGAGGAAAAAAGTAGCTTATACATGTAGCGTATACTTATACAATAGCTTATACTTTTTACGATCGTTCGTATCGTATCTCTTCCTCCCCAGATTTTAATTTCCTTTAGTTTAAAGTAATGTTCTTTCTATGTCCCTATTTGTGTTCTAGTTTATATTAGTTGGTTTCTGCCACCGACCGGGAATTGAGACAAACATTTCAACTGAAGCTTATGGGTGTCATTTAAAAAAAACAAAAAAAACTAAGTACTTATTTTTTTTTTATTTCCTGAGTTAAATCATCTTTACTTCAAGGTGTTTGCTTCCTTGCATGTACCAAAAATCTTTATTTTGTCTTTATTTTATTTTTCTTGCTAATATTCTGCTAAGTTTTTAGAGGGGTCAATGCGTTTGGGATTGAAAGAGAGGGGGTGAAGAGTGGGCGAAGTCCATTAGCGGATGTAGATAAAAAGAAAATGTAGTCTCAACCGACCACATCAGTCTGTAGTTACGACATAGGCCAAATGCTGACCGACCACCTTTTTCTCAATGTTAATCAGATGGAAAGATAAGCACCTTTTTTTTTCTTATTTTATTTTTTATTCTTTGCTTTTTTGGTTTTCCATACTCTACTATTGATATATACTGTCAATTTGTCTGTCTATTTATTTCCCACTGAAGAAATTCTTGAAATCCCACGCTGGCCTGAAGTTTTGGCTGTCTTTCTCTTATTTCTCTTATTTGTACTTACTTGTGAGAGGGAAACCTATCTTCAACTTTCTGTTTCCTCTTTAGTATACAATGAACTTATTTTATCTACATATATACATATTCATATATATGTATATGGAAGTCGTTTTTTTTCTTTTTTTTCTTTTTTTCTTTGTTTATAAACCTGCGGGGGCTAGGAAATACCTGACTAGTACACGGGCGCAGGCTATTTTTACTCCTCTCGGTGTGTTGGACCCGTAAGACCTTGTAAGGTCATCCATCTAAGAGAAGGGAATCTCTGACAATAAAACCTTGCTACCAACTACTTACGCCGTGATAGTAAACCGTTGGGGATCGGGGCCTCCTTAGTCCTGATCGACAACTTTCCGAGAGTTGGAATCTCGAGCAAAATATCCGGTTTGCAAACCTACAATTGCTTAAGGAGTAGATAGGTTCTGCCTATCGCCGGCCCTTGAACTCCTTCTTTGTCTATTATCCAGGCGCAGAGGTACCAGTGCTGAGACGTCTCAAAAACACCCAGTGCCTAGCCTTGTTTCCTTACTAGGACAATGAACGCCGTTCTCTTTCTCTGTATTTGGGCAACTTGAGGAAAGGTTTTTCGTCACTAAGTCTTACATGCCCAGTCTGGGTCTCTCTTGTCCCGACAGGTTATCTGGCTGCTGTTTCCGACTGACAGGAAGGATCCCAAACTCTTGGTTAGCGCCAAGTACGGCTGTTCTATCATCAGTTGCATAATACCGTGGGTAGTTGTATATGCCATGTCGCGTATGGAAAGGGACCCTGCAATTATCTCTAATGGGCTTTATAATTATAAAATATTTGTCCGTTATCACCATGCACTTATTTCCTTAACTCATATATTTTTCGCTCTCTAATTCAAATAATTATAGTAGATCATTGTGTAAGGATCAACACAGTGCGTCAAAAAGTAGAGTGTTATTAATATACAACTTTGAACGGATATCAGTGTTTATGAAATGAAAGAGAGTGGAGTTTTTTACCACTGCGACGAGGAAAATATACCACTCCGCTCGAAGATGTGTGTAAATATGTTTGTTTTCTCTCACTAGTGTATTGTAATAGTGTTTATGTCACTAGTTCAATGTGTTGTATCGAGATATGGCCAGATAACAACTGCTTTGATCTCTGGTTGTTGGATTGTATGATGACAAATGGGCACGAAACGGACTCTTTCATACGCTTTTCTTGGTCAGTCCAAAATTTATTAATACAATATTTGACTACGTTTACAAAAACAATTTGAATAAATACTAGTTTACACCCGCTCTTTAAGCGGTGTACGTATAGTATCTGATGAATGCCCGTTTCCATTTTTATCTAGTGTCTACTGTTTCATAGCTAGTACGAATCAAAATATTTGTGAAATTTCGTGGAAAAATACTGGCGTTATTATTTACATGAGGGAGTAATAAAGTGCAATAAATGCATTTACATATTGAGAAATGATGTTCTTAAGCAAAAACAATTCGCTTTTTACTAATGCCTAATACACTTTATATCTACATTTTTGAAAATTATCTACAAAATATGTATTTAGTTTAAAACAATATTTATATAATACATTAATGTAATAATATATCTTACTTTCTTTCAATTAAACACGTATGCCGTAAAAAATAAATTCTTTACACTTACGTAAGTTTACAACTCGAGTATTGACTTCGATAAACTACTATCTTAGTCCTGTGCACTCCGTCTATTCCATTTCTGTCAACAAAGCACACGCTTCTATTTGTGTACAAACAGAGCAACCCTAAAACCGCCATCATGTTGAATAGTATATAAGTAATTTAATGAATTCCTGTACACTGCGATTGAATAAGGACAAAAGACAGAGTGAGGACTAATGTGTCTTACTGTTAACTAACAATATTTTATCTATATATTGTGATCTTCCAACATAGGAGAGTTCCATCGCTATGAACGAGTGGAAAGGGAGGCAATTCGGATTACACAACACTGATGTGAGGCTTAGTGATGGGGTTTTATTAATATTATTATATTCGTTCAAATACCATTGCTCTATCTGTCTCTACTTATTGCCCATAAATAAGTGTAAGCGTTTATCTAATATATTAATAAATTAAAGTCGATTTTTGCCTTGTGTTTTTATTCCCTACAATTTTTATTTTACTTTCTCAAATTTTAAATGTTGGCCTTTGCATACTTATCTATCCCAGCGTCTTCCTCTGATGATAAGAGTTTGATCGTTGAAAAGCCTGGCTTAAGGAAAAATTTAACTTGAATAAATTGCCTTTTTGCGGAATATACCTTGTTATGAGCAACTGAATTGAAAAAAGATTTGACTTTTGCTTTTCTAATTCTTTTCATCCTTCTACATATATATATATATATATATATATATTATTTCTCTCTTTCTCTCCCTCTCATAAATCATTTGTATAACGCTGTCCCTTTATCCTTCTCCCTTAGTTGTTACATGACAATAATATGCTACGAAACAAATCTAGCAAATTTCATTACCAGCTTTTCAAGTTATTTGCTCTTATTAAAATAAGATTTCAGTAATAATTAATTTTAAAAAGGGGCTTATTTGTGCATTTTACTTCAGTTTCACCGTAACCCTGATCGTCAGCAGTGGATACGTATCCCACATGTTTGCATACATTTGAATGCGAGCTCGCAACCATGTGTATGCTTGACATTAAGTACAAGATTAATTCTAAATATGTTTGCTAATTGAAATCGAATTTAGCCAGTGTTATAAATAAAGACATTATACTATAAAATGACGCAACACTTATCAAGTGCACAGTACACCCGAGGATAACGGTTAAGAAGATTATCAGTTGGCGATTAAAACACATGTAGAGTATGACATCATCAGCCAACACATATATAACAGAAGCCTATTTGAGGATGAATTCTGAAGGAAAAATCAGAAATTATATCCGTTATCAGAAATGTACGTGATTTAAATATGAATTACGCGGCGTAGTTTACTTTTTTTAGACAATTACATGGAAACAGCCAGAAAAAAATATCCGAAAAAACGGAATTACTAAAATAAGTCATTTAGATAAGTTTCCGACGCAAAATAGCAACCGATGAATTCTCAATTTTTAAGACGGAAAAATTGGGCTAGTGATATTTGTGTCTCAGACAAATTAATATGTTTCTTGTTTAAAATATGAATGAGGGCGGAAAGTACTTTTTAAAATTTTTCAATTTTTAAGAGTTTTTTTGGAGGTGGGGGCGTTTTCGTCAGTTATCAAATTAGCGACTATTTTAACAAAAAAAAAATCAGGATGGAAAATACAATTGTTTGGCTTAGTAAACGTAACGATAAAACCGTTAATAAACTTCATCCATCAATATACGCATCACAAACCGAACTGTTTTTATTTTTATTTTTACATGAACTTACCAGAACCTTATCCTAAACTAACACTTACATACCCCGTAACTAACCGTAACCTAACCTTAAATTAAATTTTAGTTTTAGTTTGCAAAGTCGGTTTGGTTTCGTTCGTATTGTGTCAAACAACGAAAATTACCCCCCCCCCCAATCCACACAGAGTAACCTCTTACTCTAAACCTAAAATATTCTATTAAATTCAAATTCCTGTTTTACAGATAATTTTTTTATAGTCAAATAATTATGTTATATTCCACGCGGGAAACGCCGGAACACGGGTCGTGCAAGTTATTTAACATTTTTTATAATTTATAATAATCATTTTTTAGTTCAGGCGAAGAATCTAATTCGTATTCATTAGGTATGCTGTGGTGTATGTGAAATGACAGAAATTGAAATATATTTTCGGTAAATGTATTGTTTCTAACACTCGGCGTTTTTCGGGAAGCAGCGTTTAGTCAGACCCAAATAAAATTTCAGCTGATCAATCAAACTTTGCTTCCGGCTAGTCAATATTTATTTGTTATTGCTGTGCTTTATAATTGGCAATACAATAAAGTACTATTTCAAAAAATCTATTTTAAAAAGTTCTAAATCATGCGTAGATAACTTTGAAAATGTAATATGTGAATGAAACTATCTAAAAATATCACAAGAGGGGCAAGTCATATTTCAGATTAAAGAATCTTATACGTAATCTACGTAAACTCTAAATCTAAAAAAAACGACTTCACTGTATCCCGGTCAATGACCGGTAGAGCATTCACTATATCTGCATGCACGCATTTGAACAAAAATACATACACAACTACCACATAACCCCACTACACTACTACAGGTACATAGATGACATCTTCCTGATTTGGCAACATGGAGAAGAGTCACTGATGGACTTTTACCGACACCTAAACAACTGCTATAACAGCATCAAATTCACAACAGAACACTCCACCACACACATCCCATTCTTAGACGTCCTAGTACACATTACAAACAATCACATCAGCACATCACTCTACACTAAACCCACCGACGGACACAGTTACCTAAACTCTGAGAGTTGCCATCCGTTAACCACAACAAATCAATCATATATAGTCAATGCCTACGCATCAAAAGGATCTGCTCGGACCCAACCGAGTACGAAACACGGGTAAGTGTTTTAACCAACCGCTTCCCCCACAGGAAGTACCCTATCAAAATAATAAAACAATTTATTAGAGGAGCATCCCACACAAAGAGACAAAACCTACTAACATACAATAACAGCAAAAAGCACACTCACAAATACCAATGGTATTTGACTACAATCCCAACACCAACAAATTACACGCCCCTCTCAAAATCATATACACACAGCTACAGAACGACCCCACGATTAACAAAATATACAAAAAACACCCATCTGCACAACACGACAACCCCCGAACTTACAGTGTCTTCTTACATCCACCAAGATACCTCACACCCCCCCCACCCGCACCACAGGGAAACAACAAATGTAACAGACCCAGATGCCAAATTTGCCAATACATCACAACCGACGACACATTCACACCTCCAGGAACCAAAATCAAATTTAGTCCCCCTCACCTGTTATAGCCCCAACATACGTTACTTATTATACTGTACCCGATGCGCTAAAGGCAACTACGTTGGTGAAACAAGCGTGTAGTTCCGCAAACGCTTGAACAACCACCAATACACAATCAACAAGAAGCTAAAAGAACATCCAGTAGCCGAACATTTTAATCTCACAACCACACCATAGACAACATGAAATGCATTCTCCTAGTTTCCAAATTCAAATCAGAAAAACACAGAAGGAAATATGAGGCCAAACTTATCCTGAAACAAAACACGCACAGATTAGGACTAAATAAAGACATGGGTCTTCTCAGCAAGTACATTTTTTACAAAAACACGAACTAATCAACATTTTCAAACAGTAGGTGGCATCCATTCACCTGCTTATCCCCTCTCTCTCTCTCACACACACACACACGCGCGCGCGCACACTCTCCCTTTTCCTCTCTCCATATGTATGTGTGTACACGTATGCCCGAGTATGCATGTATATGCCTACACACATAAATGGGTGTGTGCACGTACGCCTTTGTGGGTGTGCGTGTACGCATGTATATGCCTACACACATATAACTGTCTATGCCTCCCCCTCTCTCCACATAAATGCGCGTGTTTGCGTGGACATATTTTATTTATTATTTTTATTATTTTATTTTCATTCACTTTTATTTATTTTTCATTTTTTATTCTCTCATGTTTCAAAGTTCCCGCACACTCCGCGACTACTAAACTTCACACCCCTACTCTAATTTTAAATTACGCCAGACAATTTGTCTGACCACCCTAATCTCTCTTCTCCCCTATCTCTCCCCTGCTATGTGTTTTTATGGAGATATGCCGGTGTATGCGCGTGTGTGGGTGTGAGTTGATGGACGCGGGTCAGTGTGCCGGTGTGTTTGTGTGTATGCGTGGACACGTGTATCGTATTTTTATCTGCTTGTACATCTGTTCACACCCTCATGCCAGGTCACACATGGAATACATTTACGGTCTACTCAACCATAGAGACAGACACCTACTTGATCATCATTTCACTGTTTTTCCCTTTTTTTTTCTCTCTACTGCCACCACCCACCTCCCACCCACGATTATTTAGTACACTGATGAGGGCCGAAGGATTACGGTCGAAAATGTTGTTCTTGGAGAAAAAACTTTTTTCTATATAAGGGAAAATTGATAACGTCAAAATATAGAAAATAAATTGTGAAAATACATTAAAATATATTTTTCGCATTGATGTTGTATACACACACACACACACATATATATATATTCAATATTATTTAGATCATTTTATAACATTTCAATGTTATGAAGGACAGATTCACGTCATTTTTTAAAACTTATTTTTTATTAAGTATACACTTATACAAACAGCAATATATATCTACAATGCTCCTGTGCATTTATTTCTTGGTGATGCTATCTACAGTGCTAATTGTACAGAACAAAGTAAAAAACGCAAAAGAACTGAAAAAAATGAAAAACTATATATATACTTACATGGAATTATGGTCCCGTTATATCTATGTTGTAACGTATATGTATCCTATCCTTTTATCTATTTGTACTTCTGATAATTCATCATCAGCTATAATAATAAGTCTATAATATTCCTGAATTCAAACATATTTGTTCACTTACCGCCTTTTGTTGTTTCACCCAGTTATTTCCTTTGTTCTTCGAGTTATAAGTCATCTTATTTCTTATTTTCTTTTCCTTTGTGTCCTTATACTTGTATACCCGTATATTTATATATATATATATATATATATATATATATATATATATATATATAAGAGAGAGAGAGAATAAGTTAAGCCACATTCATTTGTAACATGACCCATTCATTTCGAAGAGTTCAAGATCCACAATGATTAGGCGTACGATTGTTTGTAAGACGATTACGATTTTTTACTTTCTTACTTTTCACTTATTAATTCAAAATTACTTCTTCAATAGTTTTTACAAAATATCACAAATACAACTGAATTTAGTAACATTAACAATTTGTTTCTTATTTGACAAAATGTATATCAAATTATTATAAGTAAATAGCAATAACACATTGTACATACATTTATAATATTCCTACTTGGTTAAGAAACTGCTGATTTGAGCTTTTCTCCAATTGTGAGTCGATATGTAACAACAAAATTCACTGTAAAAATCAAGTTGATGATTATGTTTGAGATTTTTTTTCTGTCTATTTTAGATTGTTTGTTTCAAGTCAATTATCGTCTCGTTTTATTTTAAATATGATTTTTGACGGATCTTTCTAGGCGTGCTCTTCAGTATGGGTCAAGGGTGGAAGGATATGCGTCGTTTCGCGCTGACTACCCTCCGAGATCTTGGGATGGGTAAGCAGGGAACTGAGCAGAAAATCCACGAGGAAATCGCCGAGGTAAAACAAGTCTTGGAGAATTCTGGCGGGAAACCGCTAGAACTAAAAATACCGATAGGAAATGCAGCAATGAACATCATTTACAACATCGTCTTCGGTGAACGGTAAGTTTTATGCTTCTTTTACTTGGGGTTGGGATATCTATTCATGGAAAAGTTTACTATTGGGTGAGAGCAGAAAAACAAAATGCCGACACATTAATACAAATATTAAATAGCGTCAGGATCACTTCACAAGTTTTGCGTATGAGTTCATTTTGTTTTTATGCTGTGAAGTAAGACATACAATAATTATATATCGTTTAATTTTATGTAGAATATATAAAAACGAATTCATCATTCCATAAAAGTATTATTCCATATCTATACATGCTCTCATGAATGTAATTGATCTTCCTATGTGTATTCACATACAAGCAACACACACAGATATATATATATATATATATATATATATATATATATAGTTTTTTTTAAACCGGAACAATGTGCTTTTTTTAAATAACATTTTATTTAACATAAGCTTTAGAAAATCAAACGTTTCTTTGTCAAAACATTTTTTGTTCCTTTTCATTGTCCGATGTTAAGAGGACTTTTTGGTGTCAGGAACAACAATGCGGTATGACACTGTTATGGTTTTCTAAACGAAAGTACAATACTCTTACGATGCAATGTTTTAAAAAATATGTTTACTCGTCTACTGATATGAATATATATATATATATATATATATATATCATAAAGAGATATAGTCGCTGCTGTAGTGATGGACTTGAATGGGCAAGCTGTATATTCAAGCATTCTCTGCTAATGGTCTTGCGGATTCCTGTTGTGATTTTATTAACTGAAATGAGGCAGTTTAAAAAAAGCAGGTGTTGGATGCAAAGGTCGCACCCGTTTTTTAGGGTGTTACAGATGCTTGATGATTATGTTGGCGTATCCATTCAAATCCAGCACCTGATGGTATACCTCGTGCAGGCGGTTTTGTCTGTGAATGCACCACACGTTCCTGGATGCGTGCTATTTCATTCATCGCATATCCTATTTTGGCTATTAGAAGAAAGTCCGACTTGTAAGGCGCAAAGATGTTTCTGCTAGCTGCATTCCTGTAGAATTTGGTTAAAGAGCTCCCTCATCAGAAATCTTAAGGTTAACATCTTGAAGTGATAGGGATCCAGAGGCACCAAAGTGCTCAAGAGTGAACCGCATACATGTGTGTAATACGTATATAGAAGAGTATTAGAAGGCTATCACAATGCAATAAATATAAATCTGTCAGCGTTGAGATATAAGACAAACACAAGTTATTTTTTATATATATATATGTATTTTCTACATTTTTTTTAATAGCAAATCTTACTTGATTAACTAATACTTCAACAATGTGATGTAATGTGTGTGACCGTGTTCCATAATATATGTCGAGGAAAACCTATGTGTCAGATGGTGGCTGTTCAAAATCTCTAAAACACCTGCGGAATAGTTATATTGTTATATGCTTATAGCGCAGTAACTATTTATATCCGCAGCCAATAGAATAAAACTATAACTAAATGCTTTTTACCCCTTAATATTTCATATTCGATTTTACTAATGAAGTGTTATATTTGTTTAAATAAAATTAACTATCTAAATATATATTTTTTGTGGAGACAGAGGTGTAGCGGTAATAGCTAAGAGCAGTGTTCTAATTAGTTTTTTCTTATATTATCCAATTAATATTTACTTATTTATTTTCATTACGTTGTTAAGTCATGGATGTTATCAATGTTTATTCTTAAATAACTGTTTTAATTTTCGAAACAATATAGTTAACAGATTATGGATCCCTTTTTCTATTTCACAATTTAGGGTATTATCCCCTTTTTATGTTTCACTGCTATATAGTTGAGTATTTGTGAATTTTCCAGTGGTATACAAAAGACAGGTCTGCAATACGTGGAGTTACTTATGGAATGATAACTGCGTTGGCCTCTCCCTTACATAGTTGTAAGTATGGCCTAAACTGATTCAATCTTATTTCAATAACCTTAATTACATCTAAAGAGCTTCTGTTTCCTTGTAGCACTAATAAGAAAATATCAATTCTCATCTAAATATATTGGCGTAATATCTTGTTTGTTAATAAAAATCCTCCCAGGCATTACCTCCTCCTTTTTTGAGAGGTGTGGATGTAGTGTAGTATCTGTTCTGTTTTCATGATACCATCCTCCCAGGCATTTCCTCCTCCCTTTTTGAGAAGTGTGGAAGTAGTGTAGTATCTGTTCTGTTGTCATGATACCATCCTCCCAGACATTATCTCCTTCTTTTTCGAGAGGTGCGTAGTTAGTGTTGTATCTGTTCTGTTGTCATGATACCATCCTCCCAGGCATTCACTCCTCCTCTTTTGAGAGGTGTGGAGGTAGTGTAATATCTGTTCTGTTGTTTCACATTAACATTCTTTATTTTCATTACGTTGTTAAGATAAGGTGTTTTGTTGTAAATTGAAGTTAAGCAAAGAATATCTCGGCCATTAGTAAATTAGTGACTATTTTGGAAAAATAAACTGATGACTGATCTTTCCGGTCCTTCCGGAAGTGACGTCATGGTGAGAGGATTTTTTCACATCATCATTCTTCATTTTCCTAACGTTGTTAAGACAAGGTCGATTATTGTAAATTGAAGTTAAGCAATGCATATTCCAGCCATTAGAAAATGGTTGACCAATTTGGAAAAATAAATTGCTTACTCATCCTTCCGGTCCTTCCAGAAGTGACGTCATTGTTAGAGGATTTTTTTCACATTATCATTCTTTATTTTCATAACGTTGTTAAGACAATGTGTTTTGTTGTAAATTAAAATTAAGCAATACATATCCCGGGCATTACTAAATGGGTGACCATTTTGGAAGAATTAATTGCTGACTCATCCTTCCGGAACTGACGTCATTGTGAGAGGATTTTTTCACATTATCATACTTTATTTTCATTACGTTGTTAAGACAAGGTGTTTTGTTGTAAATTGAAGTTAAGTAACAAATATATCGGCCATTACTAAATGGGTAACCATTTTGGAAGAATAACAAAACTGGTTTATTGATATGACGTAAGCGCCTTCAATTGCATATTTAAACATGAGTTCTTTGATATGACCGAGGAGCCTCCCCAATTTTTTTTTTGTTTTCATAACTATGAATGGCGAGGGAAAACAATTTTTTTAGGGGGAGGGGGTCAAATTTTTTTATTTTTTTTAACTAAAAATATTCTTATGGGGTGGGGGAGGTAACATAACTAAACATTATTCTATGTATGGGGAAGGGTAAAGTAACATTGGGGGGACGGGCAAAAAATTATTTTTTTTTTAACTAAAAATATTTCTATTCATGGGGGAGGGTAAAAAAAATTGGGGGGGGTCAACATTTTGTTTTCTTTAGTTTTAACTAAAATATTCTTGGACGGAAACAAAGAAAATCAATGTCTAACCACACAAGAAATATGACTGGGGCTCCATCGGTTTACGGGTAAGCGTTAATTTCTGACGCGGCAGCCAAGTAAAAATATGCGACCGGAGAGAGTATATATTTGCTAGTATATATAATGGATGATTTTCAGCGAGTAGTATTTATGTTCGTACCAGCGCTTAGCGAAAAATAAGTTTTAAAAAGGCGTGTAGAAGAAAGTAGATGTGCAGTCTCTTCGAAAATATTGTTCTAATAACGTAGCCAATACAGAATATTGCCGAGAAATTGTTTTCTATTCCGCTTATAAAAAGATCCTTCTAGACGTGAGGCAATTTTTATTTCGTTTGCAGAACGAAATTTTCCTACAAATAATAATTCACATAGGGTTTTAATACTGTAATTTAAAAAATCGGCTAATAGTTTTTATCATAAATAAAAGTGAAATAACATAAATCAATGTTTATATGTGTGTTTAAGAATATATGTTAGTTATCTTATATCGAAAATATAACGTATTTAATACAGAATAATTCCGCATAAATTGTTTCCGGATTTTTTGTGGAGGTTAAATTCCATCAAAATGTGTAAGACACAACCAACATGTGACTATTTCCAGTGTTTTATGGAGGCGGATTTCTTACGATGTAACTTATTTTTAAAAAGCACAAAAGTGTAGTTTGTCTTCTGAAAAAAGAGTATAAATTCTTAGTAATTTAGAGACACAAAGGATACCAACAGAAGCTAGCATCTTGAGAAGCTGTTCGTGTATTCGTATATTCCACTCTATTCTTGAATATGAAAACATGTTTACGGAATGCACATAGTGACCAGCGGCCCAAATGTAGTGCTTGATTCTGAGAAAATACAGAATGTGCTTTGTTTAACATGGAAAATATCAGAAAACCCTTAGCGAAGATTATTTTGTTAAGTGTTCTGAAATGGCCTGTTTTCGTTCATTTTTTATTCCATAATCCCATTATTACACGGTGAAAATGGTAGCGGAAATAGTAGATAAATAGTAGCAAGTATACATGCACATTTGCTTTGGAAGATTTATTTTTGAGAGTCTGGAAATCCGGAGAAAATATAATAAATATTGAAAAAAGAAGAAATTAATGCACGATTTTAAGAGACATGCATGAAGGTTTAGCCGAATCAGGTGGCGATACAAATAAGACTATGCTGATGTTGGTTATTACCCTATTAGATCTTAAATGCAGACATGAAAATCAACTTCATATATATATATATATATATATATATATATATATATATATATATATATATATATATATATAGTAAGCTATAAAAATATATTTATGGCAATTAAGCTACACATAGCCTCCTGCGTTTCATCCTCGGGAGAAATCTTTTAGCCTGAAGATCCCCCCCCTCGGTGATGAAACGCGGGAGCCTCTGTGTAGCTTAATTACCATAAATATATTTCCATAGCTTACTACCGAGCTCTACTTACGTATCGAGCACTGTTGAAGTAAATACTTAAAATTGATACATAAAAAAATTATATCTCCTCATAAAATCTTATGTGGATACATGAAATACTAATATATATATATATATATATATATATATATATATATAGTCTAAATAAGAGTAAAATAATTAAATATCTTGCTCATGACCGAACATATCTATTTTCATATTTTGTTAATATGTCCAAACTAAACAATTCTGAAAATTCGAACTTTGCGATTAAAAAAAAGTGTTCAGTCTTAAAGAATATAATGGGTTATTTCATGCTCTTTTGCAAACATTGAGCATACATGTGTGTATTACGAATGTTCAATGATATGTTTTACAACATTAAACAATCATTAATAATAATATAAAACTAATATATATATATATATATATATATATATATATATATATATATACATGTGTGTGTGTTTGTGTGTGTATGAGACAATTACATGGTAAAAAGCTGATCAACCCCTTTTCTATTTCCAATTAAGCGTCAGGTATCCTTAATGTGAAATAGAAAGGACGATTATCATCTGCTTATGCTTCACGATTGAAATGGACCGGTTCTCCTTTAGTATGAAAATGAGATTTTTCTTAGTCCAAAATATATATATATATTAAAAACACTTACATCAGGGTTCAGGTGTGTGTAGTTGTAATATCTATTTTGCTTCTTTATGTTTGCGTACATATGTGGAGGGGGTTTGTGTGTTCATTAAAGGGTATGCAATACTTGACTTGTTTTCCATACAACAGAGAGCTTCGCCATATCCTTCAAAAAATCAACAATTGATTACGCTCATCATTAAGCTGTCAGAATCGGCATGGTAGTTGCAAACAGTATTTTGTCAGCCCATCTTTTTGGCGGTCATCTTGGTCTTTCTTGCATTACATCTCCTTGATATGATTTATTTACATGGCTGGAGCATTGTAGCCAGGATACCTTTCCAAACAATATTACTCTCTTCTTTCGAATTATGCGCTGGATGGAACCGTTGCTATTAAACTTCTATCTGATTAATTAGTCTATCTCGAAAAAGTGACTCGAAGATGAGTCTTAAACATTTGATTTCAAAGACATTGAATGTTTTCTTAATTCCTACATTCAACAATTTTTAGTGTATATTCTCTTTAGGTAAAATGCATTATTATTTCAGAATAGGGTGATTTGTGTCTGATGCTAAGCTTTTTTCTTATTATATCTTAATCTAAACGCTATATATATATATATATATATATATATATATATATATATATATATATATATATATATATATATATATATATATTTATATTCCGTATTTGCAGGTTAGAATATGATGATCATGAGTTCGAGAACTTATTTGGAATCTTCGATTACCTGTTCAAGAATGGAAGTAATATGCTGATTGAGAATTTCCTTCCCTGGATTGAGTACATTCCTGTGAAAACAACTGTAAGTTGAGATGGACAGGTTTAAAACAAACCTTTCATTTACTAACGACACACAATTGGAAGTAAACTATTAAGGTGGATATACACAGATGTTGGCTTCGATATATATGATTCTATATATATATATATATGTATATATATATATATATATATATATATATATATATATATATATATAATTTATTTAGATACTGTATATTACATATTTCAGCAATGTACCGCGGTTTCATCCAAAAGGGCAGATTTAGACATCTTTAGTAAATCTGCCCTTTTGGATGAAACCGCGGTACATTGCTGAAATATGTAATATACAGTATCTAAATAAATTATATTAGCTGTCTTATATGATCGAGCACTTTATTTGGTTTCTTTTCATATACAACCTGAAACACTATATATATATATATATATATATATATATATATATATATATATATATATGTATATATGGGTGTGATTTGTTGACAGTAATATAACGAGGGATTTAAACAGATTTTGGTTTGGATAGATATGATTATATATTCATACATAATAAGCACAATAATAAAGATAACCTCGTGTATTTTAAATTTTATTTAAAATTGTATTCAGATGGTATTATTAATAACACGAGAATAATACAATGTGAAATCGATTTAAAAGAAATAAAAATGTTCAAGGCCATCTTTATCTAAACCCAGCAGCCAAGGTATGAAACAATTCACAAGATTTAAATGTTTAACGTAATACAATTATTTCTCTGATGCTAATTGTGGCGTCCTGGAATTAACATTTTTAACGTCTCTCTTGGATCTGAAGCGGTTCGGCTTTTGATGCCTATCCGACTTCAAATGCGGGTTTCGGCTACTTTTTGAAAATATCACACTTTACTTTCTCTTAGAAGGTGTTAGTTTATTGTAAATTGACTGAGGAGCACCTACCCGGGAACGTCGATAGGTCTTTTCAGGTATGTTTGTAGGCTCGAGTACACTTCACCTAGAGCGCTAACTTCGTAAAACCGCACCTGACCTTATGCCTAACATTACGTCGTGGAGGTAATTAACAATATGGAGATATTGTATGGCAATTATTGTATAGATGCTTAGGAATATCTGAAAATAAACTTTTTTTTGTTATTTGTTCATATTTTGTGTTTTTATTCTGTCTCTCATTGATGTTTACTTTAAAGGCCAAGCAACTAATCAAAAATGACAAGCAACTGGAGAAGTATGTTTACGGAAAAATACAGGAACATCGAGAAACATTTGACGAGAACAACATCCGCGATTTCATAGATATGTATTTATTCATAATCCAGAAAGAGGGAAAAGAAAGCTTCACAAGTAAGTCTAAACAGCACTTGCTATTTAACGTTAACAACAAAATCACACTTGATACAAGTTAACATACTATATATAGCTTTATAACATAGTCTTTAAATGTTATATTTTACTGGGAGTACTAGAAGTATCGCCGTCCTAGGACGAATGAAATAAATCCCTCAAACAAAAAAGCCTTGCAATATTTTTGTGCCCCCCGACGAAGATTTGAATAAAAAATATAATGCTACAAATCCTTATGTTTTGAATCTTCATTCAAATTTGGATCAAAATCGAATACATTATTTTGATTCTATAAAATGTCTAAAATTTAAATACAGAGAATCTTGCTCGATTTCTGTCTAACGACATCTAAAATATTTCAATGTTCAAATGGGAGTTAGTTCACGTATCATGCCCCTTAAAATACTTTCAAAATATCCAACTAACCTGGAAAATATGTTTTAAATGATGTCTAAAACCTATTGGTAAAATTGTACAAAACTCAGATCTATCTAAATTTTCATGAAATACTTTCATAGCCTCTATGCCCGCTTTTTATAAAACTAAATCAATTAAATATAGTTCATATCACTCACCGTTATGGCCAGCCGCTATGTTTCAAAAATTATTATCATAGGTTCATTAGTTTAGGAGTGAATTCTATACATAGTAGTATATAACCATACACGCATACACAACTTTAGATGAAAACGGGTATCGGTTAATGTAGGTTCTGCTTTGCTGTAACGAAATGTTCGGTTATTTTGACGCCCGAACAACGTGGTTTATATCATCTACATATGCAAGTACACGCAAATGTAGTATTGCAGCTTAGACTAGTATCTGCTTGAAATGCAAATGTAAGGATTCACCGTCGATGTCTGACCGATCACATGCATTAGTGTCACCCATTTGAAATTAATTCAACAAACGAAGTATATTATTCCATAAGAAAAAGACGACGCGATAGGACAATTAAGGGAATGATAGAAACACACATGTTACAAAGAGGCAATTCAGACAATATGCAGACAGAATCAAAGTCTTTAACCGTGCCCATAATATTACTATACACAAAACATACACTTGTATCTGTATTCATAGAACTATGTATACATCAAAATATAATTTTATGTTGCGGAGATATTTAGCTGAGGATAATGTGTATTATTTTTACCATTCGCACTACAGTTTTCATCTTGGTTGTCATATTTAAACCTTTCATACGTGTCCATAGTTTCCGCCGTTTTAGTTGACGTAGCATCCGCCATCTGGGAGGTACGTCAGCTGAAACGTTGTGTATATAACAAGCAAGATAAAAATAATCTAAATATCACAACTTTATAATTAAAATATTTAAAACCTAAATAGATGAATACGTCAGCTAATACACCCCACACACATATCTATCTATCTATCTATCTATCTATCATCTATCTATCTATCTATCTATCTATCTATCTATCTCTGTCTCTCTGTCTGTCTGTCTCTCTCTCTCTCTCTCTATATATATATATATATATATATATATATATATATATAAATATGTATATATATATATATATATATATATATTAATACTAGAAGTTATGTATCTGTCTGTCTGCCTGTATGTCAGTTTGAAGCGAAACCTAGCCTATTTATTACTATTGTACATATTATGAAATAGTATATACTATTTCAGACTAATGCACTATCTTTAAATGCTCAATTCAGGGGCATAGTGTAGTGTAGTATCTGCTCTGTTGTCATGATATCATCCTCCAAGACATTATGTCTTCCTTTTTTAGATGTGTAGAGGTAGTGTAGTATCTTTTCTGTTTTCATGATATCATTCTTCCAAGGATAACATTATCCTTGTTGGAGTGGTGTGGAGGTAGTGTAGTATCTGCTCTGTTGTCATGATACCATCTTCCAAGGCATTACCTCCTTCTTTTTTGAGATGTGTGGAGGATATGTAGTATGCGTTCTGTTGTCAGGATACCATCCTCCAAGGCATTACCTCCTCCTTTCTTGATAGGTGTGAAGGTAGCGTAGTATCTGTTCTGTTTTCTTTATACCATCCTCAAAGGCATTACCTCCTCGTTTTTGAGAGGTCTGAAGTTAGTGTAGTATATGTTCTGATTCTATAATAACATCCTACCAGGCATTACTTCCACCTTTTTATGAGAGGTGTGGAAGTAGTGTAGTATATGTTCTGTTGTCATGATACCATACTCCCAGATATTTCCTCCTCCTTTTTTGAGATGTGTGGAGGTAGTTTAGTATTTGTGTTGTTGTCATAATACCACCATCTTAGGAAGTATCTCCTCTTTTTTTGAGAGGTGTGGAATTAGTGTAGTATCTGTTTTGTTGTCATGATACCATCATCTCAGGCATTACTTCCTCCTTTTTTGATGGTGTAGAGTTAGTGTTCTATCTGTTCTGTTGTCATGGTACAAACCTCCAAGGCATTACCTCCTCCTATTTTGGGAGGGGATGTAGTATTCATTCTGTGGACATGTTAATACCCTCCCAGAGATTACTTTTTCTTTTACTTTTTTGAGGCGGGAGGTGGTGTAGTATTAGTTCTGTTGTCAGTATACCATCCTCCCAGGCAATACCTCTTCCTTTTTTGAAGGGGGTGTTATGTAGCATATGTCTTACCCGAGTATAATGTTTTATGTCGAACGCACTATTTCAAGAAAGAGAGAGAGAGGCACACGACAGGGTGCATTATTTGGTAAATTACATGTAAACAACAGATTCTTTGAAATGTATCGTACGACTCGCTCAAAAATAATACCTTTACTTTGATTTTTTATTAAAACGTTTTGGGTTAGTTTTTTTAAATATTATTAGAAATTATCTTTTAAAACAAACATTTATTGAACCAAATTATTTAATTTAAAAAATAGGTGATTAAAATCTTC
Source organism: Sepiola atlantica (assembly GCA_963556195.1). NCBI lineage: Eukaryota > Metazoa > Mollusca > Cephalopoda > Sepiida > Sepiolidae > Sepiola > Sepiola atlantica. The sequence goes on along the minus strand of OY744546.1, from coordinate 24,478,057 downwards.
TATTTTTTGTAAGAAAAACTAAACACATTTTACTGACCAATTAAATAACTGCATTTTATATTTTTTAATTGTTGATTTTATTTTAGGTTCACTTTTTTATATCGATTTGAAAAACTTCAAATATTATTATCTTTTTACGACCTTTAGTGAGTTTACCTCTTTTTGTTTTACATTTTACGTCGTAAATGGTAAAAAATTGTTTCAAAACTGCTTTTATTATTCTGTGTTTTATTTAGTAAAGTAAAGGATGGGCTGATTTTCTTTCTTTTTTTGTCAAAAACAAACAAACACATTTTACTGAGCAATTAAATAAAACAACTAGAAAACATATGCGACCGGAAGGAGCATATATTTACTAGTGTATATAATAAGTTTTGATAAATAGTAATTATTTTTACATACTACAGTAGTGCTTAATGCTACATCAATGTAGAAAATATTAATTGCAGCCGGGTTCTCTTTCTCATACTCTCTCTCTCTCCTTCTATATATATATATATATATATATATATATATATATATATATATATATATATATATATATATATATATATATAAAGCATCCGTAAGGTTGACGTTGTCGGTATTAACTATGAGACAAAGAAAATCAAGTCAAGGATTTCAATATAAGCTAGAAGAAAACTAGAACTAGATTACGTCTAGATTACGTTGAACAGATTAGCAATGAAATCGATCAAAGATCAATATATTCTCGTCACCAAATATCGATACCTTATCAAATGTAATAAAGTAGATTGTTTTCTTTGTCGTTGTTATTCTTGTTAAGTTTTAGAAATGTGAGGTCGACCTGTCAACATAAGTATCTATGGAAACACGTTCACTGATCTCTTGAAGTTGACAAATACGTGAAATAATTCGAGTAACGTGTCGTAACCCACGTATTGCCATTTTGCCGCACGTGAGGACACACAAAATATCTCATACAAAATCAGTATAAGTCTCCCTTCTCGGGTTGAGTATTATAGGTAATGATATCGCCTGCTACGATTTAGCGTAATAAACAGCTCTCTGAAAATAAAAGTAATAGAGCACTGTTCAGTAGCGGTCAATGTTTATAAAAAAAAAACAATGTGATATCATTTACCAACGGCACATATCCTGGTTTGGGATGGACGATTGTCTAGTCGCACTGAAGAGCTGTTATACAATGACCAGTCTGCCTGTATTGAATATATATATATATATATATATATATATATATATATATATATATATATATATATATATATATATATATATGATGAGTCAATGAAAAATAATTAGACCTGCTAATAGCAGCAAATCAATATCTTCAGTTGTTCAGAACAAGGAGTATTAAGTAAATAAAAATATTTCTTCTTCTTCTCTTTCAATTTCATTCCTTAAGCCAAGCTTTTCAAAGATTAACATTTTATCATCAGAGGAGGTAGTGATTGATAAGTTGACAGATAAGGACAGTCAACATTCGAAATTAAAAAAAAAGTTTTTAAAAAAAGTTTTAAACAGTTCAAACGAGTATGTTTCAATGTAAATGAAAGTCACCAGTTATAAACTTTCATATATATATATATATATATATATATATATATATGTATGTGTGTGTGTGTGATTTTATTTCAAATGTATTTAGAACGCGTAGTACAATTCAGGAATCGTTGTTTACTTGAACGTTTTAACTAATAATATTTACACAACAGATTATAATATAATAGTACATGAACTCTGACAATGCCAACATTTTAAATCTAATTAAGTAAATTCTTAGTGTGCATTATATTTTTTTGTGCAACCGATTTACCTTCCTTTCTCTTGTTTTGGAGATAATCTGTTTTCCTATAAACATCAAATGAACTATTGCTCTGATGATCAGCAAAGTTAAACTACATACTCTATATTTCTCTTGACTTTGGTGTAAAACGTGCGTAAGAAAAAGTGTTAAATTAAAAAAAATTGATAAAAAATATCGTCTTTGGAGACGAAGAAGAAATATGTGTATTCGCGTAAATATGAACATGAAACATTAAACAATACTTACAAATTATGGTTTTGGATTTATTTGTTCCATTGTCATTGGAATGCAACTATAAAGTATATAGGCACTGTAACTTGCAAAACAACCTTATTGAGCTTGCAATGGTAAACATTTTCGGATATTATAAGGAGTATATACTTACTATATCCTTTTTAAAGAACTCATATATATATATATATATATATATATATATATATATATATATATATATATATATATATATATATATATATATATATATACGTGTGTGTTTGTACATGTATATGTGTATGCGCAGTACGCTAAAACCTTGAAAAACGAAAAGTAACATAATTAAATTCCGATAAATGTTCATTTTCTCTAATTTTATTTCATTTTTTATTTCTGTATTTTTGACTCTTGTTAACTTCCCTTATTTTATTTATCTGCGTATTTTTTTTATTTTTATATTTTTTATATTTTATATATATTTCTTTGAACAATCGCTTTAAATGTTGTAAACAGGTGGATTTTATGTGTGCATTTGTGTATATAAATGTATGCATAGGTGTGTGTGTCTGTATGATATGGGGAGAAAGGAAAATAAAGAAAGCGAGGAGCGGATGAGCTTCTATGTATGGATTTGCGTTTGTATATATGTATATGTTATGGTGTATGCGTGTGTATATTTGTCCGACACATTAAGGGACAACAACTTGCATGACCTTTACCCAGAAGCTGGGCACAGCAGGGTGGCCTGAGATGACGGCACCGATGTTGAAATCAGTAGGTGGCAAGACGTTTAAATCAACTATCGTAAAAACAAACCACCAAATAAAATATAATGTAACCTGTATTTGAAAGTAACATGATAGGAGTCTAATCTAGTGATTTAGTGATAACATATGTTGTGATGACTTCTATCCTTGCCCTCCCTTCCGTTAATTAAAACTATGTAGAAGATCGCCTGCCTCTTCGTTCAGTTTTAATTGTGAAGTGTCCCGATGAGGTGGGATATCGAAAAAGATAGCATCGCAACCGAAAACACACACACACACCCACACACACACACACACATATATATATATATATATATATATATATATATATATGAATGGAAGAAGATAAATAAAAATATAAGAATGACTAATCTATTATATCTTCAGTTATTCAAGGGAATGTGTTTTAAACATTCCTTTATTGAATACACATTGCATTGAATAACTGGTAATGTAATAGATGTGTCATCACTACACTTTTCATTTCGCTTCTTTGATTTATCTATATGATTGTTCTATCCCGTATATTGCGCTTTCAACACATCACGATTGGTTTAAATTCTAAACGTATACATTCTACTATTAGTTTCATACACATACCCCACACAGATATATATATATATATATATATATATATATGCATATATATATATGCATATATATGCATATATATATAAATATATATATATATATATATATAAATATATATATATATATATAAATATATATATATATATATATATATATATATATAAATATATATGACCAAATATTAGACCTTAACTCCGAAACATTTAGCCCCTACCACAAACAAATTGACCCCTCTTCTACGTACATAAGCTACCTAACCACCCATAATCCATCATTAATTCAATAGTCGTCTCAGTTGCTGATAAATCTATCTTCGAACAGCATTCTAGTTTCTTCAATAACGCACAACTTAATTCAGGCTACAATGATTAAATTAAATACAAAAATAATCTCTTTATACAGGAAAACAAACATTTAAGTATAATCACACACACGATGACAATACAGGATAAAAAGCAGATAACTACTACACTACCCAAGAATACTCAAACATATAAATAGGCCCACAAAACTATCAATATTGACAAACTAGTGACTCTAAAGAACATAGTAAAATAAAAGAATTAGAAGAAATATAGTATTTGGTTTTATCAACCTAATAACTGTAATGTTAAGACAAATACCCCTAATGTATTCTTCAAATTTATAGATAACTCCTTCAAGCACCCGCATAAATACAGCACTATTTTAAATAACAGTTTTATTCAAATTTCCTACTCCACAATGCCTAATATAGCGCAAAACATCATCACCTCTAAAAACAAAAAAAAATCTGATCAGCAACCCGCACCTATTATACCCCTACTAATAATTGCAACTGCCAGAAATCGAGTTAATGACCGTTAAATAGCAAGTGCATACAAAGTGACGTCATATACGCTTTTACTGTAAAACAATTCCCCCAAAATGGCAGTATGTTAACTAACACCAGCATGCTAACTCTCCCCTCACCCTATATCCATCCACAACCCCAACTCCCTCTACTAAATGACCCCCTAAATAACATCCCTTGCACTAACATCAACCCCCGCTAACTAACAATAACCTAGCAATTCTAACTTAACTTTGACCCAAAGCTTGAGCATGCACACCCAAACTACTCTCGATAGTATAAATAACACCATCACTATAATAACAACACCATACAAAATACACACTTACATTGGCGCTAGTGCCTTCCCCATCAAGACCCAAATCTGAAACCATATATACTCCTTCAAACATAATAACAACAATGCCACTGACACCTCTCTATCCAATTTAATAAACATCTTTTACCGTAACAACACTCCCTATTCACTACATTGGTCAATATTAAAACAGTCTAAATCTTACACTCCAGTATCCGCTTTCTGACAACTATGTACATTAGAAACATTTATTATAGCTACATCAGCTAAAAGCAAAATATCATTAACTTTAAAACGAAGGCACAAGCAAAAATTTAAATACACCAATTTCATTAACCCCTCTGACATCTATTCTCCCAGCCAAAACCCCCTCTAACATATGACTAATTCTTAAATTTTATAATTTGTTAACTTTTTTACTCTTTACTTGTGCAACCTTACAAATAACTATTCCAATAGCATACCGTATCCTCCCCTGTGCACCTAATAACTTTATTAACCCATAATACTTAATGTAAATTGAGAACTAACATTATTCTTCTCTACTCCACGAATCCTTAATCTCCTCTTCTCCAACACTCTAATTCCTATTCCCTATTTCAATTAACCTCTCTTACATACTTGTTCATTACCTCTCTTATCTCCCTTTTGCATACAATCAATCGACTCTGTGAACGCAGCGTTCTACCGACAACCGTTTTCGGATAGATTCCATTAAAGATCACCTTTAAACTGTGCCTCTAGGTTACTACTATACTGGCCCAAATAAATATATATATATATATATACACATATAAATATATATATATATATATATATATATATATGAAGTAAATACTGAACATTGATACATAAAAGATTATATCTTCGTATAACATTTTATGATGTTACATAAAATAATAATATATATAAATATATATGAATATATATATATATATATATATATATATATTTATTTATTTTTGGTGCAGAAAAATTTGTACAAGATCCGTACCGTCGGTTTCAAGCACAGGAGGACTTAGCTCCCGGCTCTCTTCAGCTTCTGCTGTCATCTGTTTCGGAAATTTGAAGTCACGTGTCACTCTCGTTTGGTCGCGTTATATTCTCAGAGGGTTATGTATGTTTGTTTAAATTCAGTGTAAGAGAAGATTTAATAAGGTTTAAAAATAAGGGGGAGGGTGAAAAGTAAGAGTTGAGATTTAAACCAGAGAAGATTTGAAGAGATATAAAAAAATATATTTCTATATGAATCCCGTGAGCCAATATTATGAGTATCGTATGTTTGGCCGTTACTGTTTTGGGGTTTAATGATGTGTCTTCTAAAGGAATTAGGGACTGAGATGTGTTTAAGGATTAAAAAGATTAAAAGGAACAACATTAATTAAATTCAAATTTAAATCCTAGCTTAAAGGATTTGATATCAATCGCAAAGGAATTTGAATAAAGATATCATCCGGCCAGTTTAAGGGCAGTATCCCTGCAGGGATTTTGAATGATTTGTATTCGAGATTTAACATTATTAACTAAGGTATAGTGAATACTTATGGATGTGATAAAATTGGTATGCTGATAAACACTGGTTCATATATAAGAGTAAGGATTGGTTGGGCAAGATTGGATATGTTTGGGATATATGGGAGATTAGCATCATGACCGAGAAATGGTGGGGACTTATGGGAGTAATAATAATGTTGTGAAATGGAGGTGTTACCCTCTTAAGGACTGGAGCCCATCCTTTTTTCCAGCCATAGATATATGCCCTCTTTGTGATGCTGAAAAATACCATATATTAAGGGCCATCATTGACCCAAATAATCTCTGTTTTAATAGTCGTGATGAAATCTTTAAGGGATGCATCCACAGGAGACACACACTACTCATAAACTGGACTTACCGATACACATAAAAGCCTCTGTCAAATACATAACCCCATAATTGCCCCATTAGATACCGACTTCCACCCCAAAAAATCTTCATAACTATCACCCCTCATAAATATAAATAAAATTTAAAAATACGAACAAATACCTTAATCAGCCCATATCCACACTACTTTTCAAGAGCAATAATTTCAACTTTCCCAAAAATATGTCTATAGTCATTAAGAGGGGAACACCCCGCTATCAAACATCATTATTACTCCCATAAGCCCCCAATAGTTCTCGGTCTCTCGGTGAGAGAGGGGCCAGTTAATGAGACGAGTAGGTGTACGGATTGAGTGTGTAAGAGTATAAGGGAACTTAGCATAATAATTGGTAGAGTGCTCTGTTTGGGAAAGGTGATTGATAACATTTTAATAAGTGAGTGTGTAAGGAAATAGTTACGTAGAGCCAGGTTTATAAAAGAAGGAAGTAATGTGATAGGTTATAGTCGGTAGTGGCGAAACGAGAACAATAAGACAAAAGATTGAAGACACAAAAAGTAGACAACAGAGTTAGAGAGAGTTGAGTTGCCTATATCCCAACAACTACTTTCACATTTTGTATATTTAATTTGACTGGGTTCAAAATGTATATTTATACTATGAATGTTTCCAGTGTTGAGCATATTATTTCGAAGAATTAGAAAAAAAACACTTTAAAGATGTGTTTGTTCCAGATACGTATGCAAAAATTATGATGTTCAGGATTTCTGTTTGGTTGTAAATTGAAATACAAAATACTCTTGATATAATTACTTAATATATATATATATATAAATGAATAAATGCGAAATTCTGCAGTTATTTAAACATATATCTAAACACAAACACAATTAAAATAAGTTTAAATCACTGATACTCACTACATATTCAATATATGACTTCAATACTATTGTTAATACTATCACAATTATTACTGTGCCATTAATTAGCTACTCATTAAGAAGGCCGCTTAAGGAACTGATTCTCAGGTTTTACGCGTTTAGAATTGAATTCACACACTTTACTCTGTGGCAGCAGTAGTTTCACATACATTAAAAGTTAAAATAAATTTTATATATTAGAAATCATTAATTGCTGAACCATGTTGTGTTATTTTATTCACGGTTAATTTTCAAAGGTGAATTCAAATGAAAACATATTTACATTGTATCTTTATCTTAATTAATATCATTGAAATTACTAAATTGTTGAAGTAGTTGCTATACAATCAATGATTGAATACTCAATATCGATGACAGAGCGTACGTAGATCTAAGTTGTAAGACTGGAGATATAAACTTCGTCTGATGAACACACGGTGAGAAACTGGAAATTCCCATGTAGTGTTATTTCTATCTGTAGTGCATATGAACACTTTTAAAAAAAATGTTGGTCAATCTCAAATTACTTTCAATCTACAGGAATGACATATTTAAATTTCATTATTTTTATTTATCTCTATTTTTTCAGAGGAGAACATATTTAGAACCATTGTCGACATTTTCACTGCTGGATCTGAAACTACGGCTACGACTCTCCTGTGGATTTTCCTTTATGTAACCAAATACGAACACGTCCAAATTAAATGTCGCGAAGAGATATCAAAAGTAAGTTGCGAATACAGGAACGCGAATATTCCTTTGATGTTCAAAACGGTTTCACCGGTTCACAGTCGCCTACGTGTGCATTAATATTCATAGCCCTCAATTTGCATACACTTTGGTTTAACTGTATCTGCCTTAATCTTGCTAGCTTCCTCGAATTGTTATTTTTAGATACTCGTTCAGAAGCTAATGATCAGGTCTAAAAATAAGGCGTTCTAATATAGCCAAGTAGGAATAAAATGGTTTGAGGCTGAACTGGAAACAAATTAGGATCAAAATAAATTGTATATTATTTATATCTTGTGTTATGTATAACATTTAACACAGCACCTAAATTTGCTTTGGAGCAAGAAACTGTGATGGGTGAGAAATATCAAATGTTCCTTATATAAAAGAAAATAAGTTCGAATGAATCACATTTTTATGTTCGATGGCAAAATGTTTGGGGTCAGAGAATTTGGTCGACATTTTACTGAAACAGCTATTTATAAAATATTACTGAACAAAAATACTGAAAAAGACAAGAAAAAGAAAAAGATAACCCTGTTGAATGTGACATGTGCGTTACTTAAACTTCGTTACATGGTATTCTGTTTTGTGATGACACCGTATCTAATGTAAAGCGTGTTTATAATTAGATGTTTATCTTCTATCATACAACACCATTTTAAATATTTATCTAAGAAACAAGCTGCTCGCCACTGGAAATGTGTTACATCGTATACTTTTCTCCGCTGACAACGTGTTTGTCATTTTATCTTCATTATGTTGTAGCATTTTCTTCAACAACGCTGTTTTAAATAATAATCTTGGTTACAACGTGCTCATCACTGGAACTTTTTATGTTGTATACTTTTTTCTGACAATACCGTTTTAATACTAATCTCTACCACTCAGTGATCTTCGCTCTATGAGTGCTAAAATGCTACTGTCGACTTTTATTTAGTTCGTATTTTATGGATAGTAAAACACGCTAATAACCATGGTTGGTACGTATGAATACTTTCGTTCCAGCGTGTACGATCGTTCTCACATCTAATTTCTACACACTGGCCAAATACGGAACTTTGTTTATAGCGGTGATAAAGTAAAGTAAGGAAAATGTTCACCACTCGATCCAGGTTGTGTTTCATCGCGTTCGCCACATTAACTGTACGAGTTAGTAAACATCAAATATTTATTGTAACAATGCAAGTATTTTCAGTGAATTAAAACTTTCCTTGTGTAAGCCGAGATGTTAAGAACTAATTGAGCATGAATGTTAGTTTGCACATAAACAATGCCATGGATTGTTGTATCATAGATGAAGTCCAAGATGTTCGCCGCGAAACAAACTAGTTTCAATATCGCAGAAGTAATAAAGATGCAGGTTTGGATAACTGATGGAACCATAAATAAAAGTAGAAGGTACAGTTTCGATAACTGATGGAACCATAAATAAAAGTAGAAGGTACATTTTCGATAACTATAAAAGTAGAAGGTACAGTTTCGATAACTGATGGATACCATAAATAAAAGTAGAAGGTACAGTTTCGATAACTATAAAATTAGAAGGTACAGTTTCGATAACTGATGGAACCATAAATAAAAGTAGAAGGTACATTTTCGATAACTATAAAAGTAGAAGGTACAGTTTCGATAACTGATGGAACCATAAATAAAAGTAGAAGGTACATTTTCGATAACTATAAAAGTAGAAGGTACAGTTTCGATAACTGATGGATACCATAAATAAAAGTAGAAGGTACAGTTTCGATAACTATCTTACATAAATACCGTCCATTTAAAACTAATGTCAACATCAGCTCCCTTCAAAACATAATTTTCGAGTTCAAGTCATATTATTAATAAATTCTGTATATTTTCTGTTTGAATTAAGGTTATTTTTCAAAGATTTATAATTGTAAATAGTAATATTCAGAATTATCAACAATCTTTTTTGGATAGGCTACGTTAAGTAATTATTTGTATGAAGGGGCGAATACAACCAAAATAGTACAAGAGCTTATTTAAGAATTAATTAATAGCCGAACTGGATTTGTCAGCTTGCTATGGCATGGCAATATTCGCCATGTCATGGCAAAGTTCGCTATGCCATGACAAAGTTCGCTACTTGAAGTACTTGAAACTTTTCATTGATAAGTTTTCTAAAAACACGAGACGAAAACTTTCGCATTTATTTGTATGAATAGATAACGGTAATGTTAATATAAATGCATTTATCTTTTAAATAAAATCGTAATCAAATTAAAGGATGAAATACATCAATATGCCTGAGAAAAATACGGTGTCGTAAATGGGATAGAGGAATGGAGGAGACAGAGTGAGAAAGCGAACCAGACAGTAACCCGTTAGCCACCCGCTCCCTTCCATTCTCACTTCTCGCTTTTGCTCGTCGGTAATAGTTCTTGCGAACGATGTTGAAAGACATACTTTTAGTAAATTATCCATATTTTATTAAATCATGTTAATTAATGTTGACGAAAATATTGCATATATATATATATATATATATATATATATATATGTATATATATATAGTAAACAATGAAAATATATATGGCAATCAAGCTACACAGAGGCTCCCGTGTTTCATCCCCGGGGGGAATCGTCAGGCATTTAGCCTGACGATTCCCCCCGGGGATGAAACACGGGAGCCTCTGTGTAGCTTGATTGCCATATATATTTTCATTGCTTACTACCTAGCTCTACTTACGTATCGAGCACTGTTGAAGTAAATACTGAAAACTGATACATAAAAAAGTATATCTCCTTATAATATTTTATGTGGATACATTAAGTACTAATATATATATATATATATATATATATATATATATATATATATATATATATATATAGCAATACAATTACAAATATATAACGCCAAACATTAATTTATCATGAACTGTTTAAAAATAGTTAAGCAAATTTGTGCATTTAATTATTGTATTTAGACCGTTCGTGATACAATAGTTTAACACACTGTTGTAGTATTTAACTAACAGTAACCCGTGTTAATAGTTATATGGCTGTGATGAATAACCAAATCTATATTCATTTAGATAATTACTTATCATCAGATCTAAAGCCGATAAAACGCCGATTCTTTATATTTTTGTTAACCCGTAAATTCATTTTTTATATTGGCTTTTTAAAATGTTATCAAGTAAAAAAAAAGTAGTACACATGATTTTGAGAAAACAATTATATTTATCCAACAATAATAAATGATGTTGCAAATGTGCAACGAATGGCATAAAATGTTACATGTATAACAAAACAGTAAAATATATGCATCTAAATAGTCATAATACACTAAAGAATCATGAAATTATTTTACTTACCATTATAATGACTAGCTATAAAAGTGTAGGCTCTTGACTTAGGCAGATGACACACCTATGCCACTCACCGGTGACATCGAATATACTGATTACCTATTTAGCGGATGTGCTAATGTCACATCATACTAACGCCAAAGGCTCGTTGCAGAGGTGAAATAAGTTGCAGTTCTACACATTTTCGTTGAATATCATATTAAGTAGGTATTTTGTTGAAAAAAGAAGAATTATTTAAGTGTTAATTTGGAGGCAAATAAATAATCTATGTAGAAAAGGGTGATTGTTTCTTACAATGACAGGATCATTAAAACATTTCTTTCATGTAAAATTCAAAGAACTTCAAGTTTCTCATGTACACTAGGTGTCCATGTGATATATGTGCACAGCCTAAATGATTTGAATATGCATTTCCAAAATTTCATTTCATTTATTCACTATTCGTTACCAGTGTTTTCGTTTTCAATGATTGCTTTAATTTTATTATTACGCAAAGTGTTATTTAATACTATTTTTACATCGTAACTGGAAAATAAACCTTTTGTGTGGGAAGCGTTTTTCCGATAATTTTCAGTGCTACTTACTTGTTGGGTTGCACTACAGATAAAGAAATAACCGCAAATAAAGAAAACACACATACACACACAACCACAGCGAAGTTGACAAGTCAGTAAGTGTAGATCTTGTTTCGCACATAAAGTAACGACATTTAATTCCACCATAATACAGTTCGGCTCAGTCGTACACAAACTAACCATTTTATTATTTGTTAAATTGTACATTACACACAAAGCTTCTATCTGAAACACACCGAGGCCGAGTCAAAAGTACGTGAGTATATCTCTTACTTACAAAATTTATTCTTTTATTCAATTCAATTCATCATGTTGCATTTAAATTTATTCATAGACTAGTCACTAATTACATTATTTTTTGATATTGTACATTTTAACCAAAATCTACCACACACACATACCAAAAATATATATAAGCAAACATTATTAGGTAACAAAATTGATTAATTATTTTTTCTACAATAATAGATTTTTCGAAATAAAGTAAGTTGTCTTTAATTTACATGGGATTTATTTTATTTCTATACAAAAATTACGCACAATTATTCGAAACCGACTACTCGAAATAGCATTGTCATCGATGACGCAGATAATGAATAGACACCTGTAAGATATTCCATGATAAAAAGTGCATTTCTGAGTCTGTCACGATTCGTTTTCAAATTGCCTTTTCGTCTGTTCGTCACATTTCAGTTTTAAATTAACTTTTCGCTGATCGGTCACGCGTATGTTTCAAATAGTATTTTCACTGGTAACGTGCAGATTGACAGGGCACATCTATTTATATAAAGCAAAGTTGTCCGTACGTGTGTTTGTGTACCACGGCATCACTATTAAGCGGTTGATCTAAAAGTAAAACTAACCGCAGATATAATCAGCACCGATTATCCAATGACATTATCGAGGTCAGAAGTACTTAAACTTTATAGAACTCATTATTCAAAAGTAAATTTATGTAAAAATAAAACAAATATTCCGATATAGGTATCTTTCATTTTCTAAGCCAACCAACAACATACGTCTGAAACTTTTCACTACAAGTAAAAATATCAATAAATAAACATAAAAATAAGTCAAGGTTTTTTTAAGTCAAATCATTGTACGTATTTGGCATTTAAAAAAATTAAAAATGGAAAATTTATTTTTGTTTTTTTTATTTATTTTAGACAACAAAACTATTTTAGATAAATGTGAAGTTTATATCCCTACGCTGAATCCATAAATAGTTTAAGTAAGTTGCAAAGACAACATATAATACTTTGATCGGTGGCCGTATGAATAACAGTTCGTTTGTTATGCAATCTTTAAAAGTTCAAATACCACACTGGTAAATTGTAATTTGTTTGCTATAACTTTCCAGTTATTTTCCAGACGATATTTATAATAATCATTGAAGAAGAATAATGCACTTATTTATTTGGTTCAAATTATTTGAAGTAAAAACGTGTTTAATTTGAACTGACGTGTAGGAGACACACATTTGAGAAACACAGCGTTGGCGGATACTTCGTTTAGTTAAAAATAAGATGCACCCATTTCTCAGATCGGAACATCATTTACGCGTATTTCTAATTTTCCTTAACGTCAGTTTGTCGCACTAAAGTTTAAAATAGTATTTTCGTGTGTTGAATTAGTATTTTCGTAGATCTGTCATACTTGAGATATGGTGTTTTCATCGCGAAATGCTCAGACTAAATGAACGTATCTTGATTCTATCTGTTCTTGGTTTCATCATGAATTCTCTTTTTCCAGGTGTCCGGAATGAATTGCAAGATGGAAGCCGACCACCTTACCTGGAAATAGCTTAAGATTAGAGAGAGACTTGTAACATCTCTTCTGTAAAAAAGGAAGAGAAGAGAACATATTTTAAGAATGGATTTTCACGGTTGTATAATACACTTTCGTTTTTCAGGTGACCGGAATGAATCGAATCGTGAAGATGGGAGACAAACCAAACATGCCTTACGTGTGTGCGACCATCTATGAGGCACAAAGAATGGCTACCATACGTAAGTAAAGGGCATAAATTATAGAGGGCATTGCTAATCCGTTTTATAACGAAAGATTGCAAGATGTGCGCATCACTACACCTAAGAACGAAGAATGTGGGGGATATAATTGAATCTATTTAAATCGCGAACGTACACAAAAACTGTTAACACTTTATTTGTGATAGTTAGTAGAGAGTAAGTAATGTGACTGCTCACCCACAATTAACATCAGGATTTATTTGTAGTATTTTGCTGCATTGTGTTATTTGGATACTTCAGCTTTCTATTCTCACTCTTGATAATTCTCACAACGTTTTGGCCGATGTAAAGTCTTACCTTCACGTGCGTCTTCTCGAACTCGGGGGTCTTCATATCTTACTCGGAGATCAGTACGGAGTTTCAGAACGGAACTCGTTATTTAATCACCGGGGGTTGTTTGCTGTCGTTTCAATAGCCATTACCGGATAGATGCCTTAAGTGATTCTCAATTATATTCTTAGTATCCCCTGTACTGAATGTTGAACATTGACCCTTCAGAAAATTGTCACTTAGAACTAAAAGTTAATTGCAATTGGTCTGTTGCTTTAAGGATACAAACTGCGAAACGGTTGTAAGAATAACACATGAGATGGAAACAATAGTTTTAATGATATAAATAATACAAATTATCAATTCTCATTTGAACAAACTCCGAAATGTAGTATTTCGCTGCTGTGCTTAATAGAAAGACGGTGAACACTTGTGTACACATATGTAGTGGTAATTTTTTTGTTCGATTTGCGACGAATAAATAACATGAGTTGCATTCGAAGCGGTTGGGAATGCATGAGAAAAACATGTCGAAATAGTGGAGTCTATAGCCATTTGCTTTCTTCCACCTCAGAAATTGAACCGATTAATGTAGCATATTGGACATCCATGCATCCAAAAACGTTAACAGACCTTCCGGAATGTCGCCTACGCAACTTCAAGTTGAATAGTATTTATTGAGTAGGAATGTCTATTCATTTTCGATAAATGTAGGTCGACGCTTTGTCTCTTTACAGCTGCAGGATATTATTCTTCTGTTCATACAAATAGCATCTCTGTTTCTTATTGATGTAATAATTTAATTTATTAATCAAAATCTGATCTGTAAGTTGCCAAAACATGTCTAGAATGTGCCTAGTGTAAATAGATTATGTTATCAAATAATATTAATAAAATTTCTTATGCATGTAAAAAGGCTATTATTGAGAAATATCAGTCGAAATATCTAACGAATCTGATCTTACTGGGCGTTATATTGATATGTGCAAGAAAGCGAGGGAGAGATGCGAAGGAAAATAGAAACAATGAATAATTGGGACAAGTGGCCAGAACATTGAATGCTATTAGACTGTACGCACAGTACTGCATTAGGTCATTTCATATGAGTTATTAAGAAGAACAATAGAAAATAAATGTAGAGGACAAATCATACACTTATCAAACACGTTTTTTAGCAAAGATTTTAGCATTATATCCGTATATATCTAAATAGCTTTGTTAGGATCATTCAATACTAGTCAAGTTGTCTAACTTTTTGGTTTTGTGAGAATGATATAACGTTCTAGGCGATCACATGGAAATCATTAAAGGTGAGTTCAAGTACTTTGATAATTACCGACGTAGATTAAATAATCGGTAAACCAATTTCAACTCCAGTTTGATTTTATAATTAAAATTAATATTTAAGGAAAGGTATGAACCCCTGAATATCTCACAGCTATGTGTAAAATAGGCATTTATGCTCAATAAAAAATAAAAAAGAAACAACTATATATAGCGTAGTTTTTATGCTAGGTTATACGAAAAGCTGTTAAGATTTTATTTGGATGACGCTTGCCCTGTACGTTTTGGAACGATAAGGCTTGGTTATTAATGTTATTATAAGTAGTATTAGTAGTAGTAGTAGTAGTATTTGTAGTAGTAGTAATAGTACTAGTAGTATTAACAATAGTAATAGAAGTAGTAGTATTTAAATGTTTACACTTCTATGATAAACATGTTTTCTATTTTTGTCACAGGTGCTATATTCTAAATTGGGTAGAACTTTGTCAATTTGTTTTTAAATCATAATGATCTGCATAATAATAAGTGTACACCTTCGAATCTACGTACGTAATAACGCTCCACATCGTTTAAAAATAAGTTCGGCCTATACCATGATATTAAATGCCAACGTGATGGTTGATTATCTAATATCGCTGACTGTCAACGATTCATATTTTATCTATTTAAAAAAAATGTTACAAAACGACGTCCTAAAAAATTGTAACGTGACATTGGTCTTATTTATTTAAAATGGATTTTGCTTGCAATGTTGTACAGTAATAAAGTGATTATGTATTTGTTAAAGCAGTTATGATCGATTCAGTTACAGGGCAATTTTATTATGGTTTTCGTTTTCAGCCCTATTTTATGGTTGTTCGATTTGGACCATTTAATGCCCAAGTACCAAATACATTGTCGAGGATTACTTGTATTAATTATATATATATATATATATATATATATATATATATATATATATATATATATATATATATATATATATATATATATATATATATATAGATATATATATATATATATATCACAGGAGACGGTATAAGTGTATAAATTCTAGATCAATGTATATATATATATTTCAAAGATGTTTGAATGTAAAGAGAGTACAATTTAAAATGGAGGACTTACTGCTAAATATTTAAAGGTCCGGAATGGTAAAATACTTTAATAATGTCGATAGTAACAACATTTATTTTTCAAAAACAAAACAAAAATTAGACCGGACGGGTCGGTTGAGGAAAACTTAGATAGACATCGCTATTCAAAACATGAAGTTTAATATTGGGATTTTAAATAATAGTTAATATTTAGGTTAAAATGTTGCTATTATAAATATAGGTTTGACTTAACAGACGATGAGAAGGAAAAAGCCAAGTCACAATAATAATAATGGGGATAATTAGGAATGTTAAGAGATCAGCTCGAAGATATTTGGAGTTAGTGACATCCAAAGGAGGTAATTATGTAAAAGTTAATTAATGCATGGTCGGATAGAATTAGCCTATCCAATTCCTTCTTCTTATTTTATTTCACTTAAAGGCCTAAAGTGTAGTAAACGAACATTGTAAAATAGAGAAAGGAAAAGGTGAAGATTTATATATAATTAAAAACAACATTTATATTCAAGGTTATTCTATATATGATTGTATTATGAACAAAACTAATTAAGTGTTAGTATAATATATAGAAACTATGTCATAATGCTCTTAGTGTGGATTGCTTAGTCTGTGACTAGGAAGTTGTAGAAGTGCTGTGGAAGTGCATCAACAAGAAAGGTGTATCAGAAAATATACGTAGAAGGTATGGTGGTAGGTTTAGGTGGAAGGAATGAGCCAAAGAGTGACTGAATGAAAGGATATAAAGAAAATAAGAGCGTGATGGGGCGATTTCTAGTGGGGTTGGACAGATTAATGGTTGGATCATTGGCATCCGGCTAAGACAAAGGAGCAAGGTGAGTTGAGGTGAAGTAAGGTAGGAAGAGGAGTGGGGTTAAAGAATGAAAATGAGAATGCAGTTCGACTCTTTTAGAGGATCTGTGTTTAAAAATCAGAATAGCCTCATATTTCTTAAGTTACTGATATTTCTAACTAAAGCAAGGACACAGACATAGATAATGCGTTGTGTGTTGCCACATGATAGGATGTTTTTACGGAAAGACGAAATGCGGGTGTGCATATGTTCCTTGATGCGCTGCTGCAGAGGTCTGACAGTGCTACCAGTATAGAAATTTTGCACTTTGTACATTGCAGGCGGTAAATTGTGTGAGTGCGAACGGAGAGCCCAGAATTAAGAATGAGGCAATTGACTAACGAACAGAGTTTAGGAGTGTGGTTACTGCTGTTCTTACCTAAATGTTGTCGGAGGGTAGTGTGAGTTGTATATCAAGATTTTGGCTACGTATTGCTTTGCGGATCGCGGAAGTAATTATATTGCTAGAGAAATGGAGTTTAAGGAAGCAGGAGTAAGTAAAGGTGTGGTGTCTGCGTCTTTTTATATTACTAAGGCTGGCCATGTTAGATGGGGGAGCGGTGTGTAAATAGGGTATGGTGTAAGGCTTTAGTGTGGGATATTTCATCAGTAGTTAAAGAGCATTTACTTTGTACACGGGTGATCTCTGTGTGTTCATAACCTAGTGTTGTTTTAAGGTGTAAGGCGCATTTAAAGTGGATGAAATATTTTCTGCAGACAGGTTTTCTATAAAAGGTAGTGTGTATGAATCCATCGTCAGGATTGAAGTCTAGGAGTGCGAGTGAGCCTGAGGTGTTAGTATGTTCGATAGTAAACTGTAGGTGGGGTCCAGTATTATTGAATGTGTTTAAAATAGTGGTGGCTTCTTGACGAGACGATGTGAGGAATGCCATCAATATATATCCTGAAGAATATGTAGGAGTGGCAGGTGATTAGCACTTTTGGCCTAAGTCGGTCGATGTAAGAGATGGCTAGGAAACCGAAAAGACAAGAGCCCATTGGTAAGGCAGATACTTGTTTGTATGTATTTGCTGGAACGTGAAATAAGTATTGTCGACACTGATGCGTAGGCGTTGGTGTACATAACGCGAGGTAATCCCGAAACAGTCGAGGTTATTAGAAAAGAACTGGTCAGTGGTGAGTTTGATAGCAGAGTGTGCGGATATGGAAGTGTAACGGGAAACATCGTAAAGGCGAAACATGTAATTGTTGAGGCGTAGCTGTCGGGGTTGAAGTAAGTTCAACCTATTTACAACTTAGTCATAGCCGTTGGCATGTACAGGAAAGGTGGGGAGAAGGTGGTTGAGTAACTATGAAAGAGGCCAGGAGATCTTGTAAAATGGCTCCTGAGTATTGGAGAGGGGTCTGCTCTGCGTGTGGTTGCTAGTTTTATGTGTGTTTATTAGGTGATAAAAGAGTCTGCTGCTTTTAGTGGTAAAGTTCAATCTGTATTTTGGGGAGATATTCCGTCTAACATAAATTTGTTCAATCGTGAGAGTGTTGTAAGCTTCTTGGGAGATGATGCAGAACTCTTTGTTTTTGTCAGGGGATAGATAGACTAGAGGTTTCTCTAAGACCTTTCAGCGTGTAACCTTGGGAGCGGGAGATGTTATTTATGATGTATTATTGTTCGCGTTTGAGAATTGGGGAAATCTTCTGTTTAGTGTTAAAAGTTGTTGGTCTAGTAATTGGTTGTTGGGTGGCGTATGTAAAGGCTGGTAAAGTTTGTAAACTGGAAATGGGTTGTTTGAAACATTATTTTCATTGGGACAGTCCTGAGTAGATGCTTCAAAGGCTAATAAGTATTTCAAGATATACACCGTTCTGCAGAACTGTGTTTTCAAGATTGAAGCGAGTGTGGTCATTCAGTTTTTTGTAGTGATGAATTATATATATATATATATATATATATATATATATATATATATATATATATATAATTATATATATATAAAACTCTATATATATATATGGTGAGGAAAAGGGAAAATAAAACATAAAATATATCTTTAACATGTTAACTATCATGAAAAGTTAATGCTCGATATACGAATACGAAGCAAGAATATTAACAAGTAATGAGAATAAAAATTGTGAAGAATACAATATCTATCAGCCTTCTCAAACCTAGATTTTGTCCTTATAGAATCTGTGTTACCCTTGCTTCTCAGAATTGGATTTTTCTTCAACTCTGGCTGCCAAAACTCATTCCTGACTCATGACTGGAATTTTACTATTCTGGCGAATTTTTGAATATGATTATACGAACTTTTTATGCATCTTCAACGGTGAATTTATGCATACACCTTGCACCCTCTCTTATATTCTTTTATGTTTTTATGCTTTTTCAAATGTTCACATTATGCAAATTTTATTTTACTAACGTATTTGTCGAATTTCTTTTGACGATAAGATTGCATACACGTTGTATGTACTCTTATAGTCATTGTTTAAGCAAGTCATAATAAACTAATGTTCTTATATAAATCCATGTTTTGAACAATTGATAATTTAATAGATATTTTACTTTTCACAATGATTTTCTTCATCACATACTTATTGATATATATATATATATATATACACGTATATATATATATATATATATATATATATATATATATATATATATATATATATATATACACGTATATATATATATATATACACGTATATATATATATATACACACGTATATATATATATATATATAGAGAGAGAGAGAGAGAGAGAGAAGGAAATACATAAAACATCCACTCTTTCGCAAAATATGAAAGCCATAGAGAAGTAGGTGTTACAGTGAGGGCATTTGGATTCATATCTCCTCAGAAGAAAGTAATAGCCGCGAAAGATCTCGTACAGGACATGTTGAGCCAACATAAGGCAACGGTCGGCAGGTCTATGGCGGAGGAAAATCTATTATTAGGATTGTTATAGTTTTAATTATGCAGCCTATTTTTTCTATTACTTCTTTATTTTATCATTATTTTTTGTATATTTTCAAGCTAACAGTTTTGATTTATGTTTTTTCTGTCTTGCTATAGTTCCAGCTACGATTCCACACGTGGCAGAACAAGATATTACCCTCGGACGATATGACATTCCCAAGGGGACGGTTATTCAGTTTCTGATCGACGTCGCTCACAAAGATCCGAAGTACTGGAAGAACCCGATGGAATTTGATCCGGGTAGATGGTTAGACGAAGAAGGGAAGCTGAAACAAAATGATGCCTTTTTACCTTTCTCGTTAGGTAAGAAATATTTAACTTTAATGACACTGTTTAAAAAGTATAAATAAATGACTATACCATGAGCCAGAATAATGTCGTGCATTGTAATTGCTAGACTATTTGTCAAGAATTAACTGCACTTGATGGTCAGCCCTTCCCGAGATTAACATTCGTGGGGTTAAGTGTTACAGACATGAACACACTTAACAGGAAACCTAGTAAATCTGTGGCCGTGCATTGTTCTCAACCTGTTCCAGATTGTTTCTTGCAATTGATGTTGATACCGTTAGCATCTTTCGTTTAATACGCCTATGTTTTTGCATTCATTGATTGTCTCATGAAACACAGTAAGATCTTGAATTTTCGAAACAATGCCAGTGTGTGAAACTTAGTTTTGGTGAGAGGTCCTACTCTTTTAAGGACCATGAATCAATGAAAGAGCGATTCTACGTCATTGTAAGCAATAGTCGCCGCAGATTTTCTATCAGAGTTCAAACGAAGACTGACGGGGATCACTTAGACATAACAACAGAGCAAGGTGAGATACAGTTAAACATTAAACGTCAGACAGCAAAAAGAAAACAAACACATTTTGTGCTTTTCTTATTTCTATCTTTAGTTTCTGGGGATCTTACTAAACTGAAAATTAGCAGCAATGTCATTTTCTAAACTAACATCATAGAAAACAGCGATTTTCTATTACTGTTTTTCATCAATTATTTTTAAGTATTCCTTATTTATTTTTAGAGGTGGACTGTTAATTTTCCGAGCAGAACATAAATAAAACCGCTGGAAACATATCTAAACATCTGGAAAAATGAAATAAATGTAATATTCCTTCTTCTTCTTAAGACATCTCAGTTTATGGCTTCGCTAAGATGTGACCGCCAGCATGTGTGACTAATGTGAATGGAATATTTTTGATTTATGTTTTTATAATAATAAAAATAATAATTATGATTATTATTGCAATTATAGTAGTACCATCAGTAGTATTAGTAGTATTGATTTACTCCCCTCAAGGAGTTAGGCACAAGGCCAGTTTTTATCTTACTCCCACAAGTAAGATGTGACCCACGGTCGAGTCGAGAAAGTGAGGTTTAAAAATTGCCTGGGTAACCCCGTCGGCATTCCCCGGTAGAGGCGCCTCAGACAGTAAGCAATAAACTTACTCCTCCCCAAAGAGGGGAGGCAAAGCCTGGGAAGGTGGACCTTCCAGAACTGCACAGGACAGACCCATTGACCGGCGTAAATCAAGACCCGAAGACCAAGACAACACCAGTATGGGGTGCAGTATCCATCGGAACAGATACTACACTTTGATCTTAGCCAAAAGGCCAAAAAAAAGCGGTTGTATTATTCTTAGTAGTAGTCGTAGTACGCGTTCTCGCAATAGTAGTAGTAGTAGTAGCAGTAGTAGTAATTTAGAGTTCTAAAGCAGTCGTTAGCAGTGATTGCTCGCTTATAATAACGTTTGGTTTCTCTCTGAAGTTTAAGTTACATTAACACCCCCTCAAATGTCCAGAACGATGTTTGAATATTATTGCAACTCATTCAGTGTTCTTGGATCTACTATTTTCTGTAATATCAGTCGGTGTATTCCCCTGTAATTAGAGTTACTATAAAACTACTCGAAATTATTATTATTATTATTATTATTATTATTATTATTATTATTATTATTATTATTATTATTATTATTATTATTATTATTATTACTATTATTATTGTAATTATTATTTTTTTCTTTTCTTTTTTCTCTCCTACTTCTTCTACCTCTTCTTCAACTTCTTCTTCTTTTTATTAGTAGTATTATTCTATACGTGGAACAGTGTCTTCTTCCTCTCTATCACTTTCCATTATGTATAGAGTTGGAGTAATTTTAATGGCATTTATACTTCGAGGAAAGGCATTTTTCTATCAAAATATACCGAGACAACGCACTCTACAAAGCTTTCAAAGTAAGATTCTAATGTAGATGGTTCTTGAGTAAGGGATGGGAGCACATTAGTTTTCAAGAACAGGTTCCCGCCTCTATCTCTATATTGTTCCATTTTCCGGTACAGGCACTTGAAGGTGGATTTTTTAAAAGCTTGTGTTTTTATCTCAACAATCGACAGACTTGCAGTTCGATACGTCAAATAACATTTGACATTGACTGACAAATTGAATTAATAAATGTCTCTTCCAAATCACGATTCAAGGTAGGAGTGTCATATTTTGCAAATATTTTGAGTTCTTCGTACAGCCAGTTGAAAACAGGTTTTTCACGCGTGTTCATGTGTATACACATCATCAAGACAGGAAACGTCGCCAAAAAGATCCTAGCGATTTTTCTCGTAAAGCTCATCAACATTAAGTGTTTAAATATTTTTTCAAATGTTACTAAGGTTTCAGCTATGAACTATACTCAACGATCGTAACATTATCTAACAATAACACATTGAAAGCGAAAACTCTCCCCAATTATTCGTTGATTCGAGGTGTAATCTTTTGAAACTCTTCATAAGTGATGTATTTCACAAGTATTCTACAGATCGAGCGATTCAGTATTGAAGATATGAATACGTTTAACATTTTAATATATATTTATAGAAATATAAAGATAAATGTATTGACCGTAGCAA
This sequence comes from Sepiola atlantica, assembly GCA_963556195.1. Lineage (NCBI taxonomy): Eukaryota > Metazoa > Mollusca > Cephalopoda > Sepiida > Sepiolidae > Sepiola > Sepiola atlantica. The sequence continues at coordinate 24,454,735 of OY744546.1, read as the reverse complement.
AGAGCGATCTGAATGCTCCATTTTAGTGGTCACTATATAGGGGTATAGGGGGCGCAACTACGTGGCGTGCAGAGGGGGGGGGGAGAGGGAACGGGATGGTTCCCTTTACCATTTACAGAGGGTGCAAACTATCTTACTTTCTTATATGTTGCAGTGCTAGGACTATACTTGTGTCTTTGGATGAAGGAGATGATCCAGCCATCAGTTGGGGGTTCACAATACATCTGAATACAAACTACTATCACATGATGTATCCACTTATCCTTGATCAACTAAATGAATTAATGAGAAAGTCCTGTTTTCATTTAGTAGTCCTATATCACATACAGAACTTGTTACTGCTATTAAATCACGAAGACAACGTGATATTTCGAAATATTCTATAAATAGAACAGATGAACTATGCAAAGACAATCATTCGAATACCGATTTGGCAAATAGTTCATAATTAAATAAGGTTTGATGTTATTCATTTTTAATTTTATTGTAGTATTGGGTCTTGACATATGCAACAGTTTCGTCGATATTAACAGTAATTAATTAAACTTATTTAATAATAAAAATGAATAACTAACTAAAACACAATTTAAAAAATAAAACTAACACGACTCATTAAAATTCTTACCGACAGGTTAAATGGAGGAACTGCTGTTTTGCTCGCTTTCTCTCCCTCCCTCCCTCTCTCGCTCTCTCATACTAATCAATGTGTCAAATGAGATAAATCTAAAAATACAAATCTGATAAGCTTTTCATGGATGTTAGATGAGTAAGCTTTATGTAAAGAAGTTATAGTGAAACGGACAAATAATACTTGGGCTAATTATAACTGATTTGGCAGGGGAGATAATCTTGTGGGAACTATGTAAGAGAATGAATGATGATTCAAAACACACAGATACAATTAGCTGAGTATTGTTACAATCATTAAACAAATACAAAGGAAAAAAGAGAAGAAAAAATGACGATATAAAATAATGAAAAGAAGAAGAGAATGGAATAATCAAATTAAGCATTGAAAGAAAGACAACAAGAAAAGATAAATGTCCTTATTAACATGCCTAAGGGCAGATAAGAAACAAGGTCGGTTTTTCACGTGGGAAAACCCGTATCTGCCAAACTGGATACTATGGGTTAGTACCAAAATAAACATTATCCGAGTTTTCTTGACTGAACGAGGGCAGAAAAGATGGACTGTAGTATCAGAATAAATATCACTTTTTACTTAGAGCTAAAGAAATATATAAATGTCAAAGATGACACACCAAAATAGAAAAGGAAATATCGAAAAGATTTAGAAAAAACGAAAAAGACAGAAACATATTTAGACATTGAGGTGTGTCAGTAATATGATTGCTGTCAGAAATAATTTTATTTATTTCAAAATATTGAACTACGTTGTTTCTCCTTCAAATGAACCATTCCCGAGTCTAATGAACTTCCCATGCATTTTGCTTGCTTCTATGCATGTCTGAAATCAAATAATTCTTCTAAAATGCATATTAGCTCCGCCGTAAAAAACACTCACGGCTTTAAAACAAGTACCCTAAGTTTTGGATAGCATATGTCATAAGAAGCAGTAGCAGGTACGGATGTTTTCTTTTCATTCGCTGCGCAGTGACACCGTTTTATTCCCAGTGCTCACATTACATAAAGTTGCATTACTTTGCAGAGAGAAGTTATATGTAGAAAGAAAGAACACATGAAAAGAAATAGAAAGAAAATAACAAAGAATGAAGGGAAGAAGAAAAAGCATAAACGGTCTTAAAAATGAGTTTTAAAGTAAATATTTTTGATAAAAATTAGTGTAAAGAATGTGAATGTGGAACATTGTATGACTCATACATGTGTAACAGTATTGACTCAAATGCTACTTTAGCGTTTGTTCAATTCAGCTGGTACTAATCAAATACATCAACGTGTATCTTAATAACAATGAATTTGTTACCAGTTATCGCCGTGATTTTAATCCTAAACTTAACCCTAACGTAAAACCTATTTTAAACGTGAATAAAATGTAATTTCAACGGAAACAGTAAATGTACATTTTTAGACTAGAGGACCGTTAAAAGTGAATTTGGTCAAAAAATCGTGTAAACTAGGGTGTATTTATGTAGTGACAAATTCAGAACAAATATTACATAAGAAAGCCGAACCAAAAACTGTCAAAAACTAATAAAGACATTTTCATAAAATGTGTACATATAAATCAGATATTACATTTATTACTAACTTCCTTGCAAGCAAGTTAAACGTTAGATCTGGTGTGGTTTGAGAAGCCAGTAGACACACTCTGACCTAGAAAAATTCCTAAGCAAGTCCGTCAACAGTCCCTGGTTAGAGTGTCTCAGGCGATTAGCAATAAACATACCCCTTGATTAGAAAGAAATTCAAGTCTTGGAAAGTGGATCTCTGAGAACGAACAGAAGTATACTTCAGCTCGACAGAAACAAAACTACTTTCGAACTAATTTCTATCAGAATTCTATGATGCAGCTTATATTATACTTATCTAAGCATGGAAAAAGTAACCGTCTGCTGCTACTTTTGACCTTCAAGAAATGTCTTAAACTACGGCTTAATCATTGAGGAAGGTAGTTGCAATAGATGTGGTTAGGTGGTCATCTGCCAATCTATAACGTTAGTTGATTGTGATAAGAACACACCAGTTGATATTAAAACTGAATCCCATTAATGAGACTTCAATGCTTGTTTGCTTATTTGTTCATAATAAGCAAACAAGCAAGCAACTTCCACAATTTTATAATTATACAGGACCCCCCGATATCTACTCTATTCTCTCTAGATGATATGTGACTCGTTATATCCGACGAGCCAACGGGGCACGAGTCGTCTAGTCTATTTAAAGTTTCCAAAAGCTAACATTCGATATTTAGCACGTCATCTCTTTTAATTTACTTATATTTTTTCGTGATATTATTTGTTTTTTATACGCTATTTCCTCCTCTTTTCTCTCTTACAAATGTTCCTCTTATCATTTTAGATCCTATTTCCCTTCCACCCCTTTATCTCTCTTTCCGCACTCTCTACCCTCTTCCCTTTTCCCCAAATTTCTCTCTCCTTCTCTTGTGTTCCTTACATCATGAATTAACGGTTTAACAAAGTCTCAACTGACACTATCTTTGTAGCATTCTTCTGACATAACTTAACTGATATTGTGAAAATATCGCAACTCTGAATTGTTATTATTTTTTTTAAATGTCAACATTTTTTCCGTTATTTCACAAGTGTTCTCAATGTGGAGTAATTCAGGGCTAAAGCGATGGATATTAAATAACGTTTAACTTGTGTTTACTTATCTAAATATACGTTTCTAGTAAAATGTCCATGCACAGCTGAGGAATAATTGTTATGTAAGAATGTTAGAGAAAAACGGATGAACTAGGTGTGGGTAATATCTGTCTTAATAGAAGGTATCGCTCACTTGAAATGAAATAAACAATGAATCAATAGGGATTTACATACACAAATTGAATAGAAAACGACAAGAACAAAAAAAAACAATAAATGAAAGTACAAAAGAAGCATGAAAAATGTAGGTAGCGTAGATCCTAGCCGGGATAAGGTGTAAGCAATGGTCCTGTATTTCAGATGTACCAACACCCACGGCAGCAATTAAATTGTAATAAGTGTTGGACATGAGTAAACACGTGAATATTGAATGAAACAAGAAAGCAGTTTTTAGAGAACATAATAATATATTTAGATATCTACACAATTCCAATTCATTCAAAGTTATTATGTTTGTAAATCGTCTGTTTGAACAGTTGTTCTCGTATGTAGTATGTTCGAAGCAGAAAGCAACGAGAATTATAAGTGTGTATGTCTATTCTTATTTTCTGCCAGTGTGTATATGCCTGACATTGTGAGATGGTTATACATCGTGTTGTATGCTGTTTATGTACGTGTGTGAGTGACATGGATGGCAATATGTATGCGACCTTTACTTCAGTGACATCTCTTTCTGTCAGTCTGTATATGTGTGCCAGTATGAGAGGATTAGCCATTATGTGTATTCTGTCTTTGTTAGTGTACGCATCCGTATGCAGAACGCGTTGCTTGCTACACGCAGCGATAGAAAAGACGAGAGGACGCCGGATCCTGATGTTGACTTCTCTTAGATTTTCACCAGAGCCCTGTTAGGTGAGATGCTCTGACCCTAATACGATGAGAAATGTTTGAATTGCTGTTTTCAAATAGACATAGATATTTATGAATCTCTTGTCATCATACGTCATAACGTCATCATTTTAAAGTAAATATATATCATTCTTCCCTCTATCCCTTTTCTATGCTCTGTAATATTCCCCTCTTTTATCTCCTCTTTTTTTCCTGTGTTTTAAGTATTCACTCCCACTACCATCTATATCGTTCGTTCTTTATACACGCCATTTACTTTTCGTCACACCTCTATAACATTTATGTGATTGTGTAGTGTGCACAGTGAAAAGCAGGTAAGCTCATAAGTGTTTTAATAGTATATAGACTTTCGGCATTCGGATTCTTGTGATATTTAAACTTTATTTTATTTTTTCTTACATTACTTAAAATGTCTTCCAATCTTGTCTGAGTATTCTTTTATTTGTCTTTCCTCATTCTCACAATGTCTCTACTGTAATGCATATTTATTTTTCACTTCTTTTATGTTTGCTTGTTCTTGTATATTTTTGTAATATTTTCCAACTTAGTGTTTTCTTCCTACGTGTTTTATGCATCTCTGACATAAAAACTATTTATTGTTCATTATTTTACATAAAAATACGTTTTTATTTATGACAAGCGAATATAAAATCGAACGTTGTTATTTGCGTCACGAAGACACACAAAAAACAGTTTTAAAGGAAGAACATTTAAACAAATATTTTAATCACAAAAACAATGATCAATAAAAAATACGAGAAATAACTAAAATGAAAACTTAATGTCTTATCTACATCTACTTTTGAAGACAAAACTTTCATTTTCGTTGAAGATAAAAATATTGATTTTTCTACGAAACAGCGTATCATTTTAAAAGGTGGTAAAGAAAATGACTGTGAAATAGACAAATTAACGGGACGAACTATCCAATGAGGTTTCGTTCTATCCTGGTCAGATCACCAAATTAAAATAGTTTTTGAAAATTTTACTTTTATAGTCATTGTCAGTGTGGTTGTACATGTTATATGGGATCCACGTGGTCATCCGTCTTCGTATTTGGGGCTAGATTAATGTCAACATACAAATACGGACAATGTAGAATATTCGTCGTAAAATTGACCATGACAATGTATCTTCAAGTTACGACGATTCTTTTTCACATGTTTTATATTAATAAAATGTATGCTATGGTGAATCAGTTGCTGACTGCTACACAATTTACAAATTATTCTTGTTTTGTTTACTATTAATTGAATATTAATTAAAATAAAAATGCAATACTTTAAACTACTAAAACGGTTTTAAAAATATAGTTTGAAATAAGTTCATTGCAAAATGTTTACCACCAAAAACAAGAAAGCCAATTTTAGTTCGTGTTAGTAGGTAAAAAAAAGTTACATACGTTGTGACGTTTCGAAATTATAAACTGTCAAATATAAAGTAACTTTTGGCTTTAAAATCCTAATATGTAACCTTTTGGCAGCTATTTACATCACCCTATTTTGAAACAGACATTATAACAACTACTTTAACCAAATAAGTTTTAGTTACATTTTTATAACACATATTATGATTTAAAGGTACCGTAATAATTAAATTTAACTTTGAAAATTCTATTAAAAAATACATATAATTTGGTGAAAGAAACAATGAGATAGTAAACAAAAAACGAAATAAAAATTAAACAGTATAGTCAGCAATGCTGTGTTATTATAGGAAGTATATTAATAATGTTATTCATTAACATACTTTTGTCATATAAACACAATGTTATAAGTCAGCAGTTACTTAACAAATTATAACTGTATTGATATATATGTGTTTTTCAATATTCTGATCTTATTATTTTAGCTGTAAATGGGACATCCTACCGGATGCCAGCCATGTGCCAGACATTATAGAGACTAACACCAATATATCTATTTATAATTCTAAACATCCCTATAAGTGCAATTGTGTGTATCTCTCTTGCACTTTGTTCAACCGGTATATTCGCAAGGTTGTTTTTGAAATTATTTCTCATGCGCCCAGCTGCTCGTATGATGAGCAAAATGATGAAGATTATATTAAGATTCTTGTTTGTTTTCATCTCGTAAATAAGAACTTACTACTTATTTATATTCTCTAATTTAGCTGCGTTTAAGTTATCATCATTAGATGCCAATTTCTATTTCGTATTACATATCACTATCTCAGGTTTAACAGCTCTATTTTCTAGGCATGTAGCTGAAAGGAATGCAGAATTATAGTAGATTATTTCTCACTTATTTCGAAAAGTTTTTTTCTGATATATGTTCCTAGAACATGCTGCTAAACTTAATATGTAATGTCTTTACAGATGGCCCAGTCAGAATATTTACACACTGTGTTGTGTAGCATTGTATTGTAGCCGCCCCTAGCAGAACCATACAGCTGGTGTCAGGTAGCTGAGGATGCTTCTCTGAGGCAGAAGTTGTACTTGTCATCGTTGTTCAAAGTGTAGTATCTGTTCCGATGGATACTGCACGCCTGTTCTGTGCAGTTCTAGGAGGTCCACCCTCCCAGGCTTCGCCTCCCCTCTTTGGGGAGGAGTAAGTTTATTGCTTACTGTCTGAGGCGCCCCTACCGGGGAATGCCGACGGGGCTGCCCAGGCAATTTTTAAATGGCCAGAGTGCTCACCTCTCGAGCGCTGGCTTTTAACCCCACTTGCTCGACCCGATCTTGGGTCACATCTTACTTGTGGGAGTAAGATAAAACTGGCCTTGTGCCTAACTCCGCGAGGAGTAAATAAACATCGTTGTTAAGAGCATTAATCTTCTGAAAAGGATTGGTCATCAATACCTGATCTTGGGAAGCCATTATCACTCTCTCCTGATCATACTGAAGCGATCTACTTTTACGCCATTCTACAGAGTCTTCCTATTCTATATGTTCCTGGTTTAACATTTGCTACGTATGGTTGACAAACTATTATGAGTAATAGAAATATATAAAAACACACAATAACACACACACACACACACATATATATATATATATATATATGTATACACATCAAGAAAATTGGTTATGCATTAACATGCTTTCATATATATATATATATATATATATATATATATATATATATATATATATATATATATATAGATGTGTGTGTATGTGTGTGTGTGTGCGTATGTGTATATACATATATTTATATAAAAGCTAACTTTTAACGTATAGGTTTAATGATAAACACATTGAGAGAACGAAATAAAAAAAATATATACGGATATATCTATCTATCTATATATGTATATACATACAGACTTACTCTTATCAATATAGGCATACTTATCATATATATGCGGTGGCTCTTTGTTAGCAGAGGAGAGAACCTGTGCACATTTTCGAGCGCGAGGACATGCAACAAATTGTGACCGAATAAGAAAGTTTATGCGAGTGACATGAAGAAGACGACAGCGAACCAAGAGCAAATGGAAATCAGAGAAATAAGGAAAGAATAAGGCGAAAATACACGAGGATCAAACATATGCTCTTCTTTTTCTGCGAAAGGTGTCTGATTCACGTATTTGCCACCCTTGAAAGGTATGATTCTAACGACTGTGCTCTCAAAAAGAAGCGTACAATAAAATCCGAATTTTTATTAAGTGTAGTCGCTCGTTTTTTTAAGTAAGAACTGTTCGGCAGTATGTAAACATAAACAATTCAAGTATGATTTGTGCATGCTTTTTTATTTTCAGGCAGGTAAATATCTAATAATGTAACATGAGTGGTTTACAATTAATTATTTACAAGTGATGAACGTGTTTTTTTTATATTAAATACTTGTCATTCAATTGAATATTACTGTTAGCAGAGATTATCTATGGCAGTTCATATGCAACTCAATGTTTTCTGTTTAACTTATCCAGAAATGTACTTCTCTTTTTTATATACATGTGAGATTTTTTCTAATTTATTCAGGTCCACGGACATGTTTGGGAGAACCTCTGGCGCGAATGGAGCTGTTTTTGTTTTTTACGAACCTAATTCAAGATTTTGAATTTCTGAATCCTGACAACCAGCCGGTTTCTACAGAAGGAAGTGCTACGGGTGTTACATATCAACCGTGCAATTCAATAATCTGTGCACGTCCGGTGCACTAATGCTAAACTGCAAAGAATAAAAGATACATAAAACACACGTTTGTTTATTAAGTTTATTCACTTTCTTAAATAATTAGATATTTCTTATTTCTTTTTCCTTAGGCTGAAGAAAACATATTGTTCTATATTCTGTCTTTGAACATCTAGTTGCTTTTTTGCTATATATTACTGTTGTGCCTCTGAAAATGGCAACACAAACTTATGTATAAAATATAGTATATTTTTATTATGCTACAGATTACACCCAGAGAGGGGAGAGGTGAACGGACTTGGAAGAAATGTATCTTTTAAATTCGTTCGCTCGTGTCTTTTCTGCTGATATTATTTAATGCCAGTTCATATAAAATGTTGGACATCAAGACATCAACAAATGCAACGCCCCTTCTGGAATTTTGTCCAGCGGACTCAATGTAGCCACATACTTACGGAATGTGGCTTTCAGCCATTTATTGTTTTGTTAGAAATAGATGTATTCTCTTCTGCTTTGTCTGCAAGTGACCTCTGCAGGGATCTCTCCACAACATTACAGGATGATTTTTCTTCCAGCCAGGTGGTTATCTGTGTTAATCACCCGGGGTTTATTTCTTCTAGTCATGTTTTATATCTAGTACCCCATACCCGATATTTCAACATTTTATCTAAACAGCACGCGTCACTGCGCAATAGGCTTACATTCACGTCTCGTTAGAGATGGATGCTCTTGAACAAGAATAAAGAAGATTCAAACTGATGATATAGTTTGTTTGACTTTGCCATAGATTAAGCGATCACCCTAATAACTTTCATGAATTTTCTTTCAAGAATTTCCTTATGTTTCGGAAAATTAAATAGGGGTTTATAATTTATATTATTTAGAATTTTCAGACTACATCTTGGCTCTAATTATTTCAGAACGTTTCGGCAGATGCAATCTCAGACCTTCTTCAGGTGTATTTTGTCGAACTCGGAAATATTTCCAAAATCGACATGCTACACCTGAAAGAAGGTCGGAGGTTACATCGGCCAAAACGTTATGAGAATAACATCCCAGCTGCGACAGTAATTCGAATAATTGAAATAATACGCATGAGCTCCTCTTGGTCTGTATTAGTGGCAGACACCCGAGTATCTACGTGACTGGCGCCCCGTTGCTCTGTTGTTGTTCGTAAACTTATTGACATGTTTCTATGAACATTTTGTTCGTAAACCCAAATGATTTGTTAGTAAAGAAATGCGTTCCTTAAACGAAATGTTAACGGTATTTAAAACAAGTGGGTGCTCGTAGCACGCAACTTAGCTCAACACATCGGAACCTTCTTTGGTATGCTGCAGTTTTCCTTCTTTCTGTAACACATACAGTTCCGATTATATTTCCAAAATCGACATGCTACACCTGAAAGAAGGTCGGAGGTTACATCGGCCAAAACGTTATGAGAATAACATCCCAGCTGCGACAGTAATTCGAATAATTGAAATAATACGCATGAGCTCCTCTTGGTCTGTATTAGTGGCAGACACCCGAGTATCTACGTGACTGGCGCCCCGTTGCTCTGTTGTTGTTCGTAAACTTATTGACATGTTTCTATGAACATTTTGTTCGTAAACCCAAATGATTTGTTAGTAAAGAAATGCGTTCCTTAAACGAAATGTTAACGGTATTTAAAACAAGTGGGTGCTCGTAGCACGCAACTTAGCTCAACACATCGGAACCTTCTTTGGTATGCTGCAGTTTTCCTTCTTTCTGTAACACATACAGTTCCGGTTCAGTCTAACGTGCTATTATTTTAAACTAAACAAGCATTGATTTGCAAATATGAGAAGGATTACAGACTGCTGTATCCTGAAAAAAAAGAGGCTAGAGTGGCATATGTTAATGAAAACGTGTTCAATATCCGAGAGAGCTCTGGTGTGTTTAAATAAAGTATTTCCAGGGAGAAATACATTCCCTGTTTTCTTATACTGGTGTATAAGGGAAACGTACTCGGCGTTGAACAGGACCAATTATAGTAATACTACAGTATTCTATTTCGGAAGCGGTATATTTTATAGCAAATGCCTTCAATAATTTAGAGAGAGCAGGTTTATTTACATGGCGCGTTTTAATAGAAATCTCACTTCAATGTGTTTTGTTATTATGATGTATACAATAAAAATTGCTCAGTGTTGCTGGGAGCAAAAGTAGGGATAATATAGTATTACATATTGGAAAGTGGTATATGTTAGACTAAAAGTGCGCAATATCCTACATAGAGCAGGCGCGTTTTAACACCGTATATACCCATAGAAATAACTTCACTATGATTTGTTTTACTGCTGCATACAAGAAAATGTACTTGGCGCTGTCAGGGAGACATACTAGTTACATCACAGTATTCATTTTATTTATAGTAAAAAATAGTAAAAAGTGCAGGTGTGTTTGACCAACGCGTTGGCCGGGAGAAACAAACTCCACTTTATCATTTAAGTTGTTGTATGAAAAAAAGGTAATAGGCGTTGCCCAGCCGCCATAATATTTTGGTCACAGTATTATATTGGTGAAGTGGCAAAAATTAATACAAAGTGCTCAATATTATTGATAGAATAGGTGTATTTAGACGCGGCCTGTTTGAAGTGGGTTGTTACAGTGTCGCATAATAGACAAGAAAGTCTACGTTACCCGGTGTTGCTTACCTCCCCCCCCCCAACTTTGCACGTGAATGAAAACTACAAGAGTAATACTAGCAAACGTACACAATTAGTATTTTACACTGAGATCAATGAAATAATAGTACAGCAAAACATTGGTAAATGGCATATGTTAATCCGAAATGCAAATTATTATACATAGAACAGGTGTGTTTAAACATCGCGTTGCCCACGAAAAAGAACGTCACTGTTTGTTGTTATACTGTTATAGACTAAAAAAATGACCGGGGCCATTTGTTATACTCAGTGTTGAACGGACGCAATGGGTGTAAGTTACAGTATTACCTTGTATAAATGGTATCTATTACATGACTTCGAACTATTTTCATTATCAACTACATTTCTCTTCATATTATTGTGTAAGAGCGTTACAGAAGAATCTGGGGTCAAACACGTCATTGTATTTTGTTAAAATCGACGTTGTCTGGGAGAAATGAATATAAGATTATAGTATTACGTTTCATAATATGGTATATATAAAATTACTTCAGACTATAGCAGTTGTCAACATCAATTTTCTTCATGTTATTGTGAAATGGGACGATAAGAAAGTTTGAATTTCTTAGATTATATATTTTTTCAACACATTAGAAAATGGAGATGTGCGGTGACGAATAAACATAGAGAGGGAGTAGAGTGATGGAACTTTAAATATCAAGATATTATATCCAATTTTAACCATATGGTAACTTCTTATGGCTTCGGGCAACGCTGAGTAGCCTTGCTAAGAATGATATTTAATAACTTTCAGCAATGGCGGGTAAGAACATCTAGTAAACAACAAATATCTAGAGTTGTTGTAGTAAAATAGATAATACTAAATACAAATTGCTCTATTACCACATACACAGACTCTAAGTAGTGTTTTAGTAGTTCATTATATTGTTAAAGTTTTTTTCAGATTATGTCGTCATAACTTTAATTATGAGTGCGATTGTGCAACAAGGTATTCTCTAATATTCATGAAAGAGTCCTATATCATTACATCCGCCAGTCGGTCGAGTTTGGAACTGTAGCGTCCACATCGCTTAATTAATCATCACAAAAATTGGTCAACATATCGGAGAATACTTTAACTTCAAACTTATTTACCTTTGGGATATCTAAGTAAAAAGGTCAACTTCACGGAAAGGGAAAGTTTCACATTCGTCGATAACTTCGGTTTCTGTCATAATAGAGATTCGCTACTTGCTCAATATTGTAGCCAATGAATTCCCGAATAATACACGCATCTTAGCTTGAGCCCGGAGTTCACAGTCAAAAGTCAGTCATGGTCAAAATGTTGACGGAATTTCAACTTACGAGTTTGCCAAATTGTATTATGGAACTGAATCTCTTTGATAACAGTAAAGTCAATGCAATCTTTTAGCATAATATTTCTTATCAATGTTTCGATTGCATTACTTCGAAAATACTCATACAATATAAAAAAGAAAGAAGATTTCTGCTCATCCTTACATTGTCAGACGGTGATATGCATTTTCACAGACTGACTTATCTTCTTAGTTTTTGAATAGCATCAGTTAACCATGCATAGGGTAAACACTATTGAAACCAAGTATAAACATAGCTTAAGATCTTATTCCTATTCATACACTCACATAAGAATTCCTGTGTCTATTTATATAAATACTCTCATCCTACCAAAAACAATAAACATTACCTAGAAAATGCTTCTTATACTTTTTTCTTTTAGCAGATGATACAATATATATATATATATATATATATATACATGATACAATTACATATATATATATATGTGTGTATATATATAAATTATACAATTATATATATACATATATGTATATATATATAAATTATACCATTATATATATATATATATATATATATATATATATATATATATATATATATTAAAAAGAGGGGGCACACGTCCTTAGGAAAATGTTTTTATATTGTATTATAGAACTTTGAAAAAAAAGCAAGAAACGTTATTGTTTTTATATATTTATTTAATAAATACATTTTTTTTTCATAAATGTATGTCTGGGATTTTCACTTGTCAAAGTGTCATTTCCTTTTTTCTCTTGTTTTATTTCCTCGTCATTTTGCTAGTGTTAAAACTCGCATATAAACCTCTACGTGGTGCCAAAAGATTATTTACTGTCTGTTCTTGTAGACAGATTTAGCCACACATACACACACACGCACACACACACACACACACATATATATATATATATATATATATATGTATGTATGTGTGTGTGTGTGTGTGTGTGTGTGTGTGTGTGTGTGTGAGAGAGTGAGTGAGTGTGTGTTCTAATTCCACATTTAAAGTTTTTCAAATGTCGGATTATTTGTATTAAATAAAGTACGTTATAGCACTATAGTGCGTTACTAGAGCTTATTTTACAAAGTTTTATTTATCTTAAAAAATGATGAAGGATATATGTTCAAAGGTAAAAACCGTTATATATATTTCTCTCTCTCTCTCTCTTTCTCTTATATACATATATATATATATATATATATATATATATATATATATATATATATATATTCATATATACTACGAACATTTTGCTGTGTTCTTGCTTGTGACCTTCCACACTTCGAAAGTGTATTTTATATTCTGGCACGAAGAATTATCTGTTATGTCCTCGGCCATTGAAGGAAACAACCTTCTGCTTTGAAATAATTTTCATACTTCTCTCCATCGATGTTATCGATTTTTAGGAATCCGGATTTTTTATACATTTAAAACAGAATTTGTATGATCATTGGGAGGCAAGTATATAAATACTTACGATAAGTAAGTTGTGAGAGAAATAGAATGATGTACATACAAGGGAGAGTGACAAGAAAGTTTCAGTTTTGACATTTTAAAATCCTTTAATAAATATTAAACTCTGACAGAATTTATAAATGATCAGTAATACTATGACTTAAAAGCGAGATTCCGAACCCATTTGTTGTTGTTGTTGTTGTTTGAACTGCGCGCTATACGCGCTCGCTGATTTGGCGTTTATAGATTTAAATCCCTCCTAATTATCATGTGGATTCTCATCGGCCGAGGGGAAAAATACCCGGTGATATGTTAACACCGGGTTCAAGCCCTCTGACTGACGTGAGTTAACATCCATACACTGAATATTGCGTAAGGTTTAAACATCGATTTCTGTAGGTAAAAACAATTAATATTTACCTTAAAAATATTATATATATATATATATATATATATATATATATATATATATATATATATTGATCTAATCGTTGGTCTAATCGTTGGTCTAATCGTTGATCTAATCTGTAACAAAATTACTCACCAAGAATAATGATTATTGTTATGAGATGTACATTATGACTTACCCTAAATTATTGTATTTTTCGTTCCTCTTTCTCTTCGTTCTAACAAATAAATTATTGCAGACACTATTATTTCAGTATTGTCAATCAGGTTTATCCAAAGGGCAGAGGTTTCAAGTGACATTTAATTTAATTGTTATTTCCGTAATTGGCAGTATATTCTGTCCGATCAAATCGTGGAAAGCAATACAGTAATGATATTTTTACATGTAGTCAATATTAGTGTGAGTCTTTTAGCAGATAGAAAAATGTAAATTAAATATTGACTGATATTTTAGACAAGGCGATCAATTTTTAGAATATATACTAAAATTGTTACATATTTTAATCGAAGTTCATGATGAAATATAAAGTTAGTTATGTGATATCTTTATATATTTTAATTAGAGGTTTAACTCCTTAACTACGTAACCAATCATTATGGATTTGAGAGTCAGCTGCTAGGCGTAAATAATTGTACTGTAAACTATGTTTCAGTGTAATTCTGTGTCAGTAAACGGGGGTAACATTTACCGTGAAATTTAGGATACCTCCAATTTTTGTGAAATTTACACAATAGGTATTTAAAATCAATTGATATATATCTCGGCGAATTTCAGTTTTGTTGGTATTTCACAGTTTTTAATGGGAATAATATTTGAACAACCTCTTTTATAAACAAAATCAAATATTTCAGATTTGCATTAAATTCGTATATGTAGCCGTTAGGCCGAAATTTAGAAAGATTCTATGAATTTCAATTCCTTCTTAAAACTACTTAATATTAAGCCTTTCAATTTATACATTTGCTTAAATACAAATTAGGTAATGCATGTTAATCAAAATTGGGATAAGGATTCTAGTGATAAGGTTTAGTAAAAATATATATTGACATGCCGTGCTGAAAACCTGTTCAGAGAATAAATTTTACGTATAATGAAACGTATATTCTTTTAGTATACTAGCCACATTTTAGGAATTTTGTTTGTTATCATATCATTATCGTGCGCAGTTCGTCTGTACGTTAGATTTGAGATGTCACTCTACCCGAAGAATCCATCTAAAAATCTCAAGAAACATTTATATTAATTTATATTTTTCTATATATCCTAATTATATTGACAGTGAACATGTTTAGCTTATTTAATTCTGTGATAAATTATAAGATTTTTAAATACAGTATATATTTTAATCTGCAAGCGCCAACAAACATCTCTAGGTATTCTTAGTTTTCATATTTGTTGGAAACATATCTAACAATCTAACAAGTGTTGGCAGACGTGGAGTTTTCCAGCAAGATAACGACACTAAGCACACGTCTCAGGCTACGAAGGCGTTCTTAGACAGTAAACGGGTGAATACCTAACCATGGCCGAGTATGTCACCTGATTTGAACCCAATATAGCATTTGTGGGAGCATCTGAAACGGAAAATTGAAGGGAAAAATCCGAAAAATAATAACGAATTGAAGGAGGTCATCAAGTGTGAATGGAATACAATTCCGGCGGACACATGTCATAAACTAGTCGAATCAATGCCTAGGAGGTTGTCTGCTGTTATTGATAACAATGGAGGTCATACAAAGTATTAACAATAAGATTATTTGTTTAAAATGCTCATGTGTACTGACTTTTTGTTACTTGTTCCAAATGTTTTTGCTAATTTTTTTGCATTGCAAATATGTGTTCCTTCATAGTTTATAAAGCTATTAAACCACTACATGGCTATGTTCACATCGAGTTTCATTTAAATCCCACGAAAAATTAAAGTTCTATGAAAAAAAAAGTAAAAAATTCGTTGGGCGTACTCACTTATTTTATATATATATATATATATATATATATATATATATATATATATATATATAATTATTCATCTATTTATATATTTATTTATTCAGGCCTCATTGAAGACGACAGTATTTTCTATTTTTTGTTATCTTCCTTGTTACCTTGGCAAACCGGAAAGCAAGTTTCTTGTTTTTAGGTGTTAGTTTAAACATCATGTCATTAAGAATTGTTTCGTCGGCAATCCTTCGAGGGTTCCTGATCTCTCGATCGTAATATGGAGTTTTGTCTTATTTTTCTTATTTGTGCTGTTCGCCTTTTTAGTGTTATTTATTTATTTTAATTTTTGATTTTATTTTAGTTATGGAATACGGATAGGGCGTTAGTTCCAGTATTAACCGATATTTTATTAATGTTGGTTTGCAACATTTTAAAATATATAGGACTTCGAGGATTTTAAGTCAGCCTGCACAATTATTTGTATGGGTTACTTTAGTGTTATTTGTAAGTATTTACCTTATTTCGGCTGATTGTATAGTTTTTTTGTGTCAGATAAGATGTCTTTGAATAACGCTAGTATCGTTCAGGTAACACATAAGACGTCAGGAGGGTGTTGTTGTCATTTCGCCACTATAGGTGTTGTAGTTGTCCGTTTGATTATTTGAAATTCATTCATGGAACGCGCATTGGAACAACTACAGCAAGTTGTGTCGGTTTATAGGGTTAGCTGTTTTGTTGTTGTTGATTATTAAGTA
Organism: Sepiola atlantica; assembly: GCA_963556195.1. NCBI lineage: Eukaryota > Metazoa > Mollusca > Cephalopoda > Sepiida > Sepiolidae > Sepiola > Sepiola atlantica. The sequence goes on along the minus strand of OY744546.1, from coordinate 24,437,929 downwards.
ACAGGTTTTGACCTTTGTGTAGTAAATTGTTAATTTGATTGTTTATTGTTGTTCAATAGGTTTAGTGTATCTGTTATTATGTTAGTTATAGCTTTTTCATCAACTTTGTCGTTAGGGTTCTTTGTGTTTTTGTAAGTAGAAAATGACATTTGTATTATGTCTGTTATTCTGATTCTTTTGTTGAAGGGATGTTATATATAGTTTTATTAGTTGGTCAACGATGTTATTGGGGACATTGTTATTAACTAGGGTTTGTTTTACGTTGGTTAGTACTTTATAAGTCTTTTTGGGAGGAAGAATATTTTGTCTGCGCCCGTGTTATATTCATTTGGACATTTACTGTTGTAGTTGAGCAGATTAGAGTTGTTGTTCGTTTTTTTTTTTGTATGTGGATATCGTGTATGCGTGGAGTTGTTAGAGTCGATTATTCTTCCTCAGAAAGGGATCTTGTTGTTAGTATTTAGTTCGTGTGTGAAGGTGAGTACTGAGGGTTCATTAGAGTTGTTGATTTTATACTATATTTGTTCGGTATGTATGGTTCATAATTTTAGCGATGTACTATAGGGGTGTAGGAATTTGGGAGCTTATGGGTGATAGGGGTATCCTTTTTGTGTTTTTATTTCACCATCCATATAGTCAGGTTTCACTCGCCTATAGTTATACTAAGTTTAATTGTTGCTATTTCAGCATCATTCGCTGTTATTATGACATTTTTTGTTAATTGGCACGTGGTCTTTTTGTAGTCCTTTGAATTTTGTTTTATTTGAGAGGATGTCATTTATTTAAGTGTGATATTCTGTTTTATTTCACATAGTGCATATGTTGAAATTGCAGGTCATTCGTATGGTGATGTAGTTGTTATTAGAGAGGTCTTTAGCGGCTTGGTTTTATTCTGGGTTTAAGACGGAAGTACGTTGTCGGTGATTGTATGTTTTTTAATGCCTTCGGCTTTGTGAAGATCTTTGAGGTTTGGATGCGTGTCAATCTTGTCGTGTTTTATAAAGTCTTGAATCTTTAGTTAGATAATTTCTATTTCTCTTTATTTAATGTTTTGATCGTATTTTCCGGAGGTGACAGTACGGTTCTACCTTGATAACTTGCTTTTAATGTTCTGTGGAGAAGGTGTTAAGGAAATTTAAGTATGTTTTGCTGTTCTCGAGGAGGTAGACGTGTCTTTAGTATAGTTGATTAAATTTTGGATTTAGTCTTAGTTTTTGTTTGAGTTGTACAGTATGGAGAATGTCAGAGATTTTAATTTGTATGGTCTGGAGAAGGGTTTCAGTTGTTGCATTTAAAGTTGTTATGTAGTTACTTTTAATATTATTGTAGGGGTTTTATGTCGGCTTAAGCAAATGTTATTTGTCGTTGTATAAGACTATATATGAAACTATGCATATGTATTGCGCAAAGGGGTTGTTCGTATTTTCGCATAGAAGGTAATTTGAACTTTCAATTCGTACATAATAATGCAGTTTACATCAGGTGAGCATATCACCTGTATCACTTACTCTATAAGCAAGAATAAAGACAAGGTTACACAGTAAAATGTAAATGATAATCATTAAAATGAATAATCCGACAGTAAGGGGTGGCTTGATAATATAATTGAATTTAATCAATACGTTGTAACATTTCAATATGTTTGAAGATACACGACAGTGGTTTATTTTTCAACATCTCGGTAGAGAAATTGCACTAGTTCCATTTTTAATAACAATGTAGATATTTATTGGCTGATTCTTTGGCGCATGAATACATTTGTAGATATACGTGCCTCTGTAAGTATGTATCCATGCAATGTCCACACTCTCTTAATACAGGATTAATATTGAAACAATTCAACGTTCCTTTTTGCTGCAAACCACTTCGTCGGACTCGTGCCTCGTAGATCTGGCTGTACTAGAAGACATCAGGGTGAACATCAAAACGACAGAAAATGACGTAATTACACGGAACTCGCAAGAGAATTGAAAAGTGATATGGAGTATGAAAAAAGTCTATATAATAAGCAATAGGAACAATCACGAAAAATCTGAAAGAAGACAGAAAAAAAATAAGAGAGAGACTGAGACAATACCATCGACGGTAATGATGAACACAGCTGAAATCTCAAGGAAACTCCATGAATGCGGAAACCAACCCACATAAGCTACGGATACTAACAAGCCAAATGGAAGTTGCAATAAGAAGGACACAAAAACACACAAAGAACACCATCACATGAACCCAAGGAACAAAAAAATACAAAAAATGTCAAATACTACCCCCCCCCCCAAAAAAAAAGAAAAAGATGATGGAACCAGCCTAGGTTGATACCACAGATAATTTTCGTAAATGATCACGGAGGATAGAAAGACCGAGAATGGCGAGTACTAACCAGACCTCCACTAGAAGAGTGTGGAGAAGACTAAGACCGTGGGGAGGATTATTGCCACCTAAATCGCAGAAAAGACAACAGGGCATTGCCAGCGAGAAATCAATGGTAAGCGTATGTTGTGATAACGCAAAGCTATTTGAAATAGTTTTCGAAACATTTGAATAGTACTGGAAATTTTAGTAGGTTGTTGTCACACTGACTCCAGGGAACACCACCGGTGATTATCAGTAGGTAATCACTGATGATGACCTGTGTGAAAACTCCTAGTGAGTTAAATAATACTACTAACACTAATTATTATTATTAGAAGAAGAAGAAGAACGAAGAAGAAGTATAACAATAATAATATTTTTTACATAAAATACAGAGAAGCATTTTCCAAGAAGACTCCCTATCACTACTACTGTTTATCATAGCGATTATGCCATTCAAGTACGTACTAAGGAAATGTGATGCCAGATAACATTTTACATAACAGAACAAAGAACAAACCACCTGATGTATATAGACGACTTAAACCTATTTGCAACATGCACAAATGAAATCGAAAAACGGATACACACGATCACAGTCTTCACCATAACATTTTAACGGAATTCGGAATGGAAAAATATGCACTGCTTATGATGGAAAGGAGAAATCATGAGACAGCTTAGGGCCGGGAACTGCCAAACCAAATGTATATGTGGGTGCCTGGCGAATATCATACCTATAATTATTTGTGACTTCTAGAAGCAGATACAATCAAATCTACAGAAACGACAGAAAAGATTGGAGAAGAATATTTTCGATGAACAAAAAAACTCGTAAAAACGAAATTATATTGAAGAAATCTAGTAAAAATCAATAAGATAATCTTGACCATTCATAAGCTAGACAAAAGGAAATATGAAAATAATGTGCATGTACAATGCACTACACCGGAAAGATGATACTGACCGACTCTACGTTAAAAAGGAACGTTAAAAGGAACGAAGGGGAAGAAGACTGGTAAGTATAGTAGGCTGTGTGCAAGACGCAAAAAAGATTTGGAAAAATAGATAAAACACAACCGCAGCAAAAGATACCGTGAAACGGCACAATGCAGGAAGTAGTCAAACCTGAAACAAAAATTAAAATAAAAGAGAGAAAAGCTAGAGTGACAATTCATGAGAATGACAAGAGACAAGATGCATGAGAACACCTGGACATGACTAAGAACAGGACACTTGAACAGAGAAACAGAATCGCTACTGAAGGAATGCTAAGTGCAGACGCTGCGCACAAAGAATAGAGACGGTAAATCACATAATAAGTGAATGCAGCAAACTAGCCTCAAGCTAATATAAGATTAGACACGACTGCGTGTGAAACGCAATACACTAAGAACTATGAAGACGAATGTTTTGAACACGCAGACAAACCTTACAGACAAAAACTAGAGACAGTACTGGAAAACGAAAATCACAAAATCCTCTTTGATAGGAAATTACAAACAGATAAACTCTTCCAAGCAAGGAGATCGAACATCGTAATAGCGAATAATGAGAAATTGTTGATTTCGCCGTCGCAGCCGTCAAGAGTGTAACGATCAAGGAGACAGAAAAAGGAAGAAAATACACGGAAGTTGCCAGACAACTGAAAGGGATATGGAACATGTAGAAATTCAACATAATACCAAGAATCGTAGGAGCACTCGTAGCAAACCTGTAAAAAAAATTAGGAGGAATTGGAATCAAAAACTTAGACTGTGACTATACAATGGACGGCAATTTTTGAAAACAGCTGAAATCTGAGAGAAATCCTAGAATAAAGAAACCAACCCACTAAACTACGATCACTAAACAGCGACATGAAAAGTGAAACAAAAAATGGAAAAAACACAACGTACACCGAGAGAGCTTTAAATGCAAGAAATGTGATACATTGTCCCCCTCCGTTCCTAAAAAACATTATGGCATCAGCATCGGCTTATCCAACACACAGTCGTTATTAATGATCAAGGAGGATGAAAAGACCTAGAAGGGACAGCACTAACTAGACCTCAACTGAAAGAATGCGCAGAGTACTGTACCATTGGAAGAGCTTATTTCTACACAAATCCCAGAGAAGACCAATAATAGTAATGTTGGATAATGGCCCTATCGGAATTGACGTATCTGTTGGAAATCGTTGGTTTGACTTGCGCGAGTTAACGCGGGTGCAGTCGAGTGCAGAATAGGATTTGTTCTCACAGTCAGAGCTAACAGACGTGACGAGGTTACCGTGTGACGAGACCCCAGATCAAGGGTCAGTCTGCACCTGCAAGAGGCTCTGTGACGTCGCTCGTTCTCGTGAGAAGCGAGTTTTCGTCAGTCTGATTGGGAAGGCGAACCGAGTAGGACGTGCGATTCACGATGTAAAAATAAGAGAAATATTTCCCTTAAGGGAATACAAGCGAGAGAAATCATTTCCCCCATCTCTATGAATGGTTAAGAAAACATTGTTAACTAACTACGATAAAGTCGTGCTTTGCTATCTCTCTCTCTCTCTCTCGACGTAGTGAATGACCCCAGTTTAAATAACAACGCTTGTAATAAAATGAATTAAATTTAAAAGAAGAGTTTGTCTTGGGAGTGCGTCATGAGGCTTTTGTTGCAGACACGGAAGGCGTGGTTCACGGCAAGAAGGAAAGAACAAATAAATCATCCACTAGACGACACACCACCCTCTACAATAGATGAGGTAGAACACTAAGGTGTGCAACAGTAATAATATATGATGAAAGTGAAAAGAGGGGGGAATAGTAAGAACGGAGGTGAAAAATAATCGAAGGTTGCAAAAACGAGGATTCAAATTATTTGGAAAGAGACTACACAGTGTATTATTATCAAATACTACATTTAGATATAATGACAGCTGGAATTTATCGATCAGGGGTGATCGAAAAAAATCTACTGGGAACACTTACATCGCAGCCAAGAAACAAGCCACTAGCATTGGGTTAATCAAATATTACATTGACAAAACTGCAGAATCACCGATATATCGATTATGTAATGAAAGGGAAAGAACGCTATCGCATATTATATCTGAATGCCCTATATTTTATCATTGCAATATCAATATAAAAAATGGAGACTTGACAAAGTCGCTCAGGTAGTACACTGGAATATATGCAAACTTAATGAATTGGACTACAATGAGAAGTGGCATGAGAATAAACCAGAAGTTGTACAGGAGAACGACAATGTCAAGCTTCTTTTGGACATGCGCATTTAAACTGACAAGGTTCTTACACATTCCAAACCCGACTTAATCTTTTCTAAAGAAAAACAAAAGAACTTGCTTAATCATTGATAGAGCCTGCTTCTTCGATACCAGAGTACAAGAGAAAGAACAGTAAAAAATGGATATCAATATCTTAAATTTGAATTTGTAAGCCTATGAAAATGTAAAGAAGTCAAGGTGATTCTCGTTATAATTGGAACGCTTGGGACCATAACTAAAGGCCTCCATAAACAGCTTAAACAGATTGACGAGACGATTTCTGCAGAAATCTTGCCTGTTAGGAACGGCGAAAGTGTTACGGTACAGCTTGAATGTCTAAAGTCAATGGAATTTACTTAATGTTCAAAAAGACAACCTGAACTAAAAACATCCAAAAGTTGAGTATTCTATGAAATAGTAATACTACTACTAAATAATAATAATAATGATAATAATAACAACAACAACAATAATAATAATAATAGTAATAATAATAATAATAATAATAATAATAATAATAAATAGAATTATTAATTTCAAGCCTTTATGCCGTCATTATTTTACTTGTTGGTGAAACTCAAACACGTTAATTACTCTATTTTTAAAAAGTGTAAAGAGAATTAATGAGCTGAAAACGTACACATGCATACCATATACGAGGAGATGTAATTTTGTCCGAATTTCGTGTTATTAAATACGGTTACCCGGCTTAAAAGTTATGATTGCACAGGAAAAAAATAATTGGTCTATCATAAGTGTTGTTTATCGGTAGTTTCGCCATATGCAAACGTGAAACACGTAAGTTATTAAATGTAGGAAACCTAAGAACACATGGTTTACGAAAATAAATCCAAAATTGTGTGTAATGTTTAGAACGTTTTTCTTTCAAAAAGATATTTGGGGGAAATCAAATTGTTAATTTTATGCATAATTTTTATTAGGAAAACGAAATTTGATTAGTTGTGTTTTATTAGCTGTTTAATCATAAGTCGGTGCCGGATTAGTATGAAGTGATTGAATGCACAATGTAATACGTTAAAGCTACTATAATTAGATGTATTTCCTATTTCTCTGTACTTGTGTGAATGATGATTACTTAACACTCTAGGGGCGATTTACGTCTACTCCCTCTCTGAAAAAAGTAAACAAATAGAACATTGTTTATCTGAGTAAATATTAACATCGATAAACATGAATGAAACTAAATTAATTGCTTTTTAAAACACACATAACTACTTGGGCAAAGTCTCAAAAGACATAGTCTTATACGTAGCTTTTGATTAGATATGTATACGCGCTAACAGAACAGCGGCAAATGTCACTTTACAGTATTTTAAAATAACAATTATATCTATGTACGTTTTCATATATTTTCTCATTTCAAACACAAGTTGTCGTCGATTTCCCGGAGTTAATCAACGTTTACATTTGCCAATACTTACATGAGTGATCGTTTGGGACATTTCTCTAATAATCTTGGACGAGATAGTTAATACTGTGTACCTTATATCTATCTATCTATCTATCTATCTATCTATCTATCTATATATATATATATATATATATATATATTTATATATGATTGGAAATAAGAGGGTTGACTAGATTTTAAAGGTTTCGTTTGCCAACTATATCGTTGTAAATTGAAGGGCTTAAAGGAAGATCTCACTTGCCTGTAATGTCAGAGGCGAGAAGTGAGTCGTAATCTCACTCATTTTTCGGATAGATTTGTGGCAAACCAGACTTGCTAAGTGAAAGCAATAGTGCATGGTCTCTATCTCATTGAGTCGTTCCTATCAGAAATTGTTACATGCGTGTGTGTCCGCCATCGTATTAAAATATCGTACAATAAGAATTTACAGTGAAGTAATTTATTTAACCTCGGCCTTGGATAACATTCCGTGAACCATCTCAATAATCGTTATTAATATGCATCAATATTACCCTTACCGTCGCAAGTGTTTGTTCCTTACAGAAAGTCAGGATATACGTTTGTCTGCAGGCTTGCCTGGTTTAGAGACCATTCAAACCTGTGACGTAAATCATACAAACTACTTCCTTTCCTTCCCATCCTTTGATATAGTGTAGGTTCTTGCAGGTCATGTTAATCTCTGGCTTGCATACATAAGGGCATCCACAAATATTCCACTGTCCATGCTATATTTATCCAAATTTGCAAAAACAATTCGAAAGTTATCAGATCCATATAATTTGTTATTTGTGGTTATTACATATGAACTTGTCTAGTCGGTCAGGTGAGACACAAAATAAAAATAACCAACTACTCTGAAAGTATTTGAAAATGTATCGGACAGTATTGGAAAATGAAAACTTATTAATAATTCCAATCTTTCTTCGTCCATTCCAGCAATGGTTCGAGATATCTAAAATTATTTCTTGTAACTGGGTTTGAGTAATTCTGGATCCATGGAGACAAACCATCAAAGCACGAAAGACACCGAAAAGCGCAGACACTCTTTTAAGTTTTTGTTTTACGTTTGTTCACCCTAGACAATATATATTGCCACTGAACCGTACAGGGAAACTGTGATATGCGTCATATTTATAGGGAGCAGCTTAGAATATAGGGTTTGGCAGCAAGATATTTGTTCATGGTACATTTTCATTCCTGCATGTAACTACGGTCGGAGAAACAGGAAGCACGTAGGGAATTCCATACGCGGACAGTTCGAATCTTCTTCCATCTAGCAACCTTTAAAGTGAAGGGCTGTGATTTTGCTGTTAGTCGTGTGAGTACAGGATATTTCAATTGAGGGGGTCAAAAATGAAGTAACTTCGTCGGATATAACCACTGCTTCGATATGACAGAAGGTAAAGCTTGGCAGACAGTGCGTGACCTATTAGGTTAGAAATTATTTGTGCATCCTGTCCACGAGATAGAGTCAAGTAGTTGGTGTCTGTCGAGGTGCAACTCGTGTGTCACCATGAACAGTGAAATTCGCAGACACCATTTCAATTGCATTTCGCGACAGGAAGATGTAAACAACAAATACACCAAGAACCTCATTTCTTTGCATTGTTTCGAAGAATACATCCGATTGTGGAAGGCTAGAATGGCAATCTTGAATATAACAAGAGTTTCTTATTTCTTCCAGACACAAAGGACATCTGCATTCTTCAGAAATAGCAAAAAAGCAATTACAGTTAGGAACGTCTATATCTTAAATCGAAAATCTGAATGCAAATAACTTTTAAGTGTCTCGTCAATGTCTACGCAGAAGTTTTCCATTCTACGCCTTATTGTTCTCAAGATTCAAAAGTCCGCCATCTTTAATATATTTTCTACGATAATACAATAATCAAATAGAGAAGAGAATATTTGGGTATGCGGGCTCGCATCACGATAAGACACTTTCTATCATGTTGGAGGTTTCTTTTTTTAACATTTTACATTTATTCACTAAGTCTTGAAAACTTAACGGTATAAATTTATGAAAATTGTTCTGCCGATTATTATAAGAATCGCACAATTACGATGAGATAATTCAGACGGAACCTTACCTGAATCATTGGAATAGTTTATCAGTCATAAATGTATACATTATTTTTGTCTGTTATTGCTTTTACTGATAAAAACAAATAAACGAATAAAGATATCTACGATGAAGCATTTTCCAAAATGCTATATAGAGTTATCTCCCTCTCACTGATTGTCGCAGCCTATATATGTGAGAGTCTATATTTTTCTACTATGTAAAGTTAAGACGTGTTCCGCCTGTACCTTTTGCGAGAGAAAGAAAATAATCACATGCATCACAGGCTACTAAACTCACCACTATCTGAACTTTATTCACTCAAGCGTGTTTTAATAAATTGATGATTATTTTCACCATCTAACACTGAATATAATTGGGTCCACCATCGTAAACTATCCCCATAACATACTCTATAGAGGTGGTAGCAAACAATGTTTCTCTCTAATTTTGTACTGCTAACACGCACCCATCTACACCATGAACTAATAAATAACAGATAGTTTATAAAAACCTAACTATTACTATTTTCTAATCATCTGTGCGGAATGTATTATATTGTGTATTAACTAATAATACATAATACAATACATTCCGCACACATATCAAATTCCATTGATTTTCAAGAATATCGGATTACGTTATTTCTAACTATTACGTATAGACTTATTCACATTCCGGTATTTAGAGAATATATTTACGAACATAATTACTGATTGTGTTCCGTGTTTTATAATGGTGGCTACCGTCTCTTCAGCGAATCAACTTTACGTGTTAAATGGAATTCTACTATTACACATTTATTATGCCAGACTGATTCTAAAGGTATTAAATCATTGCCCTTTATTGTATACTTGATCTTTTCAGCGACTGAGAGATTAGTTTTGCCTTTTATAGAACTACTAGCCAACACTACTCGCCCTCCGGGCGGCAATTACTGAAGCTGTAGTTTTTTTACAGAAATCAAAGTAGTAATTTTCATTTGACATTTTGGTAATTTAGTGGAAATGTTTTAAAATGATGATTGTCATAGTTTTATTTGATACATTCCAATGTAAGGGGAAAATACTGTGCATGCACATCGTCAAAAAGTAAATGCATATGGTCTTTAAGATAGTAAACGTCGATGAATTTTTTTTTGTTTCAACATAAAAATTAAAATGAATCATCCATTAAAACTAGTAAAAATTTGTCTTTTTAAACATAGTTCACCTCAAACAAGGCAGGCCGCCACTGTAGATGTAAGGGGCTACTACGAAAAAGGGTGATGGTTTGGTGGGTCAACCTAAATTGGGAGCTGCGCAGCGAGTGTCTGTTTACATTTGTTTTTAATTTCTGCATGTCAATAACGTCAGGAAAAACAGGAAACAGGGAAGGGAGTTCGAGAGAACAGCAGCACGATGAAAGAAGCTTTTGGAGTAGAAAGCTCTTCGGCATCTGGGGACTTCCACAGTGAATAGATGGGATTTGGCAGATAGTCGGGTTGGTCTAGTGAATTTACGTCGTAGGGGTACCAGCGCAGCAAGCTTATCAGAGCACAATCCATTGAATTACTTGTAAAACTGATACAAATCTAAGAGGGAGAGACTAGTGGGTGATGCCCCAGCCCTGATGTGGCAACAGTACTTCATGCATGAGCGGATGGTGGCTTTGTGGATATATAGGATCATGTCAGGTGTGAGAAGTTTATCGGCACGGTAGCCCTTTGCGCTAGCCCTTGCAATGTTTTCAATGTATTTTTTTCCAATTCATGTCATCTGTGAAAGTTAGGCCGAGGAGTTTGAATGATGACTTCTCAGGTAGGGTGTTATTTGCCATGATAATTGGTGGCTGAAGAGGTGTTTTGTAGTTATTGAAGGAAAGTAGCTTTGTCTTTGCGGCATTAAAAGTTATCATCGATTTTGACCACATTCCACTACAGACTGAAAGTAATTAGCTAAGGATTCAGCTATTGCCTCAGATATGTGCGCATCGGTTTTGCCCACATGACGACAGTAGAGGGTGATGTCGTAAGCAAATATTCCTATCTCAGTCTTAATGACATCAGGAAGGTCATTTATGAAAATCAGGAACAGTAGAAATCCAAGGATGGATATCTGGGGTACACCAGAAGTTATGTCATGTTACTTAGAAGAACGGCCATCGTGGACACCCGGGACCTTTTTTTAGTTAGGAAGGATTTTATTATATTTAATATTTGTCCAGTAATACCATATGAGTGCAGTTTTAGGAGAAGCCCGTCATGCCAGACCTTGTCAAAGGCCTTGGATATGAGGGTAGGTCGATTTTGGAATCATGACAAGAGAATAGATCGTAAAGATGCAAATTTCCATAAACAATCACCACACAATATATTTTTCTCCAAAATTTTGTTGTTTTTTGAGGAATTGTACTTTAAGTGTGAAATAATCCTAGATTCTGTTAAGGTAACATTGTTACTTAACAATTTTAGCCGGTAAAATTGAGACCAGATATTATAGCAAATAAATGCAGTAAATATATGTAAGAGTATTTTTTATGTGCTATATCTATACTGTTCTCAATAAATCGAATAATAGTTACAAAAATTGAAATACTGTGATATATTTTATCTAAAATACAAATTACGATTCAAGAATCTGGTCAAATTTGTATCAAGGTAATTATTTCCATAGACCGTAATAACTTATCTCCCCTTTGTTTATATTGCTGTGTTGTCAAACATCGTTCAATAATACAACACACATGTAATATATTATACATTTTTATATATTATATATTTTTAATTAAAATATACTTATTTAAAACGTATATAATATATGTATTTTTTATAGTAACTTGTAATTTTTCTTTCATGTAAGAAGTTATCGTTTTTTTCACACGTGGAATTTAGCCGTTCGGTCGTTTACTAGATAAGTCGTATCTTTTAATACAATGTGTCTTGTTTTTAAATTAAAACATACCTCATTATTTAAATAAAATGTTTTATTATACACTGTTGTAATTTTTTTCGATTTCAAAGTTATTGTTTATCATTCTTAAAATTCAAAATGTATATCTGTTATATCGTCGGTAAGGCAGTGAACTGCTAGACTCGGCAATTTTTATTTTTGTTCCAATGAACAGTTCCCCCACATAAAAAACGAACTCTACCTTCGTAGTATAACATTTTAATTAAATCAATATTTTTTAATTAAAATAAACTTACTTATTTTTTAAAATGATGTAATAAACAGCGTTTTAATTATTTTATATTTTTTAATTCATGTGTTTCATTCTTAAATTTTTAAGTTTTGTCCACGGTCAGTGAAAAAGAGATCCCCATAGACTAAGGCAATTCCTCACCTGAAAAACCCACTTTGTGTCTCAGTCTGACCTCGTGGGTAGGCAAGTAAATAGACTTAATTACTTAAAATAATGGTGGTGTATTTTTTCATTAAAAAAGTTATTCACAAAACCTTACACGTGGATTTATTCAGTGTATTTTAATCAAACCTGTTATTTTTTTTATTAAAATAGATTTAATTATTAATAAATAAATCACTGGTAATGTTTCATTTTTAAATTTGTTTTTTGTTCCTCTAATGTGTTACCATTTACCAAGGCCAAAACGACTCAAGTATAAAGATGGGTGGATTTTATTTGTTCCTATTTTATTTTCAATTTTAATTTGGAAATATTCATTCAATATGTGTAACTTCTGATATTCTACAATATATTTCCTTTTAAGATATTTCAAGATAAATGGTTGGAAAAAGACGCAGAATTTCTACTCGCAGGTCCACCTGCCCTATTAAATAAAACGGAACCCCCAATTTCTCGACAAGTTATCCAATACAGCTATTTCCTTATGAATACACGGCCACACTTGACAGATTTTGCTATTTCTACATTAATAGCAAAGGGCATGGTTGGCACTTGGAAGGCAGTAAACCCTCGTTTACCTATATTAAGTGAAAGATCTATTGCAACTAAGGTGAACATCATCTGTTTCCGGAAAGCAACACAAATAAATAGAAAATCTCTCCCTGCAGCCCAGGAAAAAACATTTACAGGAAAAGCTAGACACACTGTTTGATATCGCTTCTTGTACGTGTAAACTGTGGGTGAAATGTCTCGTTGCAGACATAAAAAAGGATTAGGGTTAGGGCAATGTGTCTTCTCAAATCTAATGTCAATATAAAAGATATCATAATTGATAAATGTAAACTAGATATAGCAAAGGCAAGAATGAAGGAAAATGCCCATCAAAGACATGATGAAACAGTGGGAAACCTTGTTTGCATTGGGGTTGAAGGAAGAAATGATGAATACACACTGTTGTATAAAAAGAATTTGGGGCACAATGGAGAGAACATATTTTAAAAAGCAAAGGAACCAGAACTCCACATGACCTTCACAAAGGAGATGGAACACAAAAGTGAATATCTCACTCATAGGATAATCCCTAATAATGGTGCAACTAGTGATGTTCTTGCAGAAGTTGCTGGTGTTTTGAAAGAATGCAACAGTGTATCTACAATTAAGGCTATTCTAGTAGCCAACACCAATACCAATACATATTGTGAGGCTGGAGAAAAGTACACACCATTGGCTGCTCTTTACATAAAAACGAACTTCCATTTAGAGCTCTTTTTAGATATATCGATGTAACAACAAGAAGTCCTACAACTTTCACTGGTCCTCTAGGTAAATTATCTGGTAATGACTATAACGATTTACCACAAGAAGCATTTACACCGGTTGGTTGTCCTCTGGGTGTTCGTTTTACTACTGAGGAAATAAACGAACTGACCTGTGACCAGAGATTTCTATTAGAATATACAATAGGTATTTCTAGGGGAAAAGTTGACCCTAAATTTGCTGCATGGAAAATTGGGCTAATAAATCAGGCAAGATTGTTAACTTTAGCCATCAGACTAATGTGCTTATGGACACGAGGTGCTTATCCACAAGAAATGTCTGGCAAACTTCACAGCTTTATTAGATTCATAATCGAAGTATATGCTGGCTTGAAATAAAAAGGGATAATAAGTTTCATAACCAGCAAGTGTATATTTTAATATTATCAATAGGATCAAGAAACAGCCACCTGTAATACAACACATTGCATTAAAAAGTTTACAGCATAATGCTTTTGCTTTACTGCCTGAAAATGTGTTGTATGCGATGGTAAAATCAAACGAACTGGCAGTGAGAGAAGAAGCAATAAAATAAAATGCTGTCTATTAGGTAAGTAAATATTTCTTCATATAAAATTGATAATTTGGTTATGTCGATTTATCGAATCAGTTAAAATTTCTATTCGAATTTCATCAGAAAAATTAAAGTAGGTATGATTACATTTTTAAGTTAACTCAATAAATTAACATTTTTTTTTTCAGGAGTGGGTAGCCAGCCAATAAAAGATTTCAAAAAATAACACACATCAATTTTAACGCCAATAATTGGTATGAATTGATTAACCTTTCGCAAAATCGAGTGTGCGAACCTGCATTTACAGAATTATTTTCTGAAGATGAACAAAGCTGAAGTTGCCAAATTTGCCCTCACATTCTCAAAGTGTTGAAAGGCAGTAAAGTTAACAACAATGTATGGGGTTGAAGCAAGACACAAGCATATACTAGCAAAGGTGTTGTGCCATAAAATGAGGCTTTTATTTGCTTCTAAGGGATCATATATAGAGAAATTTAATACCATATGTTAATTACACACACAATTACTTTTATAATGCATTATTGTACATAATTAACATTTTCAGTCTGACACTTATTAGAGACATTTTTTCTTAGTTTTCATTTTCAAATATCTCCTCCATAGGTCTTTTGAGAAATGTTAAAATTAAAATTGTGTTTTCTAAATCAAATGATCCTCTACTTTGAACCCAGAAGTATACAATCTTGTTTTTTGTCTCATTTATAACAAAAAGTAATTATCTGTTCTTTCAAAATGTTATTAATGCATAAGGTAAAAATTAAGATGTCGGTGCTTGGATGGGGGCTAATTATTAATTTTTATTTGTTTGACTTTATTCATTTCATTTAAATGAAACAAAACCACAACTTTTTCTGGTTTGAACATTGAAATTCATGAATTTTCTAACTATTTCATCAGCTAAATGTTTCACAAATGAGGATTGTTCAGTACATTTATGGAGACGATCTTTGATTTTATTTCCTCAAAACACCGTTCAAGTAAAAGAGATCTAATTTTTGGTATGAGTATTTATTATACCAATACACAACTTTCCTTATTAAACGCAAGTTGAATTTTTTTTAAAGTTAAAAATCGACTTCCCTATTGGATGTATCGAGCGCTAACACCGTTATATAATAAAATGAATAAACATGAGCGTGAATCGTCGATGAGTCAAATACTCCGCTTTTATATTACTGAGTAATTCGAAATGGGTACTTTGTACTTTTCACCTTTATTATAAAAGAAAGAAAAATACGTAAAGAATATTAAATAACATATTTTTTTTGTGATTTAGAAAGATTAGAAGAAGTATATTTCTTCTCTATGACACCTATTTTAATTCATCATCATCATCATCATCATCATCATCATCATCATCATCATCACTCAATGTTAACTCCTTGGCCTTTTGGCAAGGAGCAACATGTAGTATAAGTACTGAATCTAACGCTCTGTTGTTATGTTTTCTGTCAGTGAAGGGGAAATACTTCCTGACCGAGGCAATTGAAATATTTGTTCCAATTCAGAGTACCCATTTTAGGGGAGCTGGATTCTCCCCACATTAAACATTGACAGTGTCCCTAACTCTGCTCTCGTTGGGGGAAGTAAATAGGAATAGGAACAGCAACAACAACAACCACAACAACCAACAGCAACAAATTTATTAAAATAATAATAAACGCATGTATTTAATTATTAACAGATTAGAAAATATCAATTCATTAGAAACTTAAACATTAATAAATATGCAAATGAGAGGCTGAAAATATGATATCATGATGAACGAACTACATACACTGACCCCACCCCTAAGAAAGGGTTAATGCCTCGGAAGATGATATTATTACAACATGATAGTGAACTAACTCTCCCTAAACACAAAAATGGTAATCCTGAGAAAATGGTATCATGGGGAACGAATGTATACTGCACGGCATTCTCCCCGAAGAGTGGGTAATGCTTGGAGGAATGTATCATAACGAGTGAAAAAATACTACAGAGAATTAAATAAGCATAAATCGTTTTCATGTTAATATAGTTAGTATCTGTGAAAAAGCTTTTGAATTTATTTATTTAGATAATATTAAAAACCATGGAAAGTTTCATTGTCCACGTGAAACGCTTACATGAAAATTGGCTGGAAAAATATAGTCCCCATCTTTATAAACAAAGATAAATATGCTGGCAAGGAAAAACGATAGCTTTAATACTTTTCTAGTTAAAAAATACATGTTTATTATAAACTTGAGTTATCGTTCTTACTCAGTTAGTATGATTGTAAACGAACATATACTAAACTGCCCCCTCCCTGACAGACTATAATATCATGATGAACGAACATGACTTCACTCCACGAAAAAAGGAGGAATTCATTCTTGCGTGAACGTTATTATTAGAACCGAGCCGATACTACACTACCTCCTCATAAAAGATATTCTGACTAAATCGAGTCTTGGGGATTTTTCTTGAGAAAGTCCATTTTCAAAGTGTATTTTTGTCTGTTTGACACCTCCGTTTGTTTTTCTTTGAGAGAACATTTTTTTATAGAAGACACAATGATCTTGCCAGCTCTTTGACTTATGCCAATGTAGATGTATAGTTTACGAGTTTGTTTATTTCTGTACAGCCTAGCTTGACCAATTGTCACCAAATTTGATCAATATATCAGTCATGGTTCAACTTAAATCTGATTTTTTGGATTTCTTGGCAAAAGGTCACGTAAAACGTGAACATTGCCCTTTCGGCGGTAAATTCAGTTCTCTTTAGTGTAGAGACTCGCTACCTGACTCATATTGTTGCCAATGAAGTACCGCATTTTCTCTTACTTTTGTCGGAATTTCACATTCCGAGTTTCCTAAATTTGATGTAGGGATCTGATACTTTTTAATGACAGTAAAAGCCATACACAATGTCAACCTTATCAAATAAATAGTTTTTAAGTTATCAAAGTTTCCATGGAATAACTTAGGAAATACACCATACACTATTAAGAAGTAAGACCTAGATGAAACTCTGTCTCATCCTTACATTGTCAGGTTGAAGAATGGAGGCTAACTTCTCACTAATGTTCTTGGTATACTATTGAAAATATCTTAACCGATTTTTCCCGTGTTTCATTGTCAGCTCTTGTCCTTTAAAAATAAATCCATAGAAAATTACACATTTATTTGTTTAAAAAACATATTAATAAACAAAAAATAAAAAGGTATTATTCTTAAGTAGAAGTCACGTCTTATTACTTTTGATTTTCACTTTCTTTTTACAATCAGAATCCGCCATTATCTCCCTTAAAATAGAAGCAGCATATTTTACATTTACAGATAGTAGTACTGTGAAAATTATTTTATGGAAATAGCTATAGAGACGGCATGAAGCCACTTGATCTATGCAGCTAACAAGAACGAAATATGATCATCGCAAAGACAGTACAATCCTATTGGTCTTAATCTTAAAACGATTACGACCATAGGTAGGAGGAAACAGTAAGCGGGAAGAGAGTTCAACAATCCTGAAATTCTTTGAAAGAAGCTACTGGAATAGAACGTTGTATTACAATGACGTATCAAAAAAGTGCATTCATTGAGACAACGCGACTAACAAGTCAAACGACCTGGCACGATTGAATCAGGGAATAGATAAGACAATACTTAAGAAAACATGACATGATAGTATTTATAGAAAACACTGAGATAGGTCACATCACGTCTGTGAGAAATAGTGCAGAGAAGAAAACAACGGGTGTGGTTAATCAAATTATAGATATGTTTCAGCATCTTATCAATAAGTTCCAATGGGACAGAAGTTCACCAGCACAAATATGACAACAGTACTCCATATATAGTATAATAGTAAGTTTTATCTTTCTTTAAACATATGTCACTTTCCAAAATGTACAGTTTACTCACAATAACACAGTTGAAAAGTTAATTTGTGAGATATTAATCTCTAATACAACCTCTTATATAATATTGCCCTCACGCATACACCCCAGTGTCTATAGTTGGGAATTGGATTAATATTGAGATTCACATGCATACATAAAACACGACTAAATTAGTAAAAATGATTACAGTTATGAACAAAAGATTGAATATTACAATTAACCTTAGGATTGACTCAAAACACCACTGATAAAATATTTAATAATATTCACAATCCTTTCTGAAATTAACTTCTATTTCAGACAAATCAACTTCTTTTTATATGCTAGAATTGTCCACAAAATTTCAGTCATGGATATTCAACAGTTGATGTTTTATACACGTTTAATCATGAACACACGTTGATACGACGGGTGCAACAGAAATAAGAAAGCACCTGAAGAAATTCACTACAACCAACACAAAATGTATGAGCAGCCCTGTCAGCATTCACAAATTAGAAAAATGCTGACGCCTTTTCACAGAGAGAGGGTAATGTCTGGGAGGATGGACCTCCTAGAACTGCACTGACAAATACCTCAACCTGACAGAAGCAACATCACAAATTCGAAAAAAAAACTGCTTCAGACTCCGTGGGACTGGTTTTCTATGACATATCTTCGATTGCAATGCACAAAAGAATGAGAAGTGATTTACTAAAATGTTTAAATTATTAATTACATTTCTTACTATGAAATACATATTTAATAGTTATTCTCTATCCACAAGATAATTGAAAAAAAAACAACTAAATCTATTGACCGGTTATACATGTTTCCGCTGATAAAGTAATTTTTCACGTACGAGAATCCATATCAGCTTAAAAACTGCAATACTGTTGACTATTTTAGACGGAATAAATTGATTTAAAAAATGAAGGTAAAAAGATAAAAATGTTATTTAATTTTAAAAATTATCATATGAAATAATTGACCAATATTTTGCTATGTATATAAATATATATATATATATATATATATATATATATATATATATATATATATATATATATATATATATATATGTTTTATCTACATACGAATACGTTTCATTATTACTGAAATCGTCAGTGTAGAAAGGATTATTTATACCGGTCCCCGGACTCAAACACTGGAACATGCATATATATATATATATATATACATATATATATATATATATATATATATATATATATATATATATATAAAGTAACACGCAATCACATAATCACCGGTGCAATAATTTATTTAAACCTTCCGGCATTGTCAAAAATTCAAGTGAGGCCAATCTTAGGTCATTTTGAGATACCTTGACTACCTTTCATGCCCTCTATATACTGTCCTTAAAATTCCCCCTCTCTCTATATATATCTATTGCTCTCTTTCCCCCTCTCTGTATTACCTTCCGTTATAAATCGTGCCATGTCCTCTTCTCTAAAATTATATATTAAATATGTTTCCAATCTCTTCCTCTTATATTTACGTCTCAAACAATTCATTCCCCCTCTCTCTAAATATGTATCAGATATGTTGTCGCTCTCTCTATATGTATATTAAATTGGTGAGGGTAAATTTCCATTTTGTCATTTTCAAAAATGTAATCACCTCACTTGGATACTTTACAATTCCTGAAAGTTACAAATTAATTATTGACCGGTGATTCTGTGATTCTGTGTTTCTGTGTCACTTTATTTTATTTTATTCGTGCTCTGTTTATTGAATTGAGTTCTCATACACGGATTTCTTTCTGGAATGTATTTCACTATAACAAAACTTATATATATACATATATATATATATATATATATATATATATATATATATATATATATATATATATTTTAATAGTTTAAATTTGTTTGTAAGAAAATAAATTTTTTTACGGTTTGAATTGAGAAGGTCGGTAAAACAGCAGTTCCTAAATGTGCGCGATAAGTAAATACACTAAATAAATATCTTATTATATTATTAGTAATATCAGAGCGTATCACCATTCATGACTACTTTTAATATATAATTGATTTAACTGAACTTCAGAACTCGCGATAAAAAAAACACGTTGTTATCTCTTTTTGGTAAACTATCGTATAAAATATTTTACAGATACTTTGCTGTGTATATTGATGTCTTAATAATACCAATTTATGTGCACTAAAATAAATTTGTCTCAGGTTTGAACAAAGACGTCGTTAAAAAAGCGATCTCTCCAAAATAAGCGCGAGAAGCAAATAAAATGCATAATTATCTATAGTGAAACCTTCCTGTATTTTATTGCTTAGCATATTTGACGTCAAAGTTGTTGACTAACCTATTACATATATATATATATATATATATATATATATATATATAATTGATTTACTCAACCTTACTATGTAATCGATACTGTACCTACAATTCATAAAATGATAGGCGACGTGTATTGAAATGAAACAGTTGAAACTAAGATGAAGTAGGCATAGCATCAAATTGAATTCATAGAAAATGACATGCTAATCCTGATATATACCCCAAGTAAAATAAATCTTAATAAGTAAGTGTCACTTATTGAATGACAAGCTATTTTATTAAAATAAATGGAAGTGTAATAATGTTGTTTTATTTAAAGTGTTCCCTCTAATTTAGATATCACACCGAAAAAATATGCTCTCTTTATATATATATATATATATATATATATATATATATATATATATACACACTTGCATGGGTATCTGTTATTTCCTGGTACAATTAGGAACATAGTAGAAAAAAGTGCGTGTTACATCTTTATGTGAAAACTACCATTTTAAGTCCGTTATCTATTTTTATATATTCCCTATTTATATTTTCCCACATCCCTCTTCGCTGTCCCACTTCCATTTCCGACCAGCACATTCCTAGTCTTAAAAAAATAATAATAATATAAGTAATTCACGTGAGCTTTAAGTTTTTAAGTTATTGCTTCGGAAACATATCGATATTTTTGCTTTCTTTCCTTAAAAATATAATGATGTCCAATTTGTTTTTATTGATTCCTAGTCAATGTGTTATCTTCCCCTTAATAATATAATTGTTGTAGACCCGTGCTAGCGGTCGCAAAGAAATGAACCACAAATAGTGACAGGGTTAAAATATAACAATGTATTTATCATAAAGCAATACAGAACGCCACTAATGTGGTAGGAGATGTACGGGTTCATAACATGCGGTAAAACATGGTATGAAGGTCTCTCTGAGTCTCTGCAACACGTGGTATTTATTATACCAGGTTGATACAATCAGTTCTCCAATAGGGGTGATTTGTACCCCACAACAATAATGAAATCTATATTTATGTTAGTGTATTCCCGATCAACGCTGTTCTTGTCTCCCACTTCTCCGTCAAGTATATATCAAATAGGTAATGTAATACTGTATTATTGCACTCATCTGCTCTATATAAGATATTAAGAACTGCCTCCTGATCAACGCAAGTAACCTTTTCTGGTATAAACACATAAACAAATACAGTAATGTGTTTCTCCCGGAAAGCACGACGTTTAAAACCAACTTCTCTATGTAGGATTGCTCTATCTCAGGATATTAATTACTCGCGGATAACGCCCCGTAAACACACCTGTCTATCTTGGATATTAATCAATTTGGATTTACTTATACAACTTGCCAAGATATAATACTGTAATATTATTAGTATTACTACGGGCAACACTGAGTTTGCAAAAGACAAAGAAGTTCTTTCTTCAGGAAACGCTGTGTTTACACACACTAGCTTTATGTAGGATGTACACCACTGTGTCTTACTATATACTACCATATACTACTTACCAAATAAAATTAAGTACGGCTCCAGAGCACTACTATAACCACCCTTTCCGAGTGTTCCCCCTCCTATTCAAAATATATTTACTTTGCATTATAACAACCTTTTGAAGGATAGATTTTTTTATGAGTACATATTTTGTCCGAATAAATACGATCCCAGCTTATTTCTTATATGTAAATAGATAACATTTACAGATAATAACATTTTTGGTTCAAAATTAAAATGTAAAAAGTCAAAATTATATTCTATTTTACTATAACTAAACTCATAAGCATAAGTTATTTCGGCTAGATTTCTTGGTTTTAATGTTTTTTCATTTAATTAAAAATATTTTCACTATCAAGTGTACCGTAACGTATTTTGTTTAATTCAACCCACTTATTAGGGCAAATAAGTGTCAACATACATACACAGATTTGCATATATTATTGTTGTATAGTTTTTTTATAATATGAAGACTTATTTAAATAACTTCTATTTCCTTACCGAATAGTACTTACTTGTATTTCTCTACTTAATCGTGTTTTCCTATAGAAAGTGCTTGATTAAGCGCCAATCTTTTATTCCTCTATGTCAGGCATCCACAGCTAAGAAGTGGATTAATACGACAATTGCTAGGCACTTTCTAGTCTGGCTCAGTGTGCCTAGTGTACAGAGCAATTTTCAATGAGCATAGTTTATTTCCGTCTGTTAAACGCATTACAACGGTACTACTTCATTAAAGACTACAGCATGGTCGTTTCAAATCCAATGTCAAAAAACACTTCCAATAAACCATACGCAAAAGTAATCAAACTTTAAATTCCACTGATAATTTTCAATCTTCTCATAATTCTTCATCATCAACCGATGATTCATACTCTTCTTAAAACCTTATCATTGAGAGGCTATATGCCATGATTAGATGTTATTCGAAAACAAAGCTTTAGATGTGACAGGCCGACCAATCATAAAAAAGCTTCTTATATCGATACGAGGACGCATAAAAACCTGTTACTCGACTTTTAAAATGTATAATATTCATATAATATCATACATAAATTTAATACATTGGTAATCATTGTGATTTTCTCACTGACCTGTAAATATTTGCCTCGGTCTTTCTATTACCGATCTAAGTTAATATTTAAAATACGTGACATGTTGGGACAATCATTGAGTCCGGCTTCATTGTTTGAATAAAAAATTCAGTTTGCAAAAGAAGTTAAACATAAAAATAAAAATACACAATCAAAAATGGGTCTATTTTTTCTCGCTATCCTGCTTCTCCCCCTCCTGCTTCTATCTGCCCCTTTCCCCATTTTCCTTTACGCTTGCGGGTTGTGGTAATATTCCCTTTTGATTATTCCAATGTTTTTTTTTATTATTTTGTTTCTTTATTACATTCAACTATTGATACTTGGAGCGAGAGAAAGAGAGAGAGACACACACACATACACACACACACATTATATATATATATATATATATATATATATATATATATATATATATATATATATATATATGCATGTTTGATTACACAGGAGTGCCAACTTCTGCTTATTCAGCTTTTGATCCGTTTTTCTCGTCTTCGTACGACGAATTTGATTTTATAATCCTAGGAGTGTAAGAAATCTGCGTATTTTACGCGAACGTTTTCGACCGACATCGGTCGTCGTCAGGCGGTTGCAAAATGAAATAAATTGGTGAATCTATCAAGAGGGCACTGTTTTAAATTATTTCGACATCACTTCAATACACCTTCACCCCCCTCATAACGAGGATGGTTGATGTTTGGTTTATTAATGCGTATAAACAATGCTTCCGTTATGGGGATCAAAAGCTGAATAGCAGAAGTTGGCACTCCTGTTTAATCAAACATGCATAAAAGAAGGAATGCTGCCCAATTATACAAATATATATATATATATATATATATATATATATATATATATATATAAAGAGGGAGAGATAGAGAGAGAGAAAGAAAAGGAAGGAAAGATCAAGCAGCGATAGTGAGAGATAGTGCATGAAATAAAAGCGGGTGTCAAACAGCATACAGTGAAAGAGGGTGAATATGAGAGCTAGAAAGTTAGTAAAAGATTGGTCATTTGATGATACAAAGTAAATACGACATTTCACTTCATTTTATTTAGAACATGAACATTATAGAAAAGTAAAGGAATGTTAAGTGCCCCATTTTTTGTAAGCAAATGTATACAGGGTATCCCATTGTCTAGAGGGGATTAATAGCTATAATCTACTGGCATTCACTTCAATTAATGTTAGTGTATTTACATACCCTACAACCCAATTTACGCTGAGTACATCCTTGGGCCCAAACCCTTAAATTGTATTTTATAAAATGCAAGAAAATGAGAATTAAAAGGGAATATGGTGGTATTGTCTACGGCAAAAGGACATAGAGTTCTTAATAGATTAAATGTATGTGTACCTAACATATATTGCGTACTCAAAACATATAAGAAACGCAGAATAAATTTGTATTTTCACAGAATATATATATATATATATATATATATATATATATATATTATTCATTTTATACGTACAAATTCAGACACGATTCAGTTATACATTGCGATTTACTGTTAACTTGGAAGGAAGTTAATTCTAATTCCACGTAAAATTTATATAAGAAACTGATCCTTGATTTTAAAATCTGAAAAACTCAATTTTGATTATGTATTTTTTTTCGGATATATTTCCAGGCTACTTACATGTAATCGCCCCAAAAGTGCAATGTGAAGTATTTGAGGAGTTAAACTTAAATACGTCTCTTTATAATTTAAAACAACTTATCTTTACGGTAAACCAGGATAAAATAGGGCACTTTTTTTGGTGTTTTCTGTCTTTGACATCTGACTACTTCTCCAAAACTACAAGCATAAAGTGGGGAATTTGCTTAGCGTAGCAAATGGGTTCTAAGCATTCAATCAAATAAAGATAATGCACCGTAGACTTTTCTTTACGTACTAAAATGTCCAAAATTTTATGAGGTTCCTTACGTATATTGAAAAAATACCGGATTGAATAGGACCGCATATATTAAGAGTTTAAAGATCACCGTAAATATCATTAAATATTTGTCTCTGAGATGAAGTTAATTTATTCTTGCATCCATTTAATCTCGTGGTAACACACATGGCACACATACCCGTTACAGATGTCACATATTAACAAAATTATATCCTAAGGTCACAGATGTGAAACAAACATAAAATTAAGGTATACTATGTTTATTCATGAAACTTACTATACGATGAATGTTTTATGTTGATTTGAAAGTTTTTCTTTGTTTCACGTTTGTTAAAAACTATATACTTTTTCATTAATTTTTCATTATATTTACTTCGTAACTAAACAATAGGGTACTTCTGCACTTTACGCACCGTGCTATTTTTTAGATAGAATTTTAAAGTTAAATCTAATTTTTACGGTATCTTTTGTTTATTAAAGTGTAAGGTGAATGTACAGAATAGTGCAAACAGCCACATACCCAGAGTTAAGAATAGCTTTCTAAATAATAATATTATTTCAGCACGGTCCGTAAACTGCATAAGTACAAAAATAAATATTGTTTCATTGAAAATACCATACCATAACTGTTTTGTTCTCTATGTAATTTTTTTTCTTAGTTTTAAATATATTTGCTAGCTAAGTTTTCGTTCAGCACCCTCCGCGCTTTAAGTCAGCTGCCGACATATGTTGGCGAAACGTCTTTTTTTAACGCGGTCCGTAAATTGCAGGAGTACCGATAAAAACAGTTAAGTATATTTGAAACTTAAAATATTTAACTGAATAAATGCGATAAACAGGGCAAACAACAATTATTTTAGAATTTAGAGTATATCAGTTTCGTATATTAATTTAATATAAAATGATACCCCTGATTTTCCGGACATTCTAGCATTTTTGAGAGCATTAACCAATCTCTCTGTATTATCTATGGGAGCTATATCAGCTGCGTTTATTTTTAGTGGGGATTGATTTTAGGCGATTACATGTTGTTTTAATTTCTTCGCCACTCGGACATAGGGTTAGTTTTTAAAATGTGGTTGAATGCTCTAAACTGTTAGAATGACCCGGAAATGGGGGATCAGTTTACGTTAAATTTATATATGAAACTGATACGCTATTTTAAATTCTTAAATAATTTTTTTTTTTTTTTTGGGGGGGGGGCTTCCTTCTTTCCGTTTTCCAATGTGTTTACATGTAAAAAAGCAACATCTCATTGCGGGGGTAGCGATGGGTATGAACCTGTAAATTTTACCATATTTTATTTTTTAAAAAAAATAAAATCTTTTTACTAATACTTCCATTTTCCTCATTACTTTAAACAATTGAATTGTTTCGCTGTTTACCTTTCACGTGATTAGTAATAACTACTGTTTTAAATCAGCGAATTGAATATCTTACTTTCATTGCATTAATAAGACATTAAACGTGTGGGTATTATTATAGATTAACCCCCTTAGCTATTCCCCGCAAAAATATTAGATTCTACATACGTGTGAAGACCCCAGAAAATCTGGCGGCAAGAAAAAGAAACAACATGAAAACAATTATTTCAGAATTTAAGTGGGTGGGGACATCAGTTTCGCATATAAATTTAACATAAAATGATCTGTCATTTCGGGGTTAAAGCAGAAAACAATTTTCTTTTATTTTTGCTATGGTAGATACATTTTGTACGTTCTATTTTTAAGGGGGCTAATTTTAAGCAAACACATATGGTTTTACGACCATGCAAGTCGGACTTAGTGGTAAAAAATAATACATTAGTTATTCAAGTTAGAATGGCCCGGGAATGAAGAGTCATTTCATGTACACACGAAGCTGATCCCTAATCTAAACTTTAAAAGAATTGCTGTGTTTGTTTATTGTTTAATTATTTCCTAAAAAATGTGTAGAACAATTTAGAAGAGAGCGTTAATCTACAAATTTTCTCAAAGTTTGTTGCTTAAATTATAGAATTCTCTGAATAAAAAAAAATATGTGTTTAACTTTAGGCACGTCACTCCTACTTCGGATGTATTGCTGCCCGGAGGGCAGATAGGTTTTGTTTGTTAAATTATAAAAGAAGATACACGGAAAAAATAGATACATATAATATAGGAGAAAGAGATGCGGGGAAAAGAGAGAGGGATGAAGAAAGAAGAAAGTGTCAATTGTTACATAGATGCTATGGGAATAACTCTCTTAATTAATTCTGTTATTGTTTTTGGATAGTTTTTGATGACTTTTTCAATCAATCGTTTTAATCGTTAGAGGAGTGTTTTATGTTTATCTATTAGTGGATAATAATTTGACGTTAAATAGAATGGCAAAAATATGCTCCTTCCGGTCGCATATTTTGTCTTGTTGTGTTATTTAATTGCTCAGTAAAATGTGTTTGTTTGTGTTTTTTACAAGAAAAAGAAAGTAAACTACCCCATCCTTTATTTTAATAAATAAAACACAAGATAATTAATACATAGTGTTTAAACAAAAATTACCCTTTACGGCGTAAAATGTAAAACGAAAAAATACTTCACTCGTTTAAGGTCGTAAAAAGATGATAGTATTTGAAGTTTTTACAATCGAAACAAAAGATGTACCTAAAATAAAATCAACAATTAAAAAAAATAAAATACACTAAACAGGATTCTAAATACAGTCATTTAATTGGTCAGTAACATGTGTTATTTTTTTTACCAAAAACATAGTAATTTTTAAATCAATTATTTTTTTAATTAATTAATTTCATTCAATAAATGTTCGCTTTAAAATATAATTTCTAAAAATATTTAAAAAACGGTACTCGTATAGCTAATGCGCCAGATTTTCGTGACTTCGCGTCGGCAACGATCGGGCAAGTCTCGGAAGCGCCCAAGAGCTGACAAAGTATTAATCAATCAGGTGCAGCATTCATTTGCCAAGCAAGCTATAACAAGCAGCCGACAATATTTTGAATAAAACAATAATCGCGTTCTATTGCAACAACAATGAATTATTATCAGCTGTGTCAGGTCGTCAACTCTTCGGAAGAACTAATTCAAAATCATAACATTTTTATTTATTTCTTGACTTTATGTTAAAAAAAATTGACAACATTTTACCCCCTCCCCCAGCAAGCATTATGTTAACAAACAACTCAAAACATGTACATCTACACAGTTGATTGACAATGGTTCATTTGGCCAACCAAAAAATAAAAATTTATATTTATTTATAGTTCTTCACCTAAGGGGTGTTCGTTATCTTTTTTATCTATGTATTTTTTCTTTGAAAGTCTTCTATTAATCGCCTGGAAGTTTCAGCTTTGTTCTCATTTCGTTTCGCCAGCTCTCGGGGGCTTCCTCGACACGCCCGATCGTTCCCGACGCGAAGTCACAGAAATCTTGAGCATCAGCAATAAGAGTACAAACAAACAAACCCAAAAGGTTTTAATAAAACAATCAAATTAAATATATCATTTTTGAGCAACTCGTAAACGCGTGCCCACCTCACTCTCTCTTCCGTCTTTCTCTCTCCTTTTCTCTCTCACTTTTTCTCTCTTTTTTTCTCTCTTACTTTTTCTTTATCTCTCTCGTTTTCTTTCTGTCTCTCTCTTTCTAGAAATAGAACTTTCTGTGCGTTCTAAAATATCAGAGGACGGGTAACCAAATGTGTGAGAGTATCGAACAGCCCCACGGGAGTTGAATTCTAAGATACAGCGCTAGTATCAATGGAGAGAAAGAAAACCGTAAAATCACTCGACGATATAAGAACTGCTGTGTTTCACAAGAGCTGTGGACCGCTGGGTAATAAAACCTCAGGTCGCCTTTAGCAAGCCCCAGTGAGAGAAATAGAATCACTTCTCAAGTGATGATACGTAATTAAGCCATATATTTTATAGTGACAATTTTAAATGTAGATAAGACCGGTGGCGGCCGTAATAGTTTTTCAGAGACAAAGGAAGCATAGATCAACTGTTGGAAATATTTGCTTTCATGGACTCCCATAGAGAGAAAGAAATTACTACTTCATGTAGATAAGGCCGCTGGCGTCCGTAATTTTTTTCAGCGACAAAATAAAAATCAGTCAGCCGTTGGATAGGACTGCCTTTATGGAATCCCATAGAGAGAAATAAATTGTTTCTCAAGTGTAAATATAGAATTACTTCTCAAGTGTCAATAAAATTAAGTCAATTCTTTTTAGTGATGCTTCCGTGTGTAGATAAGGCCGGTGGCGGCCGTAATTGTTTTTCAAAAACACACGAAAAATCCGGTGGCGGGTCCCAATAAAAGAGAATACAGAACAGGTTGAGTCAGTCTGTCAGTCAGTCAATTAGCGAGATAACTGAACGAAGGGGTTCGCTTCTGTACACCCCACCGAAAACATCACATCAGTCCGTTTGTATTCTTTTCTCGACCAGAAATTAGAACAGATTTCGCTGACCAACAATCTAGTCGCCCAGAATTACCAGGGTCCGTCAGTCCAACTAAAATACACAGAGTTGAACTTTAATATTATTGAGCAGCTTTGCTTTGTAGACAAACAAGTGTAAACTATTTTTTAAAACTTTTTAAATAAGTATTCTTTTAAGAAAAGCACAACGGACCACGTTGTTACAGACTTAATCCTTTTTGTTCAACTGTTCCGCATAAAATGACCCTTTACTTCACAGCGATACCAAGTTGCGGATCCAACACGGCTGATCGCTCACTGATCTAAACAAACACAACGTGTGAGTGAGTGATCGCTTGACCAGGCGTTTCGACATCTGCGACCTTTATCAGGGCGGAAACTTTTCTCGAACAGTACCGGGTGACACATCGACCCCAGGAACGACCGAACTGGTAACGTCACGAAAATTGGAGGAGTGCGGTACAAATGTTGGAATGACCGCCGTCTTTTCCGTCTAATTCCATTACAATCTAATTTAATTATATGACTTAATTATATAGATTAAAATACATCTGGAAATCTGAAAAAAAAACAATCACGGTTGTATATTTGCAAACTGTCAATTTATTAGAAGCTTAAAAACAAATTAATTATGTAAATTTGAAAGACGCGTGATGTTTGGAGAAGCTTAGGAATGGGTGTATATAAGAGCTGATAGATATAAGAATAGAGCGATCAAAACAAATAATACAGTTTCGGCTTCAGACAGATAAACAGACAGATAAATAATCTCGAATGTTATAGAGAGTTGAGAAATGTGCTTCCAGTACTAAATGATTTCGTATTTGCTTACGTTTCACTTTTATTGTCGGCAAAATCTCGTGAATTAGTGACATTAGATTCGTTTAATTATTTTATTTGATGAAATAAAGTATCAGTTAAAAGTAATATTTTTCTTAAAAAAGAATTATTGTAGTTAAAGAAATTACTTTTTGAAATCGAAGGCGTTTTATTGAATGTAAGAATAGGAGACGTTATGTTTCATACTGTTAGTCGATTGCATTCAAATATTCAAGAACTAGGTGTGTAGGTAGTCAATAAAAAAACCGCAAATATAAAACCCGAAGCACAGGGAAGCGATACGCATTTACTTAGGGAAGTTGTAATGCTTAATAGATAACACTACTGATTTAATAAATGAAACAATGACGGGCGGAGCTGGATAAGGCGTTCAATGAACACGATGGTATGGTGTATGATGGGGGAATGCTAGTAGTTGTTTTGTCGCGTATTCCCTCCCCTTTATAATTTAGATTAATCCGAGCCGCTACCAACGTTCGCAAACTCCTTCCACATTTACTGTAATAGTTATCCCACTTCCATACTTTAGACTTTAGACTCCAATCGCCGTTTACAACTGCCACCATCTATTTGTATCCCATACTTTTATTTTTCCAAAGCGGTTGCAGGTTTTTAGCCACCGCCACCTACCCATTTCAAACACTTTGTACTTATGTGATGTTGTCTTCAGACAATACTCCTAGTGAAGTCTTGAAATAAAGACGAGACGTTTATGAATACATAAATAATATGTTTATGTTTTCCTTTATCAATTTCCATGTATATATATATATATATATATATATATATATATATATATATATATATATATATATATATATATATATATATATATATATATGAAGATTTTGTTCCGTTGTTTAAAGATGTATTGACTAGGGAAAAAATTAACTGCGTACAAAACCAAAACACAACGAAACAGAATGAATATAATAATGAGACGAGAAAAGGAAAGAGAAAAAAGAAAAACAGTGAACAGATGTAAATGAGAAGAAAAATATTAAAACATGGGAAATGCACAAAGTAAAATACATAACGAAAGAAAACCAAGTGAATACAGACTCCAGGTTAAAGGAAAAATAATTAAAAATAACATGAAAAAAATGTTCACGAGGGTGAGTAAAGAAAAACTTTGAAAATGAATGACCAAGAGAATCATGATTTGTTGGAAATCTCTAACTAAAAAAAAAATTCTAATATAATGCGCATATACTTTGATTGTACAAGAAATGTTACTTAAAGGAAAAGCAACATCACCCACCCACTTTATAATGGTAAGACATTCAGTAAAATAAGGAAAATATTAAACCTTGAAACTGTAGACTAATCTTGTTCTATTATTGAATTAAATATATAAGGTAGCCCCCTTGATTTTATTTGTGAGTGATTTTTTAAAAACGTTTTCATAAAATAAGTCGTCTGGGTCGAAGTATTTTTTAAATAAATTTAAGGCAGTACGTTATGCTGCCATTAACATGGTACAAAAATAACATCCTATGCCTTTGGCAAGGTGCAAAGTGTAGTATCTGTTCTGATGACACTACACTTCGACCTTTTTTTCTTCAGTAAGTGATGGAGTGATCCTTCTAAACTGAGGTAATTTTTATTCTGGCTCCAATCTTGAGTACCCATTTTTAGATAGCTAAATTTCCCCAAATTAAAAACAAACCTTGTGTCTAACCAGTAAATAGAAAATTTAACAAATGTATGATTCATCAGCTTAAAGGTTTTGAACATCCGACAAGATGACTTTATTCAATATATATAATTTCATAGAATATTTCTTAGTTGATCGCATCACATCCTTTGGCTATCAGCTACTAATTTCCACCTGTGCTTTTGAATCTGTCGAAAAAAGTTATTTGTAGTAAGTGTCACTAAGCCTTTAGTGTCATCTTTTGTTATTCCTTCTTCATAAAAGACCATTAAATATTTGTTAATATTTTATTTTGTGCGAATTTTCTCTTAGTCATGTATTTTTAACTCAGTTTAGGATATTGCCCATCCCAAGACAGACACATTTTCTTACGAGTTAAACAAATATGTAAACAAAACATTTTTTTAACACATCTTGCTGATGGTGGTAGTGTGGTTGTAGAAACAATCGAAATAGTTCTAAATATGGCGATCATCATCATCATCGTGGTCGTGGTTGTGGTCGTCGCCGAAAGTCTAGTTTGAAGAAATGTTCAACCTTACAGCGACATGGTCACGAAATTATACAACAAAGTATGTATTTTAATACGTTTTATCAATTAAATTAGCGGCCTGTGCCCGGCGTTGCCCGGGAAAGACGATTAACTGAAGAAATGCTATCCCCAGAATTTTATATCATTTTAGGTCGATGATACCTAGGAATATGAATAGTATTTTCTCAAATACCATTGTTTTTTAGCAGTCGAAATCAGTATCCCTGTAGCTACGTATATCGTTTACGTGACTCGACCTTTGTTACCGATCTATTGTGGTCACTTGAATAGGAGAAAATTCACTTTACTTCATTTGATACGTAGCGCAGGCCTGATCAGGTCTACTTAAAGTATATCTATTATGCCACACTCTAAGTTAAAAAAGTTTCTGTCACCGCAGTAGAAAAACACAAAAATTACCATTTCGTTGATAGAGTGGGGTAGAGCATAATGGGTCAGTGTATCACTGATTTATTTCATTCTTTCAACTCAAAAGATTCCTATTCTCTCCTTGTAGTTACCAACTTTGGAAAGTGCTACCGCTTTACTTGCTGATGTTTTAATGATGAAGTTGTCTCGTCTCCCACTTTAAAAAACAATAACTTTTGGCTTGGAAAACAAGAATTGAGATTGAGAAATAGTAACCACAAATCAATTTTTTTCGAAGGTGGCGGCCTACTGGATTATCTCAGTTTTTATGGTGTAAGCACTGATTTAAATTCGTGTTAGAAAGAATACTCAGTATTCAGGGGATTATGAATATAGGAAGCATTGCCTATGTTAAAAAAAACAATTTTGTTTCAGAGAGATTGTATGATATTCTATATTAGTGGCGATGTTATGTATTTTTCAAGCGATTTTCTTTCTTTTATTTAAAAAAAAACAGCATTACATGTTGTTAGTACTTCTGCAGTTTACAGACCGTGCCATAAGTATAACGTCTTTATTTAGAAACCAATTATTAACATGGAGAGGAGGGCTTTGTTTTCTTTTTTGCCCTTGCACCTAACGGTTTAATAAATGAAATATAGTGAAAATATTGCCGTGAAAATCCTATCTTAATAGCACGGTCCTTAAACTGCAGCTACACAAATATATTAATAGATTTTGTTTCATATATAAGTTGTGCTTTTTGTTTATTAAACAAAGGGTATTCATAAAAATATATTAAAAGCTTTTCTGTTCGTTTTGAGTTTACTAGTACGGCTTTAAAAGTTATTAAATGTTATTTTCTATGGTGTCTCAAAAATAATAACGTCATTATTTAGAAATCCATTCATAACATTGGAAGGACGCGGCTTTGTAAACATTCCGTACGTGCACCTAACGATCTAATACACAAAAGATATCGTATAAATGGAATTGAACTTGAAAATGATATCAAAATAATAGTGCGGTCCTTAAACTGCAGCTGTAAGTAGATATTTATCGATGTTGTTATAGTAATCAGTTGTTTTGGTTTTAGCTTAAAAAATACATTCGTAAAAAGGTATTACACGTTTTTCTGATTTTTTTAATTTTAATCAGAATTCTTTAAAACTTTGTGAAATTTATTTTCTATCTTGTCTACGTAAAATTAAAACATAATAACGTCATTATTTAGAAACCCATTATAAACATGTGGAAGGGTTCGGTGTTGTTTGCTATTCTGTATTTTATCCTTATGGTTTAAGAAAACAAGATACCGTGAAAATTTAATTCAACTTGAAAAGCATGTCTAAATAATAGAACAGTGGTTAAACAGCAGCAGTACGAAGATATTAATCGATTTTACTTGAGTTATCAGTTGTGTTTAGAGTTTTAGTTAAAAAAAGGCATTCGTATAAAAGTATTGAACGTTTTCCTAATTCTCTTATGTTTAATAGAAAGTCTTCCAAATATACTAACAGTTATTTACTATTTTGTGTTAGTAAAATTAAGGGAGTAGATAGTTTCGTTTGAGTCAAAAACAGAAATAGTAGTTAGAAGATAATAATAGATTATTTTTTAGTTAAAACCAAGCCAGTTTTTTAAACTTGTTAAACGTTTTACGATTTTGTTTTTGTAAAATGAATACTGTCGCTGAAACGTTGTTGTCGGTGTTCTTTTATTAAAACAAAACAATCTTAATACCTGATTTTTTAAAACAAGTTACTGACCATGAGACTAGGCGTCAATCTAAGACGCAATTTTTTAATACGGAATTTCGGTAATGAATTCTTGTATTCTGAAGAATGATTAAATGTATGATGAATAGCCAAAGGATATGCTGAAATAAAAGCATTTCGATATTCTGTTATTCCTTGATAACAATCATGACGTCAAGAGGAATAGAAGTGAAAGTCCGAGAGCGTTAATTATTTATTTTGAAAATCTAGTGTAGTATGTAAGAAAATAGTATGTTTTTAAAATGAAATAATAAACGGTTGATTTATGTAATTATACCGATGGAGGAAATAATCCGGGTATTTGAGTGACGTGTGAGGACATACATTTGGAGAGTGAAACTATTCAGTACCTTCTTTGTGGTAGTACGTATTTGAGAGAAACAGTTTATTCAGAGTAAATGTAATACTTTGTAAGCGGGGACAGAATGTACGCATATATCATTGTCACCCGTTTTAAAATGTACTGTAAATGGAGATTGTAAAGCATTGCATAGAAAGTGTTCGATTATTTTCCTATTTATATTGTAGTGTCAAGGGAAAATCAAGAAGACATCATATAATAAATACAAAAAGAGTTGAACACATAAAACTTCAGATAACGTTTCATTATATAGTTTATCATTTTGTGAATCATTTTATGAATTGTACACAATGCAGATTTAAAGGCGCACTCACACACAACTGTCGCAGATCAAATAAAAGAAAGAACTCAACAAATTCGAAAGTTTCTCAAATGTGAAAAACTGTTTTGTAAGATTTTGAAATCCTGATTTAAGCCCGCCATGTTTGTGAAAGTAAGAACGTCTATTAAATCTTATAAAAGTGTCAGTGTTCGTTTTCACAACATGTGTATCAGGTAAGACACACGTAATTCTGTATAATCCACTTGGATCGATGCATGGATTAAACAAAAGGATTATGAAGACAGGAGAGAATAAACGAAAATGAATGATGCGCTTCCACCATGAAGATCACTGTATTCTGTATTTGTATGCTGAGTTTTATATTTATCTTGTCAGTGCTCCATTTGGGTATTTATATTTACAGAGGTTAACCATAATCCACCACTTGGCAGTAGGGATCTACTGTTGAATCGCAAAGCACTTTTGACTACCGTTACAAAGTTCAGAAGTAACTAATAATCTAATACATTAAGTAAAGTTTGTCGCTTTTCCGATTTTTGTCATCGATAGCTTTCGTAGTACAACATCAATATTTTATTTTTGTTTGTCAGTACTTTTCGTGGTTCGTTGCAGCATGCTGTTAATAACAATAAAATGTAATACGATTTAATCCTTCTGGAAAATACTTTGACCATGACAGAATTATTTTCATTTGCACGCCATCTTTCAGAAATGAACGTAAATCAGAATTTACAATCAAGAGCTCAGTCACATAGTTTTGACTAAAAAGTATAGTAAAAAATACGCATAGTTTATAAAAAATGCAAGTAAGGATACTATAGTGTAACTTCGTGAAGGTAGAGCCAGGTTTGTATAAAGAAAAGAGACGTATAATAGTTTTTTATTGTCTGAGATAACTTATTGTTTGGGAGAAATTATATTTAACCTTGTAAGACTAAGGTTGCCGTTTGCGTCAAGCAGTGATAGCGTACAGAGGTTCACCTAAAAGGGGAATGTTAATTAAAGCTTACTTAGTATCTATTCTGGGACTAATCCATTCGCTTGAAAAATTAGTGAGAGGGTAACCTTATTGATGTTGTGAATATTCGGCGTGTTCGTCTTATATTATACACCTAAACTCATGCTGATACAAAGAATGAATTCCCAAATAGTTCAGACGTTCACGAAATTATATTGATCACGAAATTTAATAGCAATTTGTAGCAAAGCCGAGGTGTTCTCCTCTGTCCAAAGTGCTTTATTCACGTTGACAGAATCATTGGTCATATTTATGTGTTTATTTTGACGTGAAAGTTCCCAACACTTCTTCTCTTCGTGTTTTTCTTCTTCTTCCGTCTTTGTCTTTTGCTTCTCCTTTTTTACTTCTTCTTTTGCTTGATCTTCTTTTTCTTAATAAAACTCTCACGAACGTAAACAAAAAGAAACATAAACAAATGAAATTGGGCTTTAATATATTTGTGTGATTTTATTCGTTCTTTAGAATATATATCTAAACACTTAAAAAAGCCTCGCCTTCTCCCTCATGGGAGAAGAAGTTAGTAAAATATCCAACTCCCTTCTCTGGTGGTTCAGATGGAAAAAGACCGATCCCATCTCGCTATTCTCCACATCGACTTACCTGCTTCCTGTGTCCGTGATGTCACAGCCGAAACACGTTGTATTCCTCAAATTTTAATTGGACAATTTCACTATACCTAATTTGTTAACTTTACGTAGAAAATTGTTTATACTGATTCTATTTTTATACACCCGCCCCTCATCTTGCTACATAAACACAGTCGGCTTGTTTTAGTTAAGTGTCTTCTAGGAATATATTTTTAAACTACCATTGGTGTATAGGAACATTCGGACCACAACAAATATGGCTGCCGCGTCTCGTAGCAGACCATTTGTTGACAAGTTGATAGTGAACAAGTAGCAACTGACATTAGTTTTGTTTTTGTCAGAACTGTAATAGTTGTCGTAGTAGTAACAGAAGAGTTTGTCTCGTTTTCTTCGTGGCATTTGTAGTTGTGGTCGTGTCTGTAGATTTGTTTTCTGTTATTCTTTTTTAGTGGTTGCAATAGATGTCTTCTCTCTTTTTAATTACTAGCAGTGTTTGTAACTGTTGTTAATAACAACAGCACACATTTTTATGGACGTGTTTCTTCTCTATATCCTACATTATATTTACACACATTGTGATTGGCGTCGTAATACATCCGCCCCCTGCGAGAGGGAAAATACCCATATCCATTATGGTAACAACAACTCAAGAGACTAGACGTGACTAGCTTTTTACAACAACATATTCTCGATTACTTTTTCGTTACATCACTTACGTTAATACGTTTGCTAAAAGTCTACAATTCACTTTGTAGCAAGGATTTTGTTCATGTAATCACATTTTAAAGTGAATATTTCTTGTTTTCATAACGTAAAAAGTCCACGTACCATCTACATCGTCCATCGAAACAGTAATTTTATAACTTAATATACCTGTTCACTTTAATATATTATCTTTTAACTAATATCTTTAGAGGGATACTGTTAGACGTTTTAGCATTTGCTAAAATAAGCGTTTATCTTAGCACATGTTTTCGTACTACAACCTTGTTTCAACTAACGTTTATCCAGAGAATAACGAGATGTGTGTATTGTATTTTTTTGCTATAGCGTTCGTCTTATTTTTAGCTGATACAGATCAATATAATAAGTCGGAATAATAGGCTTGTTTAATTCATAATTATTTCATTACGATTTAAAATAAGTTTTATTTTTAATTGTAACAAACGTAGAGAAGTAAAAGGTGTTAGCAACTCGGCGCTGACTGGTACTTCAGCAAGGTTGTCTGTATGCGTGAAAAGTGAAAACAACAACAAAAATAAAAATGGATACGTAATCTCAAGTAAGTATTGCCCTTACAGTCATACAGTTATTACATATACAACAATGTTAATAGATGTCTTTAAGTGACTTGATAAATAACATTAGTAGATCCCTAATGCTGTTCGTTATTAAATTATCCGTGGACTATTGTCTGGAAACAGATAGATAATCACAGGTCGCCACAGACTAATAAAAACGATTGTAACGAAATTTATATCCAAATAGTAATTCTGACCTTTTTCTGTATCCTATGTAAAATGAGATAAAGAACGGAGAACATATCGATCATTTATTCTCTCCTAATCGCTTCGTAATAGCATGCGTGCTTCTTCTATATATATATATATACTAGCAGAGCTACTCGGCGTTGCCCGGGGCCATAATATTGAAAATAGTGAGGTTAAAAAGGTTGTTTCTCATCTTTATACTAAAGCTTATATCTCTCCCACTCCCAATCCGCCCATCTATGTTTCTCTCTTTCTTTCTTCCCCTGTGTTTCAATATCCCTCCCTTCATCCATCTTTCACCTCCACCCAGCTATTACTCTCTCTTAATAATGTAAGTTATTCAACTCTCCTTTATATCACAGATAAAATTCGAAATGGCTAAAAAACTGTCTACCCCTTGACAAAACATGGCCTTGTTAACCCTCAAAGAATGAATACATTTTTTTCCATTTTAGATATTATTTAACCAGGGTAACACCGATAAAGAATATACTAAACCTGTGGGTGTTTGTTTTGCAGATGTTTATATTTAGCTCGACACACACACCCATATACACACAGACAACTGCCTTTTATATAATAGTTATATACTAGAAAACAGTTTACCGTTGGGCTCCGCATTCAGCTCGGCTCATATATATATATATATATATATATATATATATATATATATATATATATATATATATATATTACAGAAAGTTTAAACAAGATAGTCACGTCGGTTTACGAACAGAAAGTCCCAGAGCTGCCCTGGATTAAATGAGAAACACTATTACATCTTTCCCTTTCAATGACGCCATGTTTCTTATTTATTCTTATGTAACGATATTAAATTACTGATGCCAAATGATTATTTAGTTAGTTAAGTTGCATTAATTAAATCATTTTTATGTGTAGAATTTAGTCCCATCGAAACACACTTAGCGTTACCCATAATTAATTACAACATATGTACACGGCAGCTTAAAGGATAAAGTCTATGTCACCCTTGAACTACTATGCTTATTCTTATATTTTAATTTCTATAATTTTAAAGTTATAAATTAAAAAAGTAAGCGTCGTATTTTCATGAATGTTTAGCGCGAATGCACATCTACAATGATGTGACAGCCCCTTTTATCAAAATGAAATATGCGTATCAAGGTCCCAGATGTAATTAACTTTGAGAATATATATATATATATATATATATATATATATATATATATATATATATATATATATATCATATATAATATTCAATATTTTATATGAGATATTCAAGATATTTTCTATTACAACTCTAGTAGCGTAGTTTTGAGTTATTATTACACTTTTTGTCATAAGATTTATATTTGAAATATAAACAAATTAAAATATAAATATATACATATATATATTTATATACACCCTACTCATTATTAGAGGAATGAAAGCATAGGGCTCAATAAACTAAATGAGTGTTTATAATTGTATATTTATTTCAGTATCATGCATTTATTTAATGATTAAATATTCTATACCCCAAGTGTCATGGATTAGGCGTTACGTAAGCTGCAGGACGAAGTTAAAATTAGTCTAACCTAATCATCACTTCACGACTGAAGATAGATCGAAGAAAACACCGTTATAGAAGTCTCCGAAACCAAAAATCAGTAAATCTCTAGTCCAAATTTGATCAAAATAACAACTTTCTTAAATAGAAAACAGATGATACTTGTTTTTATTGTGTCTCGTTTTCATATATAATTTAATATTTTTAATTAACAATTTTAAATTGAAGGAATTATCTACGCTTATAATAATAACAGCTATCATTTGATGTTTTCCATAAGTTTAATTAGTATTTATAAATCTGAAGAAGATCATAATTTGTAGCCCAGAATCATGTTTAATATATATATATATATATATATATATATATATATATATATATATATATATATATATATATATATATATATATATAGCACAGTGTGAATTCCTTGTAGTCAGTGAGATTTCAACTGGAGGATTATGACGAAGATGTGAAAGCAGAGAAAAGCAGAAATTAGTGTAGAAGGTGTTCTGAGTGTGTCCGGAAAACATCATGTCTCGAAAAGCCGCACAAAAGTGCAGCAATATTCAAGCAAAGCAATGCCGAATTTCACGAGAGTAATAGGTGTCAGAGTGGCGACTATGAAGAAAGTACCGAACCAAGATCTGTGCTACTCAACATTTAAAAGTCGCAAGTAGCAACTACTAACCGCCAAGCTCGAATAGAACCACTTTACAAAAGTCACCAAAACACCTCAAAAATGGCAAACACTCAGTTCAACGGGAAAAGCTCTGATTCTTCTCATGGGAGTGCCCAGAAAAACAAATGACTAACCTACAGTACGTCCGATGTATGGTGCGTGAGGACCATGTTCCATCGAACTGCGAAGTTATTTTTTTTGGGGGGGGGATGGGAGGGGCTCTAGCGAAGGGCTTGTCATACTACCTTACAATTGTGAAAAAGGATTCAATTATGATGACTATATTGTGTTGCTGTCCACTGTTGGCAAGCGCAGGGTTGACTTTGGGAAGGCCATATTGTGACAGCAGTATAAAGCTCTACGCGACACTTCTTCAAAACACAGAAGTTGATCTCGAAGTACTTCCACAACTCTACCAGTCCCAACATCTGTCCATAAATCGCTTTACTGAATCCGGCTATTAATAGTCTGGCGCATGTGAGAAATACACCGACTGTACAGCCGGACAACATCTAGGACGAACTGATTGCCACTATAAAACTGGTGTGCAGGCGTCTCTCGAAGGACACTACGAAGGCAACGCGCTCCAGGTTATGGTTCCACTTTGGGACCGAGGTAAGAGTTCCGGGCGGTTCGCTCAATGAAGATGTATTCCGCAACATACTCTCTAAGAGATGCCCTTTGAATTCTGAGAATACGTCAATTATTAGCTAAGATGTGACGTTACTTCCTTCCCTTCAAAAAGTTACATATTTGTCCCGGCCACCGTCATCGCCGTATCACGGCCCTTAAGTGTCTCTAGACATGGCAATTATTTCAACCAAAACTAGTCCGATCGTTCAGTAATCAGCTATCTTAAGCGCACGTCATCATTCTCTTCAGCAAATTAGGGGAAATAATAATGTTTGTTTACATTACTTTCTACTTAAAACGGATAGTGTGTGTGTATGCGTGTGTGATCATTAATTTTGTGTGTGTCTATTAGATTATATATTTATTTTATTCACCCAGCAATTTTTCATAATTACATTGACTCCACAACTAATCAAATCAAAGTGAGTCTTTGTTGACAAAGCAAAATATATCTTGTGATATTTTCATCATTGCCGCCATGATTTCCTCAGTCCAATTTTTAATCCTGCCCTGAAATAACATCCATATCGCTATTATTGTTTACTGTTGTCACGTAGCGTCTATCTCCATCAGTGTGTCTTCGACGCACAGGTCGGAAGAAGCGTCGGTTGCCTTGGGGTCGTGCATTGTGGAGCTGTGATCGCGCCGGGCGCCTATAGAATGAACGACAGCAATAGACAAAAGATGAATGACCAGCTAGTAATATAAGTAATATTAGTAATAATAGTAATTGCCGTAAATAAAGACAATCCTCGTGCAATAAGCTACTTCTCTCGAAAAGACATTGTTTAAGTAAGGAAAAACTATATTTTTGATATAAATCTCTTGTTTAGAACAAATGATGATTTAATAGATATTGTATTCGACACAAGTGTTATTCTCATCACTAACCTATTTATATCATTGCTCTATCTCATATATCGAGCATTAACTCTAAGTATAGGTTATATTTTAAGGATATATTTTATATATTAATTTTCCTTTTTAATCATATATATATATATAGAGAGAGAGAGAGATAGAAGAAAAAAGAGTGATAAATATGCGACGATTGTCCAAATTTATTTCAAATTTCAATTGTTCAATGTAAGGTGTATTCAGTAATAAACTAGTGTTTATTATTCTTTTCTTAAGCCAAGGCTTTTCAAAGATCGAGATCTTATCATCAGAGGAGAAATACAGATGGATAAGTTGGCTTTCGAAAAAACCAAAGTTCAAATATTTGAAAAATATGAAAATTATTTTTAAAAGAATTTTTGTTAAAAAAACGCAGTGAATGAAAAGAAAAGAAAAGTTCCGTAAAAAAGATATGAAGATTGTTCGGGTGGTAAATTTCCGTTGAAAAAAAGTCCGATGAATTGTAGAACGTGAAAAAAAACTCTTTGCGTGGGAGCAGTGTGGAGAAAGTGCTTAACATTAC
The DNA here is from genome assembly GCA_963556195.1 of Sepiola atlantica. Classification (NCBI taxonomy): domain Eukaryota; kingdom Metazoa; phylum Mollusca; class Cephalopoda; order Sepiida; family Sepiolidae; genus Sepiola; species Sepiola atlantica. The sequence continues at coordinate 24,395,364 of OY744546.1, read as the reverse complement.
AAGTAAATCCAAACGCACTTAAAAGGGATTGAAAAGAGAAAAGCTGGCCATTTTTTATATACTTCCTGGACCAAACAAGGCAGATGACATCTCGTTCAAGGTTTAAATCCAAATGAAACAAAAAAAACAACGGTTAAAGATTTAGGGTTAGGGGGGGAAGGTTTAAAGCGCGAGGGGTTATGAGGTACGGAATTGTTTAAATAGCAGCTGTATGAGTTGGGAAGTAATAAAAAAGAAGGAAAAAAGAAAAAAGAGAAAGGGTTGGTATGGGGATGAAGTTAAAGTGACAGGGTGGTTGAGGGTGTGGGCGGGCGGTTGTCTAGGTTAGGATATATGTTTTGGAGGGTGGGATTAATCTGAAGCGGAATGGGAGTATAGAGATTGCCGATTCTAAAAATAGAAAATGAGTGAACTTCTAACATTTCAGAGGTAACAAGTAAGGCAGTTAAAAGCAAAATAAATTGTAGTTACTGGTTAGGGTTTCTGAGGGTTTAAAAATGGGTAAAATAGAATTAGTTAAAAGCATGGTAAAATAAATAGATATATGTGGGAGAGTGAATGATTAAAATTAAAAATTAAAAATTAAAATTTAAAAGGAGCTAGAGAATAGTTAATTAAAAAATTTATTTTAAAACCAAATTAAGGGTTAGATGAATAATTAGAAGGGACATTAAATGACAAAGGAGAAAAAAAGGGGGGAAAATAAGTTAAGGAAAAGAGTTAGTTATATTAAAGATCAAGTCTGTCCTACTCAGTTACATTGAAATTTAGGAGAGGGGAGCAGTATAAGGGATAAGGATAGATTGTTTGAAACAATTTGTTTCGATTATAAGTAATAGGGGGTGGAATTGGGTTAGTTCAATTAAAACTTAAGTGCAATGACAGTGTTATAATCTATAGTTTAAATGGTGAGTGAGTCGTAACAGGGTAAACATTAACAATTTCAGTTTAAAATTAAATTAGATTTATAAGGGAAGCTTGCAAGGGGTTTCCAAGTAGTTTGGAAATATGATTAGAGGGGATAGGGGTGAAATATATCAAAGATAAGATAAGGTGAGCAAAAGCGAATAGACCGATAGAAAATGGCTCGCGAGTAGTTAGAGGGATTAGGATTATTCAAAAAAGGCCAAAATATGTAGTTATGCAACTAGCCTGAATCAATCAATTTGTTAAAAACTTTTCTAGGGGGGGTATGGAGGCTATTAAGGAGATAGGGTAGAAATGCTAGTGACAATTTAATTAATATAAGTGTTATGGGCCAGGGTTGGATTCAAAATTAAGCAAACTTACATTTTAATGCTAGTGTGTATGCCATCTAATAAGAATTACAGGGGGATATAAATGGACCCAATTGGAGGGGAAATCAAAGATCATAGTTAAAAAGAGGGCAAAACGAAGTTACAGGGGAAGATGTTGGTATTAGGAGTCCAATATAAGGACGATATAGTGGATGTGTGGGAGATAATAAGGAAGTGAGAATAAGAGGCCATGGATGAGTTCGTGTGTAGGTTTACGGACAGAGGAAAAAGTGATAAATATAAGAGGGTAGGAGTAGAGCTGAAGTAAAAGGATAGTAGGAGCTATATTGCAGAGGAGGTATAAATGTCTAGATATTAGATATGTTAAGGATCGGTGGGTAGTAAGAGGAATAATGTTAGTTCAATCTACTATAGGTGTTACGGGTATATATAGTTATTAGGTGCAATGGGGAGGAAGAACATTTATTGGGAAGGTAAATTGGTGAGATTAGGGGCGTTAAGAATATAAGTTACAAGATTAACCTGGGATATAGTTTAGAGATTTGTCAAATGCTAAAAAAGTTTTTTTTCAGTTTATTACTGAATACATCTTGCATTGAACAATTGAAATTTGAAATAAATTTGGAGAATCGTCGCATATTTATCACTCTTTTTTCTTCTATCTCTACAATTGCTCTATCTCGTATATTTAGCTAATCCTCTTCACAATAGGTCGAATCTACTAAAAGTGTTACTTTGGTTTATATTTGATCCTTAATATATATATATATATATATATATATATATATATATATATATATATATATATATATATATATATAATCGTCTACAGATAAACTTGTTCCCTGTATCACATCTCTTTACTGCTACTAGACTAACACCCATCTCAAGCCAGGGATCGAATTGCCAACTATCTTTGTGATAGTCGGCAGATCCCACCAATGAACAACTTGGCAGGCGCTGGTAAATGATATCTACAATATTTTCTTTTATATAAACATCAACTGAAACTTTATAGTGCTGTATTTGTTTATTTACAAAGAGCTTTGCATTGCGCTAATCCGTAGTAGGCGACCTCATTAAACAGCAGTTCGCGTAATTTAGAAGTTGATATTATATGATCATCCACAGAAAGACTGTTTCGCTGTATCCCAGCTCTTCGGTGTCACTAGACTAGCATCCATCGCACACCGGGGATAGAACCTCCAACCATCTAGTTGATAGTCTAAAATAAAAGTATATATATATATATATATATATATATATATATATATATATATATTTATACACACACTTTTATTTCAATGGAAAGTATATCATACCCTAAGTTTCAGGGAAACACTGGAAACTAAGTTAGAATTACTCAAGATCACGCAATTTAACCGATTCTACATTTGATGTTTTTATAGTGTAACCTATTGTGATAGGTTCTGTTTTTTTTAGGAATACTCACATATATTTGATTCTATCTAATTCTATGTTATTTTTCATATTTTTTATATATTTCGTCGAGGAATCGCTTTAAATGTTCTATAGACATGGGTTTCACATAAATGTATTCATAGATATGTGTGTGTGTGTATGATATGGGGAGTAATGGAAATAATGAACGCGATGATCGGATGAGCATCTATGTATGCATATGTATTTGTGTATATGTATATGCTTCTGTGTGCGTATATATATATTTGTCCCACACATTGCGAGACATAAACTGTCATGCCTTTTACCCGGATGCATAGGAGACAAGACGCTTTACTCAACTATCGTAAAAACAAAACTGTGCAATAAATACCATTTAACGTGGATAAGATGGTAACATGATAGGAATCTAATTAATATATTCGAATTTAGTGATCACATTGATTTGAAAAACTTAATAAAGAGGGTGCTGGCTTCACCCGTGCGATATTTTAACTCTCTTTCCACCTTCCTGATCCCCCAAATGAAAACGATGTACCAGAACGCCTGGCTCTTCATTTATTTAAATTGTAAAATGGCACTATAAGGTTGAATTTCAAAAGAGATCGAACCCGAAACATGTATGCACACATGTAATCAATGACTTTTGTATAAATTAATGGCATTTATAGCATGTGTATATATATATATATATATATATATATATATATATATATATATATATATATATATATATATATATTTGATTTGATCTGATCTTCTGTACCACATAAAAAATTCATATTAACCTCTTTGATAATTGAAGCTTAACTAAACCATATATATATATATATATATATATATATATATATATGCATATGTATTTTATTTATTTAATATTGTAGGTGCCCACACATACGAATAAAATATCATATTTACTTCTTTTTCTAATACTTTTTACCAATTTTTATTTCTTTCTCACTCTCATTAAAATTTCCTATTTTTATTATTTGGTTTGGAATTTATTTATTTATTATTTCGTTCTTTATTTTTATTTGGTATTTTCTCTTAATGTATTATTTTTTTTGTTCATGCTATTTTTTCTTCAATTTTCATAGGATATTTTGCTTTTCGTCGCTGTTTTATTATTTCTACAGTAATTTCTCTAGTCAGTTTCTTGTTTCTTTTTTTCTTTTTTTAATTCGTTACTATGAATTCATTAGTGCATTTTGATATTTTTATTCATTCACATGTTTAAATTTTTTTTTGGTTTATTTGCATTCAGTTTTCGTTTTTATTCAATTTTGATTCATCATTTTTTTTCAGTCAATTTTATTTTGTGTTGTCGAATCCGTCTTTCTCTTACATTATCATTATTTGATTTTAGATTATTATTATTTTATTCTTATTTTTTTCATTTTATGATTTATTTTACATTTGTGTTTGTTTTCATTATCATTTTGCTTACTCTTTCTAACGTTTTCTTTATCATTCATGCTTTGTTTTTTCCTGCGTTTATTTTTGCCTTCTATCTGATGTTCTACCTTGTTGCTCTTTCATTTTCTCTTGTATATATGTATATATATATATAGAGAGAGAGAGATAGATATATAGATAGATAGAAACTGCGCATTATGAAGAGACGTGTTATTTAATCTGGACAGCATCATTAATCATCACTGTTAAACTAGTTGTCATAAAACATCTTGATGGCTTCTGGCATAACATTCAGAATTACTGTCCGTATGAAACAATATTCAGTTTTATATAATTAAATAAATATGATAACGCTTACTCATGTAATTGAGCACAATGCCAAATTTTATTTTTAAAAACAAAACATATATATATATCTCGCTCGCTACCTCTCTTTCTCTCTCTCTTTCTCTCTCTCTCTTTCTTTACTCTCTCTCTCTCTCTCTCTCTATATATATATATATATGTATATATATATATATGTATATATATGTATATATATATATATACCGAGAGATACTTAATGCATATGCACATATAATCCGTCAACATAAGGTATACACGACGTACAACACTAAATATATAGGTTGTGTACGTGCTTGTTATTTTCAAAATTGAAGATGTAAGAGGTATATGTGATTGTTTTTTCCCAAACGGAAAATATCAGATGTGTGGGTATTTTGTGTTCCAAATTGAAGATATGACATATGTTAGTAGTTTGTGTTCTAAACCGAATATGTAAGAGATGTATTTGAGGTTTACGTTTTATGAAAGAAAACGAATCATTTCTTAATCTTGAAAATAACAAATGGGCTCTTGATGGAAATTTTATTTTTTGTATCACATGATTCACATCAGAAAATAAACCCTCTTCTATATATTTCCTTGTCACGTCTTTTCTAACCCAGTCTGTTTATTGATCTAGTTCTTTCTTTTTTTTGTCCCGCTCTGATCTCAGGTAAGCGAAAATGCCCCCCGTGTTTGTTGCCTACCTACAACATTGCCATTAGCGCAGTTTTGATAATGCACTGACGGTAATGAAGTAGCGTGTTTCATTTCAGTTCCCGATAGGTCTTCTTGCCGGTTCGATTCACTCATCTGGTTTTTTCCAACTCTTATAACCAAATTAGGTGAAGAATTTAATTTCAAGTTACACTGAGGATAGCATGTTGGTAAAATCATGAGACGTCCAGACAAGCATCTCGTGTCTATATTTCTCTCGATTTCCGTCTCGTACTTCTCAGTAACTGCTTTTTCATTCTCACCATTTTCCCATTCATGTTGATCGCTATCGTTTAATTCTGCTTCATCTACTTCTGCCGTGCCTTCTAACACAGGTCGACAACGTGCTTCTCGTTCACGTTGCCGCTTTTTCCATGAACAGTTCAACCGTTGGTTCTGATAGTGGCCCTGTTCACCGATCATCTGCCGAAGTGTATTCAGGTGTTTCGCATCGGTTTCCGCCAACATTTTGTTCATTTTAAATGTTTCTAAAAGTTCGTCCGACTCGCAATAACGATCCGGCTCTTCGAGGTCAAAATCACTTTCTTCGTTGTCAGAAACTATCTCAAAGCCGCCATTAAACTCACCGTCTCTTTCTTGCTCATGTACGCTGTCAACCTGATCAGTTTGCTTCTTTCTTTGCCTTGTCTTTTTCGTCTCATTCTTATTCTTCTCAATCGTTGCAAACGCGTTACTTTCTCTCTTTTTTCCTTCATGCAGTTTCACTAAACCTTCTTCTTCTTCTTCTTCTTCTTCTTCTGTTTCTTCTTCCACTTCTTCTTCTATCACTCCAACCTCCTCGTCTTCACAGTCTGAGAAACCAATTGCCGCATAGGAGAGTTTTCCACTCTGACCAGTGTTATGTTGTTCGGCTCGATGCAGCTGTTCCTTTTGCCGTGAACCGCGGGTATAAAACTTCGGTGCTCGTACTTTTCGGGCACCGCGATACGGTGGAGCAAGGGGTTCTGGCGGAGGTTCGACTATCAAAGGGCAGTAACCATCTGGCAAAGGATGCGAAATGATTTCTTCATCCTGTAAAGACAATATAAAAATTAGATTACGAAAATGTATGCATGAAAAATGGAGGATTCATTTCTGAAAATCAAACTTTTTAAAAGGTATCTTTTAAAATAAAATTATCTCACATATAACGTGATATTTTCGGATTTGTCAAGTTAGATTCAAAGAGCATTTAAGCTTACAAATAAAACATTGCTCTGACTAGCCAATTTGTATTCAGTATAGTTGTTCTATGTTCTTAGCAATTTAATCACGCTCTCCGCTATGATTTATATAAAATTACGTATACTTGCCAAGGCGACACTTAATCATTGTTTTTTTTTTAAATAATCACATGAAAATGAAAATCCAGTTGTGAGGTTTCGAACATTAAAGCTGTGGCGTGTGTGGAATCCCCCGTTCGTTACACTTACTCCGAGGTACAGTTTTACTCGGAATGGTAGTATCTGTCAGGGAGGCTGAGAGTATCTTAATAAATTAATAGGGTTCGGAAAAAGAATAGGCAAGGAAAAATGGCTGGTGAACATGAACTTATAGTTGATGGTTTGATGTGGTGACGAACGCTTTCCCCAAAGGTATCCGAGACAAACAGTTTAGCAAAACTGTTAATTACTTTCGTAGCTCTGGGGTTTTTAGATGACATAGTTAGTAGAATTTTCATCCGGTTGATATGTTGTGTTATTTGTAAGTTTAAATAAAGAGGAAGCTGGGATATGCAATAGTGTGATTGGTAGAAACCTTATCACGTGTTATGTTTAAGATTGCGATTTTTACATACTCAGTTATGTTATGGTTATGTGGCGAGATACACAAAGCTAGCCTAGAAGACCAACCTTATCTACGGTCAAACAAATAATGGAATGACAATTAAAGGTCGTAAGCTGGTGACAAATAAATGAACAACTTAACATGTTACATAGTCGACGTCTTACTACACCATTTAAGAGAAATAACTACACTTGAACAGAATGTTAGGAATTAAAGTATATATCTTTGAATTCTCGCTTTAACATAACACAACAACAAAACAACATAAAGACGGGCAAGAATCGTATCCGGAGCATACTACTCAATATTGTATGAAGTATTTTCGACGTTATGTCATAAACATTTTAATAACTCAACACATATGTATTTGTTTAGGCTGAGATTCCGACATTTACCTTATATATATATATATATATATATATATATATATATATATATATATACATATACATATATATATACATATGTATATATACATATATATATACATATATATATACATATGTATATATACATATATATATATATGTATACATATATATATATATATATAGACATATATATTGGAGTGGTTAATACTTAAGCGGAAAGCAAAATATATTTCGTTTAAGATAAGAGATCCAAGACTATGTAAGATGCAAGACTATGTAAGATGCAAGACTTCATTTGCGAGAAGATGAGCCAAATAGCAAGTCTTCAATGTATATAACGAAAGTGTGACATTCACCTTTTTCTTTGACGTCGATTGTTTGCCTAGATATCTCAAAATTACATCGCATCAATAATTTCCACCTTGGGATCAAGAATCATAATGACGGGAACGTAAAGTGTGTATGTAAATTTCAAATTATCAAAAACTATAAACGGATAGCAAGATTGCAGGAACGTGACATCTGTTTGTAGAAGGTAAACATCCGTAAATTAATGCGGAAAGTTCATGGTGATATCCTTCCATGCTTGGATATTCCTATTCGTTATCCACTTATCGGATTAATTTGAAAACTACGTTATCTATCCGTGTATTTTTCGGATTTTCATATATGAATGCCGAAGAGGTTTTAGTATGTAAGTTGGTCCGCTAAAGTTTAATGTCAATTATTCTATCACAGTCATTCTCTTTTCAGTGTAAACAAACAGTGAAACGAAATGTCAGAGACAGCTGACGCGTCTCTGTAAAATTATCGCTCAATTTCTTTTTGATTTAGATTTTTCCTTAGGAATGCGAACCTAAAAAGTTCCTGAAAAAAAAATAAACTCGTAGAAGTAACTTCAAACATGGAAGATTTGTCTTTTCTTTAATCATCGATTTTTTATGTTCGTTCGAGATTGTTATGCTTATTTCTGAGTCCGATTTCTGGCTGTAACTCCCGAAACAGAGAACAAGATCCACGTTAATCACTAGGCAAATAATGTATGAATAGGTACAGAATGTGTCACGTTCCACAGGTCTTATTTCGAAGCGTACTTTCTGTTAATCTTACTAATAGTTCAGTGTAAAGTAACAGAAATTACATTTTTGGTAGAAATACTCATTGTTTGATGTTATATATATATATATATATATATATATATATATATATATATATATATATATATATAAAGAATAAACTCAATGTATAATATATATATATATATATATATATATATATTATACATTGAGTTTATTCTTGTTGTTTCCAAGATGTTAATCCAATGAAACTACAGTGGTTCATAAAACAGTGCTCAATAACATCGAGAGCTTGCTTTATTATAGTACCAATTCATTATTTATACAAAAAATATTGCCTACATTTGTTCATGCATATTCTAGCGGGAATTTCTGTCGAAATCCAGCTTCCTCGGGCCTTTTTACAAACTCTCATTTTATTTCGAAAAAAGTCGCAGCTTAAACATGTACACACATTTGTAGCCAATAATGTTTGTATAAATAAAGGAATGTTTACTATATACTTTATATATATATATATATATATATATATATATATATATATATATATATATATATATATATACACGCGGTTTTTAATCTCGATACCTCACATTCCGTTTTATTTTTAGGAACTTTCGGATTCATAAACGAGTAGTTTGTTTCCTTGATAATGAATTAATTTCTACCGGAAACAGTTTTATCTAAAATGTTCTTATTTCTGTTCATTCTTTTACACGCACGCACCTACACCCCCCACACACACACGCACACACACGCATATGTATATATATATATATATATATATTTATATATATATATATATGTTTAAGAAAGTCAGGTTAAATAACTATACATTTCATTGTAATGTAAGAAGACAAAGCATATCAATTCAATTATATGAATATGAAATAATGATTATCAATCTCCATTACACGAGTGAATTCTGCAAGTGAGATTCAACTTAATGATTAGAACTTTAAGTCGACCACAACTAATACAGTATTATTCAGTAGAAAACAACACTAAGGACATAATACGTATTTTGTAAACATGCTCAAAACTCAAGATCGACAAATAGTATTGTGTACATATGTTACAGAGAATGTTATACTGCATAATGCATCAGAAGTACAAACAGTAATTATCAATTTGTTACGGGCAAAACAATAAAATTATCTGAATATTAAGATTATTTTGCGATAGCATCGATTTAGTAAATAATTACTATAATTCAAACTGATTAGACGTGGGAGATATAAAAAAGTTCACTCTATATTTGATGGTCTGCTTACATTTCAGATAACAAATTACTATTCCTTATGAATATATTATCTTATTATTTCACCCTGCTATTTAAATGAGGAAAAAAGAAAATGAACTTTTTGGATGTTATTGGTTATTTTTTTCATATATTTGTGATCATTAAACGATCACATTGTTACCTTTGCCTATAACAAATTGTGAAATATATGAAGATATGATAATAGAAAATTAAATCTCTATTAAATATGTACACAATACTATTGTTGAAGTTGCATTTTTAGAACATATTTATAAAATAATGATTGTTTTCATAAAATGTGTATTCTACTGAGTTATAATATATATATATATATATATATATTACATATATATATATATATACATATACATATTATATATATATACATATATATATATATATTATATATATACATACATACATATACATATATATATTATATATATACATATATATTATATATACATACATACATATATATATATATTATATATATATACATATATATTATATATACATACATATATATATATATATATATATATATATATGTAGTTATGTTAGAGTATATACAGTAATTTATATGTACATCGTTCACTTCAAAACTAATTAACCGATCCTTATGAATTGTCATGGTCATGTATAGTAATTTTAGTTGCAATTTTGCTAGATATAAATCGACTGTTTCCGACTTTTACCCACAGGCAAAACTGGAAAGCGTTCGAGTATATATATATATATATATATATATATATATATATATATATATATATATATATATATATGTGTATGTATAGAGAGAGAGAGAGAGAGAGAGAGAGGGGGAGAGAGAGGAGAGAAAGATGGAGTGAGAGAGAGAGGCCCTCTTTAATTTCATAGATAACAATCTTTATTTGAAAACTAAATTTTGGAGCCACTTTCATAAATTGAAACTAATATTTTTCATAGTAACAAAACTCAAACCATCCTAAGTACATATTGAAATCAATAGCCTCATGTGTGTTCAATAACATTTTCAAGCTTTAGATAATAAGCCTATACTCGATAAAAAGTATTGATTTTACAATAACGCATTATTTTACTCTAGATACTCTGAAAGAAAAAATACATATCAACATAAAATTCTAACTCGCACCCCAAACACAAATAATTTGATTACATATGACATGACAGTAAGAACAAATGAATATATCTTTCGCCGATCTAGACTGGACACTGTGGTGAGTATTGTTAACACAGCCGTCGGCGTCGCTTTAATGCACGTCCCTTCAGTAGTTGAACACTCTTGACGATGGCTGACTTTAATAGGTTTAGTCTCTCGCTGATTTACCAGCTTCTTGATAGTGGTCTACTGGGTTGTTGGCGTCGGAATTTGAGTGAAAAAATATCACTCGTGTTCCGTGGTTTCGAGTCCTGCAATCGGTATGACTAATAATCTCTACATAACGATCCACAAAAGGATGAAACGTATATTCATATAGATACAAGAAAAATGTTTATACTTATTTGTCGCCCCTGACCTAGGCTCGGCACTGTGGTGAGTAGTATAAAAACAACCGTTGGCGGTGCTTTAATGCATATTCCTACAGTAGGTTAACACTTTGGACTACAGATGCATTTTATAGGTGTAATCTCTCGCTGATTCACCGGGTTGTTTATAGTGGCCGTGTAAGGTGGGGGGTCGGTATTTGATTTAAACACAAGACTCGTGTTCCGGTGTCGAGGTCTGCAACCGGTATGAATAATTATCTCTACATTGACGATTCCTAAATAGATGAAACGTATACGTATGTAGAAAAAAAAAATTAATAATTATATATATATATATATATATATATATATATATATATATATATATAGAGAGAGAGAGAGAGAGAGAGAGAGAGAAGGATAGAGAGAGAAAGAGAGACATACAGAGAGAGAGAGAGAGAGAGAGAGATGCATATATATGTAATTTATTCTTGTTGTGAGTACGCTCTTTGTGAAAAGATATCACACTTTTGTGTGTGGAAATATTGTTTTGTTTCATTAGACTTGTTCCGATTTTGATAAGTTGATTTTCATATTGCTAAACTCCGTTTATCTTACTTGTTTGACTACTTTGAAATTATGTACTTTACATGGTGTGAGAAACGGCGAAGGAGACGAAAATTTGTGAGAAGAAGGGAATGGAAGTAGCGTTGGTAGCAGCAGCGTAATAGAATGCCGTGAATAAATAAATGACGCGAATAAAGAAGAAAGGGGGAAAACAGTAGTAACAGCGATGGTGTTATGTCAAAGAAGGAGCTATGAGAGGAGAAGTGGTGGTGGGAGAAAAAAAGGATTGGGAAGAGATAAGGCGTAACTTAACACAAATAAAAGGATGGTTTGAATCAATAAATACCGTAAACACAGAGTTCATGATACTAGAAATTGTCGAGGGGGTACAAAGATGGAGTAGTAGTTATTGTAGTGGGTTAAGGTAGAGCGTTAATCAAGGCGTATAAAGGGATGGTGTAAATAAATAAATGGCGTAAATAAAGAAGAAAATAAACAAAGGTAGCACAAAAGTGAAGAAGTAAAAATAGTCATCAGGAGAAAATAAGTCAAAATGTACGAATGTTTACCCAACGGGTCACGAATCGTCTATTATTTATATAGAAATTACTAAATGAAGGTAAGAGAGTCAAATAGAAAAGAATGGTTTTCCATCTTGAGCGCCACGTGTTTCCTCACCTGCGAGCATTTTCTCAACACTTCCGTTACATGACTGAAGTCTGGTCGATCGTCCGCGTTGCTCTCCCAACAAACCAACATGAGATCATAACTAAAAGGAATAAAGACAAAAGAAAACCGAATGTCAGATTTAATTAGAGTATTTTAAAAGTGCACACATAGTAATTAAAACGGGTGTACAAAAACATATTCGAGCAAAACCATCTATTTTTTTAAAAGATTGATTTTCCTTTTGCAACATTTTTTATTTTTTAAAATTTTTAATCAATATTCTCATGTAAAAAGGAATTAACAGACAAAATTCTCATGAATATTTCAACACACGTGTATAAATAGGTATCAGTATTCATAAAAGCATAATTGGCGAGTGACTAACAGAAAAGGTTTAGACCAAGCGTTCCGCTTCACCAGGATTAACACCAGGAATACACACTAAACTTCTGAGCCCTTTTTAATGGTTATACTCCTCTTCCTTCTCCTCATCCTGCTCCTCCTCTTACTTCTCCCCCTCCTCCTCCTCGTACTAGTACTACAAGTAATAATAATGATATTAGTATTATATATACATATAATAATACCTTGAAGCATTTTATATTTGTACGTACGTTATCACCTTTCATGAACATTTAAAAGATGTATATTTGTTATTTAGCCAATCTCGTTACGGTAAAAAATATCCGAATTTACCTATTTCAAAATGAATTGTTCAGAAATAAATGTATTTCGTCCCGTCGATTAAAACAGTGCAATTTTGAAGAAATATAAATGAAAAAGTGACTTTCGTTTTATTGATTTACAGAATATTTAGGTAACCGTTATATTTACGTTAATAAGTCAAAGAACATTTATTGTTTAAAAAAACACTTAAATTGTTGCAATTTTTAATAAATAAATAAATAAATAAATAAATAAATGAAGAAGAGAAATATCTCTTTCATTCATTTCAAGAATATTTAGCGCACGGTTGATAATTACTTTTACAGAAGAATAAAGAGTATATTGTCTTAATTGTATTGATCCCGAGAGACATTTATTATTTGAAAAGAAATATTATTAACAGTAAATTATCCATATTTATGTAGAAAGCACCGTGGTCTTTCCACAGAGTCAAATAGTCTATCTAATAATTGTTGTGAAGTTATCCAACAGTAAATAATAAATAAAGGAAGTCAAGTCAAGGGTTGGTTTAACAAGTGTATTAACAAAGTAAGAAAGTGACTAGAACTTGGCTAGACAGTTACAAGACTGTGCTTTGTCTTAACTGTGTCTCTGGTGACTCGCACTATTTATAGTGACAACCGGTGTTGTTTCTCCTGTGTAAGAACGACCGGTGTAACAATAATACGGTAAGGCAATCTACTCTTAGTAAGTACGTTATCACCCTCCTCGCTTTTTTAAAGATGCAATGCAAAACATATTCATTTCATCTTGTGTCGCTGTTGCGTCGAACAAGGACCAAAATGTAGTATCTGTTTCTTTAAATATGGTGCAATACTATCCTTGGTTTTCTGTTCGCGCCGCACGTCCATGGAATGGAATGAAAAATGTAACAAACTCCTACAAAAGTATTAGATAAAGACCCCCGTAACTCGATATATTTTGAAACTACATTAAACAAAGTACTTCAGTATGTATGTTTAAATTTTGAGAAAAGGTGTGCAATAATATCGCGGGGTCTCCGTTCGTGTCGGACGTCCATAAAATGCACGACAGTAATACACAACATATGAAGGACAGAACCGTGGAATTTCCACGTGCCGCACTTGTGGTATTAATAATAATACTACAAATCACGTACTTGTAAAAATAATATTAATAAAAATTCTTCATTCCAACACTAAATTTAAAGAGGAAATGTGGAAGACTTGCATGCCATTTATAATATCAAAGCGCAATTCTACAAAAATGTAACCGTAAACATGCTAGTCTCACGATGTTAAGACTCACGATGTTAACATTAGATCAGCTAAGTTTAGTAACATTGATCTTCATCAGTATTTAAGACGGATGACTATTTTGGTATCCCATGTGCTGTAAGCAAACAGTCCACGTAGTTATATAAATGCATAGCAGCCTTGCAGTAAAGTATAACGGACAACATACTAGTGTCATGTTATGGTAATAGTTAAGACCACTCGCACCCTAAACGCTATTAGCCCAAGAATAGGCAGTGAACCTAATCAACCTTCAGTTTGAGAAACGGTTTTCTAATACTACTACCTTTTTAATAGTACTACTATTACTTCTAACAGAAATATTTTCTTGTAATTGTGTTGTGAATTCATCTAGTTTATTTTCGAAATCACGTTTTACTTGATTAGAAATTGTGTTCTAAAATATATAACTCTATTAGAAAAAAACAATAGTGTTATGATTTGTAATATTTGGATTATTCAGAGTACTGTTCTCATCTTTTTATGTTACTTTCACAACATTTCGATCGATGCAATCTCACACCTTCTTCAAGTACGTATTGTCAAACTCCGGAATTGAACCAAACCGTTTGTGTACACATTCCCAAATTCGACAAGATACACTGGAAGAAGATCGTAGTTTACATTACGTTGTGAGAATAACATCAAATATAAACAATCGTCCGAATAATGTAAATAATACAAATTATCAATCCTCCTCTCCAAAATGACGAAACACAAATTCTGTGGTATATTTAGTTTATTTAATCTTTCTTTGACAATAAATTAGCAGTGAAAAACGAAGAGAAATTTTTTTTTAAAAGTTCCATATTTATAAAATGCCATTATTCATTTTGGAGGTCTCAATTAAGTCACTCCTTAATCTTAAAGAAGTTAAACTCAATCTATTCTCATAATTGAGATGCTATCATCGTTTTATTATTTCAGTTACTTTTTGTAGACATTATTTTCATATTATATTGCAATTCCCATGTCTTGCTACTGATTCCAGGATTGAGGACAATGCCCTATATGAGGTCAGAGTACAGCCTATACCCACTTACCTCTTAATGAGGAGGAATTTAGACGTACGGTAGGATTTATTGTTGTGTAAGATCCACGCTGAATTGGGACGGACATACAAATTGAAAGGGGTAGTTCCGTTCTGAGTAAGCCTCTAGGGTGATCTCGACTTTTTTTTTATGTAACCCAGCAATATGCGATAACTTTAATATATAGCATAACGATAGTGAATCACCGTGCGTACATGATCAGAAGCGACTTATATCTCGAGGTTAAACTGTAAATATTCAATTCCATGTGCAGAACCGGCGGATCTAGAGGAGTGACCCTATTCCGCGAGTAGCAGTAGTTCCAGTTGCAGTCATCGGCAAACTGGTGATTAAGTTCTGATAACAGCATGTCTTCGTAGAACATGTATAGTTGACAATGGGGAGGAATCACTGCTCCAGTTAGTGAAGTACCACATATACAATCAACAAGTAGATAACACATGTTTCATCGGCATTCGATGGATGAAAAAAGTGAAGAAGTTGAGTGAAATATCCTAACAAATTATTTTGCTTTCTATGTCATAAAATGTCTAATCATCCGATGAATTATTCTGCTTAACTTTGAGACAATCGATTCTGTGTGTCTCCTGCTTTGGAAGTATAATTGCAAAGTCGATGAAACATACACCTCAGTTGGGCGGGAGATGAATGGGTTTATTGCCTGTTGTGTGGGGTGTCGACAACGTAAAAGAAATTCGGAGAAGAATATACACACTATTTTGTAACAAGTCTCCTTTACTGGGTTCTCCCAATTTAACCGTCCTTACGTTTTACTTTGGACTACTGGGGAGGCGGAATAAAAGAACTTTTTAATTCATTATTCATACGAGACACGCCCAAAGATATTCGGACCGAGTGAGTACCTGGTCGATTAGACACAATGTCGATTTTGAATGGTAGGAAAATCCAGCCCCCCCCCCCAAACACGGGAACTCTGGATTGCGACCAAAATAAAACAAAACTTGCCTCAGTCTAGAAATAGTTATCCTTCACTGACAGAGGAAGGAAACTATTAAGTGTTATATTAGAGCAGAAACTAAATTTCACCTTTAGCCAAAAGACAAATAAATGTCTCTCAAGTGAGTAAATGAATGGGTAAAAAAATGCATGATTAAAATCTGCTAGTTTGAGTGTATACTCGCGTGAGTGATTCGCTGAGTAAGTGAGTAAGAGTATATATGAGTGAATTAACGAGGGAATTTAAAAGTAGCAAAATAAAGTTATGTTGACTGAGATCATAGATAAATATACGAGGGCGTTGGGTGTATATTACGTGGAGATATGAGTGAGTGGACAGATTGCTAAGATGACGGAAAGTTAGAACAGGATAGATGCATAAGTGAAGGAGTGACTTTTTATAGGACATAATGAGTGTGTAAGTGAGTAGATACATATGTGTGTATTAGGTAATAGTGCATGAGTACATGCATAGATACTTAAGTGATTAGGTTGATTAATGAATAAATGAGTGACTGTGTTAGGTATGGACGAATTACTAAACGGGTGACTCAGTGAATGGGTCAATTAATTTTTCAGGTGGTAATAAAGCTAGTGAATTGGCCCATGTGTGTGTTAAGTAGATAGATGATTAAGTGATTGGATACATGAGTAGTTAGATGCATGAGGAAGTTAACAAGATACTAATTGAGTAGATATGTGAGTGAGTTACTAAAAGTTAGGAAGTGGGTAGATAAGTGGAGTATTCAATAAGTCAGATAGTGGAGTCATACCTGCATAGCTAAATGAATAGGAGGAACGTGTAGTAGCTGTTCTGATGCTACGTTTCATCTTCTCTGTCCTCTGTCAGTGGGGGAGAAATCCTTCTAAACCGAGGCTTTTAAAAAATGTTTCTAAAGCCAGAGCGCCCATTTTAGGTGTAGTTGGATATATCACCGCATTAAAAACACGACCTTGTGTCTTACTCAATCATCGTCGAGATAAACGTAACTAGGGTCTGAGTTTGTATGTTCACACGTGGATAAGTGAATACATTGGTGAGTGAAATAGTTAATGAGTAGATGAATGAGTACATGCTTGACAGAATGTCTAAATGATTGGATGAGTGTGTGAGTCGATAGGTGTGTAAGCTTATGAGTGATTGCTCATTTCTAATAGCATGCTGACAATAATTAAAAAAAGAAAATGACTCACATAACTGGAGTGCAGCCACGTGGTTTACCCATCCGAGCTCCGTAGGCCACGTGTTGAATAACATCCTGGTTTCCCTGCCCCGGATATGGAGAACAGCCCAAGGAGAAAATCTCCCAAAGAAGCACACCAAAAGACCTAAAAAGTAAAAGAGCAAAAACACATATAAGATAACTTATATATATATATATATATATATATATATATATATATATATATATATATATATAAGTGACGATGTGTTCGTGTGTTATGGATAACGATCAATACATGTTACTTATTTCACAGAATATAAGACACCATTGCCATTTTCATTTCACCTTATCTGGAGTCGCTAGGGGTTACTATCGGTTAGGTCATTAAAATGACTGAACTAAAACAGACATACATTTATTTCAAAAAATGGGTTTCGTCATTTCATATAACAAAAGTAAAATCAAACAAAGAATCTCTCAGTGAAAGATGTATTAACAGTAGGTTTCAATATTTGAAAAAAAATGTTTTTATTGTTAGTATTTATTAAAGCCATTTGTCATTTCACAGCTGCAGGATATTTTTCAGTTAAATACGTTTAATTCACGCATTTCTCTTTTTTTTCCTATTTTAAGTAAAACTCAACACAGTCAGGATTTACTACTTCAAAAAGACTTCGAACACATCAATTTGCTGGGTTAGGTTTTACGCACTAATAAACTCGCGCTTATGACAATACCCCATCGACTGTGATTGTTGGATTTAAATTCAGTCGAAAAAGCTATATTGTTTTCAAATTAAAAGCCCACACGTGTCCATTTCTTTCTTTCTATCTTTAAATATGTCCTTGCGATGATTACATTAACAAATCGACGGTTACTCTTGAAATTAAAACTAAACAACTCAAAAGATGTTTTGTAGATTATGTTTTCGTACTTTAGACATTATTCTCAAATATAAGCCCTTTGCAATACTAGGCGCGGTGCTAACACACACAGAGGAAAAAAACGAACACCCGTATTCTTTTCACATTTTGGTAATTAAGAGAAATACAAAAACACAGTAAATTTTTATGGTGTTATTTGATATATTCCAATGTTGAGATTTGACTTTCTATAAGAATAAAAATGTATTCCCCATGTGTAAAGGAATACACAAAAAATCTGGGCAATTGTCAAGAATAACGAACAGAGAAAAGAGGTGTAAAAAAACAAATAATCAACAAATAACTGTTATAGAAGGCAATAAAGTTACTTTTCGACCTTTTTTGTGTTTCAAAGGATTTTAAGGCGTTTGTATTGCCATTCTATAATTTGTCTTAATTCGATCGATGCAGAGTTCAATTTTAACGATAGCGCTAGCGAATATTCGCGACGAGTGTTTAATAAGTATTTTGTCTTTTGGGGTGAACAAAATAAAAAAACAAAAAAAAAAACAAATAGTCAACAAATTCTTATCCTAAACACTTTAAAATTTACTTTCTACCTAATTGAAAGGGGAAAAGTACAAACAAAATTAGCAGACTTCGTAGACGGTTGGCGATCGACTGTCGCCCATCTTTGTTATTTAGGATGATGTAATATATTTCACGAACGTTAAATTGAAATTATAAAAACGCTTTAAACTACTTTAAAACAAAAAAATAGGAAGAACAGTGAGTTTTTTTCCTTTCGTAACAATTATTGTTGACTATCAGTTTTTTGTAAGCCTTTTCTTTGTGTAGATTATTTTTGACAATCGCCAAATTCTGAACGTCAAATGAGAAAACAAAACGAATTATATATTCCTGAGTAATTTAATATATTTGCTTTGTGTTTTTCGCTCTTATTATTCACAAGCATGGGTACCCGGCGTTGACCGCCCTTCCCTCCGTTTTCCCCTCCCTCTTTTCACCCTCGCCCATTTCCTGTCTCTGGACATACGCACAGACAACTGTCTTTGGGGATTAAATCGGCATTTTATTTCCAAATTAGTACATAAAGATCGTTAGAAGGGGGACCTGGTTTTGCCCGGGGTTTTCTTGTTACCCTTTCTCAATCCGTATCTCTATCTTTGTCTCTTCTGGTGTTATTCAATTTCGCTGTCCCCCACCCCGATTGCCAGTTACGAAAGTGGGTTAATA
>OY744546.1:24320783-24370783 GCA_963556195.1 Sepiola atlantica | reverse complement strand
TGGCAGACGACAATATAAGACGATGAATACGGAAAGAAAGAAATGCATATATTGTAAAAAAAAAAAATGAAATAAAATGAACAAACCCATAGCTGAAATAAATAAACTTTTTTTGAATTTTTGAACCATTTTTTTAACTTTCTTTTTCAATTAGTCAAGTCTTTTTTTTTCAAATAAGGCAAGTCTTTTTTTATATATATGTTTTATGGGGGGGGGATTCTCTACCTTTTCCCGGAGAGGTTCAGGGTATTCTGCTGTTGTTGCTGGTAGCGCTTGTTTTTTGGGGGGAGGGGGGCTTAGCGAAAGACAGGCAGAAGAGGAAGGCGGGGGTCGTCGAGGATGTGGAAGGAGCAGAAGGATGGTCGACGACGGGATAGAGTTCTGCTATCTGCGACAATATGGCGTCGACGGGGTCGTTCCTAAATCTCTGACGCCGCCACATAAATTCCCGCAAATAGCCGTCTGATTATAAGGAAACCCACCATCTCTGCGGGGTCGTATCCCCCGAAGACCCAGAGCGGCTGGAGACAACGTCCAACATTGTTTTTTTACGATGGTTAAAAATAAACTCGTCTATTTCAGCCGTATGCACTGATCCTGGTCAGTTTCTTTTGTCCCAGTTTTGTTTACAGCCTCGTTTTCGACTCGGCAGGTCTCGGACTCTTCCGCGACCTGCCCGATCGCTGCGCCGATCAGTCACGGAAATTTCAGCCGTATGCACTGATCCTGGTCAGTTTCTTTTGTCCCAGTTTTGTTTACAGCCTCGTTTTCGACTCGGCAGGTCTCGGACTCTTCCGCGACCTGCCCGATCGCTGCGCCGATCAGTCACGGAAATTAGGCGCAAACCTTGGAGTAGTACCAAAAAACAAAACTTAAATTAAACGAAATTGCGCCACTATGGAATTTTTCAAAATACCGATGTGACATAAAAACTGACCCAGGAGAGGGAAGACTACGAACTTTATTAAATAAATCCACTTTTGTTTGTGTTCGAACATTGGTTCACGAGTACTGTAGGATGTTGATTTATGGGGAATCTACGGAAAGGAATATTCACATGTTTCATCTTCAAAATAAAGGACTATACAAGCCTCCTCATCAGAAAGAAATAAAGTGTGTGTGTGTTGTATAAATTGTGTTAAACTTACCAGATGTCAGTTTTTGTTGAAAATATTCCATCTATAAACGCTTCTGGTGGCATCCATTTTACTGGCAACAAAGCTCGTCCATCTTTTCTGTAATAATCTGATCTGAAAATATATTAAAAACAAACATAATACTTTTGTGTTTGCTCTTTTTTTTTTAACTTAATTTGAAAAATATTTTAAATCGTCAGCATATATTCATCCTTCTCTATATATAGTAATCCATAGACAGACTGGTTCGCTGTATAACAGATCTTACGTGTGTCTAGACAAACAAGTGTATCCAGCCTGGATCGAAACTCGACCGTCGAGACGACACTGCGCATCAAACCACTTAGCTCATATCTGACACT
The DNA here is from genome assembly GCA_963556195.1 of Sepiola atlantica. Lineage (NCBI taxonomy): Eukaryota > Metazoa > Mollusca > Cephalopoda > Sepiida > Sepiolidae > Sepiola > Sepiola atlantica. The sequence continues at coordinate 24,369,285 of OY744546.1, read as the reverse complement.
TCCTGCTAGAATCTCAATGATATAGATTGTCAATAATGTAACACATGTCCCGAACTTGACCTAACTTTAAACAGTCGTCTTTAACACATTGACGACGTACATTTCCTGTCTTTACGGTGGATCCTGCCCCCTTACTGGGGTAAACACAAAAAATAGGGTACAAAAAAATGTATTGCTTGAAAATTAAATATTTATCGAACGTTTTTCTTAATTAAATGAAATAAATGTTTTCGTATTCAAATTTTAATATAAAACATTCATCCAATTAGATGCTTTTAAGATGTGATCAATTTCCTTATATATATATATATATATATATATATATATATATATATATATATATATATATGTGTGTGTGTGTGTGTAGACATATATATATATATATATATTAGTAATTTAATTTATAAACGTGTAATCTATGTACACATCGTTTCATCGCACCACCGATATTTGAATGAATTCGGACAAATTTGATTGCACGGCCACAGTGACTGTAGTCTAGAATGCTACGAGTAAGCATAAGGGTTTGCCTTCAATATATACAATTATTTATTGTTTAAATTGTTGAGATTTTATTTTTTGTGCGATAATGACAGCTTTTATGAACTATTAAAAGTGAATTAAAAGTATGCCAACGTTCATAGCAGCTGTCATTATTACCAAATAAACAACATATATATATATATATATATATATATATATATATATATATATATATATATATATATGTATAAGATTGAGAACTAAAAGCGAACTTTCAGGAAAGGTAAAACCTATTGTGAAAAGTATACAGCTCAATATACCGGATAGAGCAGATAGATAGGTAGAAGGATGAAAAGGAATTAGAAAAGCGACGGAGGCAGATCTTTTTTCAATTTAACTTGCCAACTTATCTATCCCAGCAATTTCCTCTGATGATAAGATTTTGATCTTTGAAAAGACTGGATTAAGGAGAAAATGAATTGAATAAATTGCATTGAATAACTGAAATGGAAAAAGGTCTGCCTCCGTCGCTTTTCTAATTCCTTTTCATCCTTCTACCTATATATATGTATACATATATATATATATATATATATATATATATATATATATATATATATATATATATTGAGGAAGCATTTTCTCTGCAATACAAGTGTTGTTGAATATAACAGACAACTTATGTGTGGATATCTTTGTGTGGATCCTTTCAATTTGGAGAATGAGGGTCTTTTATTTGGTGAGAAATTGGCTGATGAATTAGCCATAACTGTAGGTGTCCCAATAACTTTCAGGTCAATCCGGGTCCATCTCCAGGGAAATCAGGTAAATACTATGGTGTTAAAATGCAATCATATTATTAGAACTGTAAACATTTTAGAATGTTATCACTACTGTTAAACTTAATTCTGTTAATGGCTGCTTTTTTGGTGTTGATGTATAACGCTTCCAATATATCAAGTTTTTGTTTATTATTAGTATGTTCTAATATTGTTGTGTTTTCTACTAAGAGTTTTCGAAATTATGAGCGGGGACATGGATGCTTATTAGTAAGGTGCTGAGCTATGGCGCTATTACATGATAAATGCATTGTTAATCTTCTAGAAAAAGTTGTATTAGTGAAGCCAACGTATATGTTTTATCACTGTAGAACACAGTCTCCCAATCGGCATTTACACTCATGTACGAGGCTCGTCCTATCCACAACTCTGGTCGTGGGGGAATAATTATTAATAATAATAAGGTCAGCGGTCTTTAGTTTACTGTAGTATATGATACGTTTTATTTTTTATTTGGGTCGGTAGGAAGTACATTTTTATTAATGATATTTGTTACAGCTTTTCATCAATTTATAATTATGATTATAATTTCATTTATTTGTTAGGTGGATAATTAGGTTTATCAATATTGTCGTCGGGGTTATTTTTAACTATCTAATTCGTTGCTCAATAATATGGTTAGTGAAATCATTATTTATCAGAGGTTGTTTTAAAGTGTTGAAGAGGAAATTAATTTGGCTTGATTTAATAAGTTTTTAATAATGCTTATTTCATAACTGAAAGGGCATTCACTAAGAAAGTAAAAGATGCATGGATTTTTATTAGTAGGTTTTGAATACGTAGATCTAGAAGTTTGACCCTGATTCAGCAAATGTAAAGGATGCACACAAGGATATTCAGACATAGGTTTTCTGCCATATTAAACATCACTTTATATATATATATATATATATATATATATATATATATATATATATATATACATATATATATATATATATATATATATATATATATATATATATATATATATATATATATATACATACATACATATATATATATATATATATATATATATATATATATATATATATATATATATATATATATATATAAGCTCCTTCACTGGGTATGGCTTATTTGTAAGGATATTGCCATCTGCCATTAGCTTTAACGCGTAGCTCATTAGGTAAAACTAATTCGAGCTCCCGGCACTTGACAATGTTTACATTGGGATATTACTTACAGTCAGTCAGTGTCGTATGATAGCGCAGGGGTAGGATCGCCGACTGTCAGCTCGACGGTTGAGTTTCAATCCCGGCTTGAGACACTAACTGTGATACAGCGAAACAGTCTGTATGTGGATGACTATATATATATATATATATATATATATATATATATATATATATATATATATATATATATACGTGAAAAAACGAGGAAAAAAATAAAAACAAGGAAGAGGGATGCTGTCTCGTTGAAAGAAAGGTCGGATATTATCAGACCACGATTTTTAGCAATGTCGGCACACGTAGCTACCAGCTTTCAAGGACACGGCTGCCGATATGATGGTCAGAGAGGGATGGAGGAGTGTACCATACCATGACCCCCAACACTGTTACAAAGTGTAAAGATTCGGAACCTTTCTCTCGGCTCTACATAGGCGACTTCCAGTGAACTAAAATAACAGGTCGATCCATAATGACGTCATACAACGTATTACTTAATGACATATATACAACAGAACCTAGGGAATTACACTTGTACGAATTAGTATAAATTAAGCAGCGAGCGGACATAACATTGCCTGAGTCCAGCTAAAAAACACTGATTGTCAATATCAATTTTGAGTATCTGTTTCTGTAACATGATGCTGGATTTTATTTTAACTCGCTAACTACATTCGCCTGCATAAGTGAATCCCACGCTACCTAGTTTGCTACCAAATTCATAGCGATTGTAAAGAGCCCACGACACATCTCCCTGTGATCATTAGGTGTCACTCTGCATATACTCGACTACTATTTTGGCAACCTTCGCGTTCTCCCTTCTTTTAGCAACTGATTTTGAAAATGAATCAGGTGAACAATACATACCAAACTGAATCAAATCTAAAGTCTTAGTATGCTTATTCATACAAATTATAGGTTTGTCACACTAAAATATACATAGATTTCCTGAAGAGAAATACAACAGAATTTAGTTCAATAATAAATCGATAACTTTCGAATATTCTGAAGATTGCGTAAGCATGAAACATCGATGTTTGTACGTAATAAATAATTAATGTGTATTTATAAATATTATTCAAAAACCCTATTTACTGAGGCCGGGCACTTTGAGTGAGTTTAATAACAAACAGTACTACTAGATTGATTGCGATATGTGGTTGTTGATCACTCTTCGCTGTTCGTTGTAAATACCCGCATACTTGACATTTACAAAGTTAAATTCCTCCTAATTTGTGGTGGCCAACGGGTAAGACGCTTGACTGCGAATCAGTAGCGATTTATAATCGGAGTTCGCGCCCACCGACCGTCGGAAATTAACTTCCTGAAGATTGCGTGATAAATAATTAATATGTATTTATTAATATTATATATATATATGCATATACATATATATATATATGCATATACATATATATATATATATATATATATATATATATATATATATATATATATATATATATATATATATATATATATGTATATATATATATATATATATATATATATATATATATATATATATATATATATAATAACTATCCACAGGGTGATAATCCAGAGAATTTTTACCGGGTTTATAAAAAGTGCTCAATATCAAAATAGAGCTTTATATATGATAATTTTATTTACACAGACATGTACAAAATCTGCGACAATGGCATGTCGATATAATCGATCAACAGTTACTATGAACTGAGATCTCATCAGGCAGAGTTAGAATCCGATCTTAACCTCAGATCATATTTAGAGAGAATGAAATAGAGGGATAAAGAAAGAGAAGAAGAAGAAAAGAAATTTAACATTTTAAAATATATATATATATATATATATATATATATATATATATATATATATATGTATACGTACATTTAGGCAGTAAGTCATTATCTAAGCAATCGTTGTTGAACGTCACGGAACTTCTTAGGTTGTATATCTTTTTCGTGAGGTTCTCAAACCGTCTAGCTATCCTTCTGGTTTCAGTATATTACTTATCCGATTGTTCATATTTGTCGAGCGCGTTTTTTTTTAAAATAAAAAGACTTGAGTTAATATGTATCATTAAGGGCGAATGAAAGAAAAAAGAGGGTGTGTGAAAGTTCCGTGACGTTCAACAATTGAATATTTGAAATTGAAAAAGTTCGGTCCGCTTTTGACTAAAGTAACAGAGGGATGAATTAAGCCCAAAAGACCGCCCATGTAAATATAAAATATGAACTCAAGTACATTGTAGCAGTGTGAGAAATAAAGTTAACGGTGGAAGGTTTACTTATATATATGATTTATTATTTCGATTTCGCAGAAACAGTTTAAACTCAATCCGCAGAGTTAAATGGACCGAGTGTGCCCGATTCACTATTATGCTATTATAGTATGTCTAACAATAATTATTCCCCGGTAAGTGAGTAAAAATCGTCTAAAAGGAAACATGTTTATGCATTTATTGAATGACTCGTACTAAAAAAGTTATGTGAACCTATAAAATGATTGTATGAATACAATTAATAAGTATATTTAAAAATCATAATATAAGGACATATTTCTCAATATTAATGAAAACTTCGCAGTAAAAGTAAAAAAATATGTGTGATGTTCTTCCATAATAAAAAAGTAACGAAATGCCGTTTCAAAGTCAGACTATAACACATTTATTTGAGTAACCTTCGTGTCGCTATTTAAGAATCTTAAATGAGTACTAAATAAACATTGGAAATTAATAAATCTTATCAGTCAACTAAAAGTATAATAATAATAATAATAATAATAATAATAATAATAATAATAATAATAATAATAATAATAATAATAATAATAATAATAATAATAATAATAATAATAATAATAATAATTACATTTAAAAAAAAAAGAACTTCGACCTAATTCAGAAACGTAGTAATTATTTTGAGGCTTATTTATAAAGTGCAGACCCTTATCTGTAATGTTATTGGCCCCACCAAACTTTTCATATATATATATAAGTATTAGTTACTAGATTTTAAGTCAGTTTTTTATGTTGGGAACAGCCTTATTTCTACCCAAGAAATGTCTGAAAATAAAAGCATCTGCACAGAAGACGAAAACAAAAATTGCGTGTTGAGATCCAATGATAAATAACTCAGTAAAATATGAGATTATATGCACAAAAACACTTTTGAATTTGTTATGTCACTTCTCCCGACTAAAAGAGAAGATAAGATTTACTAAGAAGAATTGAATACATACTTTGCAGTATTTGCCTGAGTAAACGTCGCTTTTAACATTATACCCGTGTTTAGCGTAGAGCTATATCGTATTAATTACACGGATACGTATATAGGAATATAAATAAATCATGAAAATAAAATGAGGGTCAGAGACAAGTCAGAACTGTACCAAATAATAAGAACCGCTTCATCCAAGCATTTTCGTTGTCACTGTGAGAAAAATAATAATAATAATAATAATAATAATAATAAGTTTTACATACACTGAAAAGGTTTTTAGTGTGTCCTTGAAGAACTGCAACAGCGTGTCGTAGCTTAGACAGCCAAAGATAAACCTTACAGCGACAGAATTGAGCAGTATCGACAAAACAGACTGTTTTAGAACAACCAGAACATCCTTTTTTAACAACTTGAAGGAATTGAAAGAGGGAATGATGTTATTCCTGATGCTGACCAATCTAGTGAATTCCTGAAAGGCATTCGGGCAAAGGAAGTAAAGCATCAAGGTGATGCAGAATGGATCAAAGATATAAAAAGGGAGGGCCCCTCTAGAGTAGAATGGCAAACGAATATAACAGTTACCGTTGAGATGTTGAAAGAGAGGGTAAAAAAGCTTTCAAATTAGTAAGAACTTGGACCTTACTGAGTCCAATGATACTTGTTTCAAAATCTTTTGGCTCTTCACCCATGTCCTGCAGAAATGATAAATGGATGTTTGACGACATGTAGCTTTTTTGAATGTCTGGCAAAGGGAAGCACAGTCTTGATCATAAAATATAAAACAAAAGGAGGTGAAGTGACACACTTTAGACCGATCACTTGTCTCTCAGTTATGTAGAAATATTTCACTAGCATAGTATTTGTAAGTAGTTATGGTCATTTCAACGAAAACAATTTGCTGCATGAGGAACATAAAGGTTGCCGAAAAAGATCACATGGCACTAAAGATCAGCTTATGATCTATAAAATGATCATGAGAAACTGAGAACAAAGAACTACTACCGTTGCCATGGCGTGGGTGGAATATAAAAAAGCATTTGACATAGTGATTCATTCATGGATACACAAATGCCTGAATATTTTCGGAATAGCTCCAACACTCAAACAGCTTTAAAGAATAGCCTGCAGAATTGGCAAACAAATTTAACTTCAAGAGGTGTTGCATTATGTAAAGTAGAAAATCAGGAAAGGGAGTTATCAGGGCGATAGTCTTTTCCCTTTACTTTTTGTCATTAGTTTGAACCAAATGATACTTCTCTTACGTAATGTAGAGGCAGGATATTGACATGGTAAAGGACTTCCTACAGTCAACCACTTGCTCTTCATGTCTGACATTAAGGTTTTTGGAAAGAATGAAACCCAACTTGATACCATAATGAACACGGTTAAAGTATTTAGTGACGACATACGAATGGAATGTTACATCATTAAATGTGGCATTCATGTTAAAAAAAGGGGAAACTTGTCCAATCAGATGACCTTGAACTTCCAACAACAGATCTGATAAAATATGTAGCCTGAGAAGTGCTGCAAGTACTTGGGAATTCTGGAGGCGCATAAGGCAATGAAAAACCAGGTCACAGCTCAGTACAACAGACGAGTAAGGAGTATTTTGCAAGAACACATCAACAGTCGAAATACAATCTATGCTATCAATGCCAGAGCAGTAGCTATCATTCAATATGCTGCCGGTATACATGACTGGAATGTAGATGAACTAAACTGTTTTGAAACAAAAACACGGAAAATGCTTACACTTTATGGAGCGTTCGCAAAGAAAGCAAATGCAAATTGATTGTGTCTACCTAGAAAGAACAGTAGTCTAGGTCTTCTTAGTGTTGAAGATGTTGTAAATATAGAAGAAGGTTGTCTATAAAAATAGATTTATGAAAATAATGAAATTATTCTTCGTGAAGTGAAAAGGGAGGAAATACTAAGAACTGGGATGAAAAAGAATCAAAGGTTACAAGAGAGAGGGTGAAAATTCTTTGGCAAAACTACACAGTATATTATTTAAGAATACTGCATTTAGAGGTAATGACAGCTGGAATTGGTATGTCAGAAGTGATTTCAAAAGATCTACCGAGAGCAGCTTAATGGGAGCCAAGGAACAATCCACCTGTACTAGATCCATCAAACAGCATATTGTCAAACTGCAGAATCACCGATATGCCGATTGTGTAATGAAAGGGAAGAAACCTTAAAGCATATTGTAGCTCAATGCTAGCACAACACCAGTATAAAAATAGAGACACGACAAAGTCGTTCAGGTACTACACTGAAATATATGCACACTTTATGAATTGGACCACAATAAGAAGCGGTATAAGCATAAGCAAAAGGTTGTACAGGAGAAGGACAATGTCAAACTTCTTGGGGACATGTGCATACAGACTGCTAAGGTTTTCAAACACTCCAAACACGACCTTATCTTTCCAAACAAAAACAAGAGAACTTACTTAATTATTGGTATTTCGTTCCCAGAGTGCAAGAGAAATAACACGAAAAAAATATCACGATCAAAAATGGGAATCAATTAGACTATGGAAATGTAAATAAGTAAATGTTATTCCCGTTGTAATTGGAACGCTTGGAACCATAAGGAAAATCCACCATAAATGGCTGTAACAGATTGACAAGACAATGTATTTTCCAATTCTGCAAAAGGCTTGCCTGTTAGGAACAGCGAAAGTGTTACGGTACAGCTAGAATGGCTAAGGTCAACGGAATTAACTTGATGTTTAAAAAAAAAAACTCAAATAAAAAACATTTAACAGTTTGGACTACTATGAAAAATAAAAATGTCTACAAAAAACAAGTACAATTGTGATTCAGGATAAATTAATAGATTATAAACAGAATAATAGAAGAGATCGGAATAACAGAATAGAAATTGACAACGATCAGACGAGCAATAAACGATTAAGAAGAACATTTTGATTGCCTAATTAGCATTACTATTGTTTAAACAGTTCATAATTACAATTACGTATTAATAATTTGGAATTGCATTTGCTAATGTTGTTATATATATGCTATAGTTTCGTATATATTAACAGTAATTACTTAATAAATAAATCGGAAAAAATAACTAAAACACCTTAAGGTAAAAAACAGAGCTCGTCACGATCTTCAGAAGGTTGTGGCTCGACACAAGCGAGCCATACGCGAACATAGAAAGGGGAGAAGAGAGAGAGAGTGTACATGTCTCGCTTAGTTTCTCTATGATACCTTTCTATCACCCTCTGTTTTCAGTGTTTACATTTTCCCTGAAAGATCAATAACTTTTGTATTAGTTAAGTTAATGCCTTTATTGTAAAGTTTAACAACACATCTATTGTTTAATGTTCACAAATACCTTATCACTATTCTGATTGACAGATAAAAACAATAGTTTAGTAGCACTGTGATATGTCCTTATTACGAAACAAATATTGATTCGTATTTTGGTATGATTGTAGATTAACATCCTCCGCGAAATTACCCTCTATCTACTCGAAAAGTGTTCTACATGTTTTAGGCGCGATCGCGTGTGAACACCCTGAAAAATCACGGAAAAATGTAAATAAACAAAATAGTAATATTATGGAATTTAAAGTTGGGGGATTATTTGTATGAAAAATTAATGTAAAATGATCTCCACTTTTGAGGCCACTTTAAAGTTAGGTAACTAAATTCTTTTTTCCATGAAAGTAAAGTCCGTGCGTTTTTTTTTTGGGGGGGAGGGGACTTTTTTAGGCGATTGCATGTCGTTTTCTGACCTTGCCACTCGGACTTAGGGTTAGTAGTAAACACTTTTGGTAAGTTCCCTAAAAGATAGAATGACCCGGAAATTGGGAACATAGTACGTTTGATATATATATATATATATATATATATATATATATATATATATATATATATATATATATATATATATATATATACAATTGATCCGCAACTAAATTCTAAAAATATTTGTTTTCCTTTGTCTCTGTTGTCCACGGTGTTAACACGCAATTGCTTAAAAGAAGCAGAATGTAATTTTTAGAGGGGGCTATCGGAGGGTGTTAATCTGCAAAGTTATCCATATATTTTTTTTTTGATTCATACATTTTTTTTAACTATACGTCATTTTTTTTATTTTGATTTTAAGCAATTGACTTTACAAATTTAATAAACACACTTTTAAAATAATTTAACTAACTAAACACCTTATTTTTATGGCATAAATAAAAAATATTAAAAGTTTGGATATTATTGTAGATTAACACCTATCTCCCGATAAACTGAGATTCTACTTTGTTAGGCGATTACGTGTGAATACCTTAAAATATTAGTAGGAAGAGAAACAACAACAAACTATTTTCGAATTTCAAGTAGGGGTGTTTCGCAAATAAATTTAACATAACATGATCCTCCATTTTCGAGCCATTCTAGGGTTTTATGGCGGTTAACCATTTTTTGCAAAGTCGTAAAACCACATGCAATCGCCCCAAAACAATAACGTACAGAATTCGTACGTTATTGTTTTGGGGCGATTGCGTGTGGTTTTACAACCTTTCCAGTCCAACTTAGGATTAGTGTTAAAATATATTAGTTAACTGCCCTAATAATTTAGAATGCCCGTAAAAAGAAGAATCTCATTTTTTAGTGGGTTGTAATTTAGCTGAGTGTGTTAATCTACACTTTATCAAAGTGTGTTGTTCAAATTTTGGAATTATCTGAGTTAACTTTTTTTTAATTAACGGCTTCCCATCCCAATTAATTGCTGCTTGGGGCGGGTAGGTTTTACTAGTATAATATAAAAAAATGACTCACCTGTAAATATCACGTGCCATTCCAAAATCGGCAATTTTCGCCTTCCGCCTGTCGTCGTTGGCCGTCAACAAGCAATTTCTGGCTGCAATGTCTCTAAAAATAAATACACATATATAGTTAACAATGCGGACCTTGAAAACCTGAAATAAAATGTAAGAGAAACAACATATGGGTTAATATATGGAATTAGCGGATGAGCAAATAACAGGTTATTAGATATAATAGCAAAAACTCATTTCTAAAAGCTAACCGATATGTCGGTTGTATAAGAAAACGTACAGTGGACGACTATAGTCGAGGGCGACCCGAATGCTACTTTTTCATAATTATTGCACAGATGTGTATAAGAAGAGCGTCAGTACTTTTGAAAGATTATTCACTATACCTCGATAATCACTTTATAAGGATGAGTGTTTAGAAAGAGGGCCTACATTAGTATTTCAAGTTTATGTATGACTCGAGCGAGATTTAAACCCTTGTTTCCCGGTCTATTAGCAACTTCAGTCGTACAGCCGACCTTTATTAAGCTCGGTTACATAACTAAAATATCAGTTGGCTTCAGTAATGTATCTATGTTATTATTTCAAATAGTGTGTTGACATGCTTATCCACTAATTCCATATTCTAACCAGTCAATAGTTTACATTGGAATGTATTTCCCACATTATATTATGTATGGACTATTATGAACCTTTGTAGACGGTCGTGGTTGCATAGATAACACCATTAAACACGCGGTTAATTAAGTTCAGGGGACAAAGAATAAACAAAACAACACACATAGAGAAAAATAAGATTCGTGCAGAAAAGAAAAATAATAAAGCGAAACCGATTTTTTTTTCTTTTTTTATTAAAACTAGCATTTTTTTTTGTTAGTTTAAAGTGATACAGATATTTCGCCAAAACCTGGCCTCCTCGGTGTGTAATATATCCTGATGTCATCGGATTTGTATTTTTTTTATCTCTTTACCGGCTTGTTGTTATTACAGCCGGGCCAAATGGGCAAGTTGTTGTTTCCCACCATCAAATATGAAGAACGCGAATGCAGCACCTGATTTGTATAATTGTTTTAAGGTTCATATTTTTTTTAAAAGCATCTATTGTTAAATTTAAGAAGGAATAGGTAAAATAAATACCTGACATCAGGATATATTACACACCGAGGATGCCAGGTTTTGGCGAAATATCTGTATCACTTTAAACTAACAAAAAAAAAATGCTAGTTTTTATAAAAAAGAAAAAAAAATCGGTTTCGATTTATTATTTTTCTTTTTTATAAAAAAATTGATATCGCATCTTAATGCTTCAAAAGGTATTTATTTTACCTATTCCTTCTTAAATTTAACAATAGATGCTTTAAAATAAATATGAACCTTAAAACACTTATACAAATCACGTGCTGCATTCACGTTCTTCATATTTGATGGTGGGAAACAACAACTTGCCCATTTGGCCCGGCTGTAATAACAACAAGCCGGTAAATAGATAAAAAAATACAAATCCGATGACATCAGGATATATTACACACCGAGGAAGCCAGGTTTTGGCGAAATATCTGTATCACTTTAAACTAACAAAAAAAAATGCTAGTTTTAATAAAAAAGAAAAAAAAAATCGGTTTCGATTTATTATTTTTCCTTTTTATAAAAAAATTGATATCGCATCTTAATGCTTCAAAAGGTATTTATTTTACATATTCCTTCTTAAATTTAACAATAGATGCTTTTTAAAAAAAAATATGAACCTTAAAACACTTATATATATATATATATATATATATATATATATATATATATATATATATATATATATATATATATATTAGCCTGAAGATTCCCCCCGGGATGAAACGCGGAAGCCTCTGTGTAGCTTAATTGCCATGAATATATTTTCATAGCTTACTATATATATATATATATATATATATATATATATATATATATATATATATATATATACATATATGATAGATAGATAGATAGATAGATAGATAGATAGATAGATAGATAGATAAAACGAATCAGTAAAACGCCAGACTATTTCGCTTAAGGCAACTATCCTCTTATTTAATGAAATCAAACATGCAATAATATAAAATACAAAAAAATAATTAAATTACAAAATGTAATTTACGGAAATATATATATATATATATATATATATATATATATATATATATATACATAGGATAGATAGGTTGATAGATAAGTAGCTAGATAGATATTTATTGCTTTATATTTATTAGAACATTCTCATGCATTAAAAGATTGAACCTTTTGGAAGCTATTTACACTTAATATGAAGCTATTGTCTTACTTTATAATAGCTTACTTGAAGCTATTTACACTTAATATATATCTAAATAAGATAAGGTATCTAAATATTATAAGGTATTTGTGTATTTTTAAAGTTCATGAATAGTAAGTTACATGCAACTTTGATATATTTTTGCAATAGGTATTTGTCATGAATTTAGAAATATTCCCCAAATTTCAGTTTCAAACGTGTTTTTTAAAGGGGTTTTAAGGGCCATAATATGTAAATATTTCAGATTTGCATTGAATTTGATCGATGGTCGTAGGACACTAATTAATCACTATTATCTGCAAATACATCTGCAAATACATTTATTTAAAAGACCGCTTACGCTAAAACCTTTAATTTAGGCAGTTTGTTAGAAAAAAATCATGTAATGGATTTTTAACATAATCAAAATAAGTATTCTAGACATAAGGTTTAGTACACTTATAACTTAATTTTGATTTTCGTAAGGGGGGCATAAAAGAGGTGCAAAACCGTTTTGTTCTGGAAATAAATTTTACCAGTTCTAGGACTGCTATAATTCTAGTAAATAGTTCACTTTATTTCAAGGTTATTGCTCTCATCAGTGTAAGAAAGCAACCATTTGAGACGGTCGGAAGGCGCGAACCAATTTAGCAGAGTCATCCTAGAATCTGCAAGGAGTCGCCCTATCCTTACGGCTGCAGGAAACTGTCACGTAATTAAGGAAAATTCAGATGTATATGTGCCTAGAAGCAGGCACCAGAGAGAAGACTACACGAAAGTGTTCGACAAACACATTCGGAACTTTTCTTTAAAGCTTATTGACAGACTATTTTTAACATCTCATGAGAGTCCTCGACTTTAATTTCTCAAACATTCTCATTATAATAGTATTTATAATAAATATAGAATTATTTATAAATCACAACCATATTGCTCTCATCAGTGCAGAGAAGTAACCGTTTCAGACGGTTGGGAGGCTCGAACCCATTTCACAAAGTCAGGTGAAAAACAACTTATCTTTATATAGTACCTCATATATAAAGAGAAGGTGTTTTTCACCTTTTCATCGAATATAATTATAGATTTCACAGCATAAACATTATATACTACAAATTTCAGAATGCATTTCCTAATGCGTGTTGTACACAAAAAATTACCTTTTCTAACAAAACATATTAGAATTATTCCAAGATGTCTACTTCTACCAAAAACATATTCGATACAGAGGGTAGCAAGAATTGCCAATCTCTATGAATATACTGCTAACACGCAACTCATCGTCACCGCGACATTTGTTTATCGAGGCGAAAAACGTAAAACACACTTCCACAAAGTATGATTCTTGAATTTCTAATCGGGAATGGTGGGCGGGTGATACTCACAGGCAAGTAAGTAATTCTTACACTTTCTAAAATGTACTTTTTAGGACGTTCTTACTACAGAATTCACTAAACATCAGCATTTAATACGTTACTGATACAGTATTTTCAATGAACACTACTTACATTGTATTTTATAACAAACACTATAACATTGATTATAAACAGAAGAAATACCGATTTAAAAATACATTCTTTATATACCAACGCTGGACAAGATAAACACCTGTGTTTTTCTTTAACATTTTACTTACCACCTATTAGATTTGCCGTGTTTTCTTATGTTAGATTATCTCTCACAACAATCGTATGATTACTAGTCGAATACTTACTACTTACCAAGAAACGAAAACACGATGGTTTCTCAGACTTATGTATGGGTTTGCCGTATATAATATGTTTCCTTAACACAAATAGGTCACAAACTATTACGTAGTTTCAGGGATATATTTTTACATACTTTTTAACTAATAAAATCAGGTGGATAATACGTAGCTAAAACTGTACGACGTTTCAAAAACCATTCTCCCGAAAAAAAGATAAACAGTGGAAGTTCTTATAAGACGTAATAAAATGAACATCGTATGATACACTTAGAAACTAAGACTATACACATCACTATTTAGCGTTCATCGAATTTCTTTTATTGAAAACAACAATTCCTATTAGTTTCGTTGGTTTTAGCGCCCAAATTCGCTTCGTAAATACACTGACATCATTAAATCTGTTTTATTTCTTTGGTTCAGAACCATACATCGACGCTTTACTTACATTGTTTGTTCACTGTTAAAGCACTTGTTTAAACATGTCATAAACATTGTTACATTACAAAAAATCGCAGTTATCGTCAATAACCATTTAAGTTACTCTGCAGCTTTCTTCGAATTTTATTTCATGGAATAAACATTTCCTATGAACTGCGCTAGTTTTAGCGTCCTTTATTATTGCCGGAAAATTGTAACACACTTTCGGCGACGCCTTCTGCCCATTTCGTTTTTACTATTAAAGATCTAAGATCTTTAATAGTAAAAACGAAAGTTAGAATCTTTGTTACATTTACGTCGAGGTTTTCTTTGATAAAAATGGTAAAACAGTATAACATAACAGACCTCAACAACGACAGTTTGTACGTTTAACTCTACTAATTATCGATGTCCAAATAGACAATAATCAGATATTGATTTTGTTTTTTCGGGTTTTTGTTCATAAATTTAATGAAAAACAGAAACAAAACATTGTGCATTTTTTTGTCTTTGAATTCGAGATAGAGTTAACGACTATCAATCAGCCCAAAAAATCCAAACTTATCCATTAATTTGTATGGATCTTTCACCATATGCCGTTATACCAAAATGGAAATTGAATATCAATACTTTTTGTATTGATCAATTGTTTTTCGCTCATAATTTATTACGGCATTATTTATTCATCGTTCCTTATATAAAACACTTGATCGAGCAATCAAATACAATGACGCCTCACTACATGACGTCAAAAATTGTGTATACGCGATAAAATGGATTTATGTTGTTGAATTTTTTAAATATTGTAAAATGGGGACCGTTTTAGAGTTTCAATTAATGTATTATTCTGTAGTAATAGGGAAAAAGAATACATTTTTGTACCTATTTTGTCAAATAGAGACAATGGCAGACCTTTGTAGCTGTTCAGACTCAATGCTGATGGCATATTTACACATTTCAAACGTATTTTTCAACCGATTACATGTTCAATAATGAGAACATTTTCTAACGAAATGGTTTCTCATTAAATATTATTTACAAAAACAACACCATTGTCATCGCTGATACACTATTTTCCTCCATTATGTTGTGAGACGCTTACCTTTACGAATGCTCTTGAACGTGAATACCTCATCAACATTAATGGATGAATGCATTTTGGTTTTTTCTTCTTTTTGCTTCAATTATTGTGACATTCGTTACTTCATGTAGAATTAGTAAAAGAAAAAAATCATTCGTACAATAACAATGCGCAATGTTTAATGTTTCATTACATTTATAAACAAAAACAACAACAAACCTAAAAATACAAACAAAGATGATAAGCTTGCACATCAATATTCTGATTTCTGTCTTTTTGGACATCCATACTTACTAAAGCTAAATGCGCAAATGCTATTCGTTGAGTGTTTAGTTGTTTATTCCGGTTTAACAAACGATTCATCTAAGTTGCGACCACATTAAAAATATGTTGCGATATGTTTAATACTAATTAAAATTACTCTTCAACTATAGCTACATATTTTTCCTTCTTTGTTATTGTTGTAGTGGCAACCACTCATTTGCATATACGAATAAGGTTACACTATAAATGGCAAGCCTAGGTTGGCCTTAGTGTGTGTTACCTAAATGCCACCGGAAGTGACGCCGAAGAGCGTACATGTCCTCCCACCAAGACTCTCTGACTCGACACCTTCATTTGTACATACTATAACTATACCTTTTCTTTATTACACTTATTATGGCATTCTCCTTGTTGTTTGCGTCTTCATTGTATTTCTCACTAATTATTGTTCAACCTTGCAACCATAACAGTTGGCGACGAGATATGAAGCGTCAAATATAACAGTTTGAGGAAGAACTATTAAAAAATAAAGTACAATGCTAAGTGTTGACGAGCAAACGGTTTTTACGCCAATGAAAAGTTTCAACTTAAGTGAAAAAAAAACTCGAACGTGGCAAAAGCGACAATTTACGCCGTTTTCTGGGAATCCGACTTGCAAAGAATGTAAAAGTGAATTTTTGTTTTGTCGCTAAACGACAAATTTGTTTTGTATTACTAAAAGACCAACTTGCAAACGAAAAGCGGATTTTGTTCTGTTGCAAAACGACAGGTCAGACTCGTATTACGAAAAGCAAGGAAGTAACCTACGAAAAAAAAAGAAAGTTCACCAGTGGATTCTAATTACTGCTCCCCGTTAGCAAAACAACAACTAAAGGAATCTTTTAATTAATAATTTGTTTGGCGGCGGTACTAAAAGGAAATACCATAGCTAGAAATTAAAGCTCAAGGAAAGGATTTTTTTTTTAAAGTTGTCACTGGATAACGGATAATACAGTAAAACGTCACAAAAGAAAAAAAAAAAATGGAAGACTTATCAAAAATGTTCATGCAATTTTTACAGGCACAAGCTGACCGCGAGGAAAGACAAAATCAGGCACAAGCTGACCGCGAGGAAAGACAAAATAAACGTTTTGCTAAAACACTGGAACTACTAAAGAGTAATCGAGAAAATGTTGACACTGTTAATTTCTCCCATACAACTATCTTTAATAGTATGGACACATTTAATTATGTGCCGGTGGAAGGAAAGACTTTTGAAGCATACTATACAAGATACGACGATGTTTTTCAACTGGACTGCAAAAATTGGCCAAATAGCCAGAAAGTGAGCCTCTTACTCAGGAAATTGGGTACATCAGAACACAGCAAATTCATAGATTACATATTACCTAAAAAAACTGCGGAATTAGAGTTCATGGAAGCTGTGAAATTACTAAAAGAATTATTTAATCCAAATATATCTCTTTTTCATAAAAGATGGCTGTGCATGAATCTAAGAAAGATTGACAACCAAGATTATTTGACATACGCATCAGTTGTCAATAAAAACTGCGATAATTTTAAGCTTGCGGAACTAACGGTAGAAGATTTTACATGTCTAATCTTCGCACAAGGGTTTATTTTCTACGAAAAATGCAGAAATACGCAGACGAGTGTTGTCTAAGCTGGAATCTGAGCAAGATTTAACCCTCCAGAAACCAGCAGAGGACTGTGAAAAGGCCATTACACTAAAAAAGGATTACAAAAATATAGAAGAATCCGGAGTGGCATATGTAAGAAAAGTTAGAAAACCATACACACCAACCAAGAACTTTACAAAGAAAAGCAATCGAAATGGAACGGGATATTACAATCCTAATAACCATAAATATAGGACAGAATATAACAAGCCTCTTCCTAGATATAACTGTAAGAGATGTGCAGAAAAGCATTGGGAATCAGATTGTCCTTATAAAAAGAAAAAATGCTACATTTGTAAGAAGGTGGGACACAAAAGCGATTGCTGCAGATATAAAGATTACACCAGAAAAAGAGTACAGCAAACAAAATCAAATACAAAATTAGACAAAGATCGGCGAAAATACGTAAAAGTGGAAATATTTAAAACACCAATAAAGTTACAACTCGACTCCGGCTCCGATATTTCTATTATAAACCTGAATACATGGAAAAAGTTGGGTAAAAAACCAACAATGATGAAAACGAGTAAATCAGCCCGGACGGTAACTGGTGGTGGTATAAAATTTGAAGGAGAAGTTGTCTTTCCGATAAAATTTAAAGGGATTACGAAGAAATTAAAAATATTCGTACTGAAAAATAGTGAAAATCTGTTTGGAATAGATTTAATTGAGAAATTTAGACTATGGGATAAGCAGTCAATACATTCTGTAAAAAATAGAATGTTCTTCTCCAACAACAGTAAATATAAAAGACGATTTAACAGAATTATTTCCTGAAGCATTCACGACTAACTTAGGTCGCTGTAATAAATTCAAGGCCTCGTTTTAACTTAAAGAAAACGCCAGCCCAATTTTTAGAAAAAAGCGAAACGTTCCGTTCGCTGGGTTGGAAAAGATTAATAAAGAATTAGATAGATTGGAACAGACAGGAATTCTATCAAAAATAGAACACAGCGAGTGGGCAGCCCCCACCGTATACGTAAAGAAAAAGAATGACGAAGTTAGAGTGTGCGCAGATTTTTCGACCGGGGTCAACTCCCTATTAAAAGATCACCATTACCCTCTACCAAGCCCAGAGGAAATATTTACGAAGTTAAATGGTGGTAATATCTTCTCCAAGATAGACTTGAGCGATGCATATTTGCAAATACCGGTCGAGGAAAATTGCTCAAAAATACTATGCATCAATACGCATAAGGGATTATACAAATACAACCGATTGCCCTTTGGCATCAAAGTAGCGCCTGCCATTTTTCAGCAAGCGATGGACACCATGCTAAGTGGTATTGAGTGCTCATGTGCATACCTGGACGACATTGTTGTCAGGAGCAAATCCCTACAAGAACATAAGGAACATTTGAAACAAGTATTTACTCGAATACAAGAATTCGGCTTTAAAGTAAAAGTAAGTAAATGTGACTTTTGTATGAGCGAGATTAAGTATCTTGGACACATAATAAACAAACATGGACGACGTCCAGACCCAGACAGATCTGCGTCAATAAAAAATATGCCAGCACCTGATAACGTAACAACCTTGCAGAGTCTCTTAGGACTCGCAAATTATTATCAATCTTTTATTGAAGGAATGCATAACTTGCGAGCCCCCTTAAATAATCTGCTTAAAAAGGATACACCTTGGAACTGGACGCAAGAATGTCAAACCGCTTTTGACAAAATAAAGAGCGCACTAACATCCGAATTATTCTTAACACACTTTGACACAAAATTAAAAATAGTCGTCGCTAGTGACGCTAGTTCCTACGGCTTAGGAGCATGCATTCAACATATTATTCCGGATGGGTCTAGAAAACCAATAGCGCACGCTTCGAGAACGCTGATACCAGCCAAGAGGGCATATTCACAAATCGAAAATGAAGCATTGAGCATAATCTTTTCCGTGACTAAATTTCACCGATATTTATATGGTAGAGAATTCTTACTTGAAACCGACCATAAACCGTTAGTCACGATCTATGGATCCAAAAAAGGATTGCCGGTATACACCGCAAATAGATTGCTGCGCTGGGGTACAATCTTACTTAATTACGATTTCCAGCTACAACATCTAGCATCAAAAAAGATTTGCCATGCGGATGGACTGTCAAGATAGATACCACAGATACACAATCTGGAAGAATCAGTCATTGCAGCAATTCGGACAAATGTTGAAGTAAAAAATATGGTAGCAAACATCATTAAGGAACTACCCGTAACTTTGTCGGACATTAAAATGGAAGCCGAGAAAGACGAATACATAAAGGACATAAAAGAGAAAATTATAACGGACACAAAGGTGCAGGAAGTTTTCTCCATATGTAACGATGTGTTACTGTACAGTGAGAGAGTGGTAATACCCAAAACATTGCAGAATAGGATGTTTAGAGATTTCCATACGGGACATCCGGGGATAAATCGAATGAAGTCGTTAATGAGAAGCTACGTGTACTGGCGTAACATGGACACTGACATAGCAGCAACAATAAATAAATGTAAAGGATGGCAGTTAGCAGCAAAATCCCCACCTATAGTACACAAACCTTGGCCGAAAACCGACCAACCATGGTCGAGAATCCACATGGACTTCGCTGGTCCAGTAGGAGAAAACTATTATTTAATTGTAGTGGATAGTTACACAAAATGGCCGGAGGTAATGCGTTGCAGGAATCCAACAACGAACAACTCAATAGGGTTCCTACACGAGTTGTTTGCAAGATTCGGTGTACCAGACACACTGGTCACTGACAACGGAACGCAGTTCACATCCGCAGAGCTTAAGGAATTTTGCGACACGTTCCGAGTGAAGCACATCACGACTCCGCCGTATCATCCAAGGTCGAACGGCCTTGCGGAAAGGTTCGTGGACACGCTAAAACGAGCGTTAAAGAAATCCATTGGAACACCAACAGAAAAAGCTTTGCAACAATTCTTGCAAGTTTATAGGATCACACCACATCCTAGTACACCATCAAACATATCACCAGCTGATCTAATGTTTGCCAGAAAGGTAAAATCAGCGTTTGATAAACTGTTTCCAAGACAGGCAATTATCCGAAACACTACACACACGAGAAGAAAGAAATATAACTCGGGAGATCGAGTATATTTTAAGTGCTACAAGAATAACACATCTTACTGGGAATGTGGAGTAGTGGATAAACGCATTGGTGATTGTACATATATGATTAAAGGTCCACAGAGTATACATTGTATTCCTCACTAATTATTGTTCAACCTTGCAACCACAACAGTTATGTTAAATATATTCACATTTTTTAATAATGTGATAAATCCGTTAGTCAACGACAGTTATTTCCCTTTCATCGGCGACTTGCTCTAGAAGAGTGAATTTCTCTACAAGAAAAGCCAACAAAACAACATATCCCTTATTAAGTTTTAACATCTAATTTTCTAATTTAAATGGAAATAATTCTAATGTGCAGTCATTTCAAACTATTTGAAACCGTTTAAATTACACTTCAAACGTTATTCATGACCATTTCGTAGAACAGAAACATTTCACTGATGGCGCTCCACGGCAACAAATTCCGAATAGATGGGTGTGAGCGCGGATCTTTAATATCATCACCTTATATGTTCTCGTAAGTTTTCAATATTTTTATTATCACACCCATCGGAGTTTGAAGGGGTTCATAATTTAAAGCGCGGCACCTATTAGTACTGTAAGGTACAATAAAACAATACAATATAAATAGGGGGACATTTCTTCTTGAAATGAGCTTTTTCTGCTTTAAAACTCATTTAATAAACATACATATAATGGGGCATATTAGGTCGATTTTTTCGGATTTTAAAGACAAAAAAACGAATTAATACTAATACTTATGAACGGCAATATTTGCTGCGCATTACTAGCGCACCACCTGTATGATGATTTAATTTTAACTGTGAAAGTTTTCTTTAAAAACCGATTCTTTAACAGAAAAATTAGACACCATTGCAATAAAATAATAATTAGGCGAAATATAGAATAGCATACACATGTGATAAACGCGACCCCTCAGAAGCTACATGCATTATTACTCAGACAATACTTCCTATCAATCCATATCTTTTGAATATAACAGACAAATGTCACAAATACAACCTTTCAAACCAGCATGCTTTATACCTTAGACACTATCTTAAATCAATCTATATCTTCGTAATAAAGCATACAAATGTCACAAACACAACCTCTCGGAAGCAACACGCATTATTACTTAGACAATACTTCCAATCAATCTATATCTTATAAATATAGTACACATATTTCATAAACACACGCTCATTTGTACACATCCATTCAAATTACAGAGTATTACCTGATAACAGGGAGCCAAATCATTACCCAAAAATCAATACAAATCTAACCTGATCCATTATACCTTAATTTGAAATGTAAGTGTTTGCTTATCTCTGTCGATAATGCCTCACTCCAGCACTTTTTAAAATTGTTAAACCAAAGAGGTAAGGCATAAGAACAGTTTTAAGTTGGGAGAAAATACAAAAAGTCTTCGAGTTTACCCATTATGCCTTACTGACCCATTATGCCCCACAACACTTAACATATAGAGGGAGAACACGACAATATAGAAACTACAAAACATTTATACAGATGGGAATAACTTTATTTAGTACATACATAGGGAAAGTTTGGTTACCTGCTTTTAACATTATGGGTCTGTATTCGTGCTATATCATTCCAATGTAGGCATGGAATTTCTTGACTTAATCTCCTTTCCTGAGCAACACCGGGACACCAGTCAGCTAGTTAATAATATTCTTAGGGTACTGACACTGTCCACTTTAAGTAGTTTTATATTTTGTTTTGACATGCTAAGCAATACGTGTCACTCTGTTTATAAAGTTAAATATATATATGATTTTCCAGGTGCGAACTGATTATTCGGTATGATTGAGGAGGGATGCCCTTTCCACTAATCTTTGGCCCGACATGATAGTAGACAGCTGAATTTTCAATTCAATTATGGCACACTTTATTTATTCGCTTTTCAAGCTAGATATACTCTATCAGATGCAAGCGCGTTAATAGCTTTGATTGACGGGAAATGTCTCTCATGTCGGCTGTTACATTATCTGGGGATCAGGTTTCTGTTTGTGTAAATCAGTAAGAATTCTCAATCTGGCACAACGTATGAAAATGCTAAGTAATGATTATTTTTAAGTGAGTTTTTTTGCAATTTGAAGGTTCATTTTGCAGTAAAAGCGATACTAAGAATACAATAACGAATTACTTTAGACGTCTTTCCGGCTATAGTTGACGCAACTATATCAATCACTCCTCGTGGATAAAGTAAAGTGTTCCGTACAGATTCTGGAGTTCAACATAATTCACGAATCTGACAAGACGCATCTGAAGAAGGGCGACATGTTACATCGGCTGAAACGTTGTGTATATAACCTCCCAGATGGGAACGGTAGTCTGAATAATCCAAATAATTCACATTATAAATCCTCAGTTGAAACATTCGAAAGCATCAGACTTTTCAATCGTTGGCATAGATTAAAATGAAGATACATATAAAAATAATGGAAATAAGGGGCCGTGATTGCCCAACCAGAAGAGAGTCTTATTTAAATTCATAGACATTCAAATCATATTAGGTTGGTTGTCTATGTCAGTGTGTCCTAGGTAAAGTAAGCCGAAACTTCTAATAAACAGAGACATAGAATATAAGCGACGATATGAATCGATGCAATTCGTTGATGTATTTGTATGAAATATGTTTAGTTTTACTCAAATTTAACAGAATTCTTTGTGAATTTACTGGCAACTCGATAAGATAAAAATAAAACATTTAAGTAAAATTAGTAGTACTTTTTAAAAATATATCAATGTGTGTTATTGGTTCACATCAATACAAATTCGCTATATATTGTGTCTCTTTTTCCTGGTAGTTTTTCAAGTGAGCGGTCACGAAAAACGGTGCTGGTTTCAAAACACCAAGGGTAGGGGGCGAGCGAACAATTTGATAGCTTTGCATGAAAAGTAGCAAATGCCTCTATTTTTCTATCCGTCTCTCTCTGTCTCTGTCTCTTTCTCTCTCTCTCTCACTTTAATCAGTGAACAACGTTTGAATATGTCTCTATCTCTCTTTTGTATCCCTCTAGTAGTCGTGGTGTTGTTCCTCCTGTAGGGTACGAACAATAGAGGGTGTTATACACACCTAATACGAGACAGTTACTCATCACTTTTAGCATAATACACATTTGTATTGGCGACATAACTAATATTGCACACATACCATCTTTTGCCCGGCTTTAAAGTGTACAATTATATGTCGTCGCAGGAAAGAGCAACACTACTGTTAACTGTTTAAATGGGTTTTATATAGTGACTTACCTAACAGTTTATTGGATCGGATCAAGTCATTCAATACCCTCATTGATTGGTAACGTTTATTTATTTTGTAGGTGATATAGGTGAAACATCAAGCAGCTGGAGAAGCCTACTATGTGATTTTTTATTTAGATATGAAACTATATCAGATAGTGATGACTGTATTTTAGATATATATATAGAGAGAGTGGAGTTGCCCCTTTATTATCATACCCACAGGTCCGATCTGACACATAGTGTAACTGTCTGACACAATCTCATCTATGAGTTAATACGAACCCGCATTTGATATGAAATGGCATCATCTTGTGTAAACATATGTTTGCATCGTGAATGTACATATTTAAAAATATTAATAACTATCATTTATGTCTTCCTTCGAACACTAATGCAAGTGTAGTATTTATTTTGTGTTTCCGTGCTGACCACATAATGGTCGTATTCAAGTCACATTGTCAATACATACTTGTGGACCCGTTCTCTTATGTAATCAGCTCATGTCTGTTTCACACATCGTTTCAAATCTTCTCATAGTATTGCGTACTTCAAATTACACATAATTAACCAGGATTGACTATTATCCGCACGTGGTTTGGTGCGTTGATAAGTGATTACCTATTAGTATATAAGAAAAACACAGCTTTCATAAATTATTATCCATCTAAACTATGCATGCTCTATTCTTTCTGTGTATTCTCTTGAATACATATATACCATGGCCATACCCATAACAGGCCGGCTAAACGCACGTCTGACCGTTAAACTGGGGGCCAGTCAGCAGTCAGTCACCAGATACACTTTTAGCTTGTAGCACTTCGTTTTCACTGCTCCAAGAAAATTTCATTTCCAAAATAAATTTTAACTCATCAAATTTATTTCAGCTGAGGTTGTGTTATTTTATAATTATTTACATTTGTTCGTGAGAGTAAGTAAGAATTAAATTTTGTTTAATTTGCATGTAAACAGCTCTGTTCATTGACGACACAAAACTTTCCCTTTTTTAAGTTTAAAAAAAGTATCGTCTTTGAGAATTTGTCAATAAACTTTACATTATTAATTTCAATTCTTTTCTATATTCTTAGGAAATATATTACCCATGTGTTAAACGTTTTATTTACATGTAAACAGCTCTGTTCATTGACGGCACATAACTTTTTATTTTTTTTAAGTTTAAAAAAAGTATCGTCTTGGATAATTTGCCAATAAATCTTTCATTATTAATTTTAAATCTTTTCTATATTCTTAGAAAATATATTACACATGTCTTAAACGTTTTATTTACATGTAAACAGCTCTGTTCATCGATGGCACAACTTTTCCTTTTTTTAAGTTTTAAAAAAGTATCGTCTTTGGGAATTTGTCAATATATCTTACATTATTAATTTCAAATCATTTCTATATTCTTAGAAAATATATTACACATGTTTTAAACGTTTTATTTACATGTAAACAGCTCTGTTCATTGACGACACATAACTTTTTTTTCATAGTTTAAAATAATTTGTTAAATATTTCTTTAAATGGTAAAAAAGTGTCGGGTGAAAGCTTGTCACGGCAATAATAATGAGCAAAATAAGGTCCGAGTGTTTCGTCTCCTCAAAGATCAAGATGAGAGAGAAAGATGGTTAAAGGTAATACCAAGAGCTAACACTCCTAACCACTCAGACACTGTTGTTTCTGAAAGGCATTTTCCACCTGGTTATGACACTGTATTTGTTATGGGAAAAGCACGACCCAAATATCATCCATCACTATTTAATAATTTGCCATCAAGTGTGATACCAAGTCCTTTACCAAAACTAAGGACAACAAAAAAGGTCCACTTCTGTGCGAAGTGTACAAAATGATGAGTTTGCCCATTTCCTAGATAAAGATAGAATTGAAAACAATCAAAACGAGGACAGTTTAAGTTGTTGGTTAGTAAAACACATATCATATTTGAACAAACTGTTTCTCTGCTTGATATCATCAACTGGTGCGGATCCGTTTTTATTTTTAACAAAATATACAAGTAATGATCTTTTGACACAGGTACAAATTTTCTAAAAAATCAAACATTGAAATAAAAATTCTTCATTGAAATATGCATTTGCCTTTGTTTATTCAAAATCACCTGTCTGTTCATTTATAGGAATTTGTCAATAATTGTAAAAATTATCGATTAGCTCATTGCGGTTTTCATTATTTAGTATGTAAAACACATAAACACATCAAACTAATCTCACAGAGGAATTTTACCTTTGTTTGCAACTTCTATATCGAATATTTAAGAAAATTCACATGGCCCACAGTAAATGACCACAGTTGCACGATTGCCTGGACTGTAGTAGGGATAGGCATGATATATACATATAACACTGTACATGTGTACATGTGTGGCGATTAGCAGTGAATATTGTATTTACGTGTTGACTCTTGTATTGGATAAAATATCTACATAGCATTTTATTTCAGCCAATGAGAGGAGCGAACATATTCAGTGTCGGAAATAGGCGCTTAGTGTAAACATAACTTAGACACGGTGTTTTTCTGACTCTGTTCACTGTTCCCCACGTATAGACAACACACATGCGTATAACAATTAAGTTTCTCATACATGTGTTTCAATTTGTTATCCGCATCGTGATTTTATATTAAAAAGGGTACTAGTACAGTTTGTGAACCGTAGTAAAACCGACTTTTGTCGACGAGGATTTACGTTAACAGCTGGGAAAAGCCGAAGGAAAACAAACCGGAGACTAAATTTAAACGATACGACGAAGAATAAAAATAGTTAAATAATATGTAAAGTAGAAAAAACGCTCACTCTATGTCACATTTTATAAAAAATACTTTTTTTTTACCTGAAACCCAGGTATCAATGGACGATCGAATTAATATATAATGATATTTGTAATACAATACCATGCGTTTAGATACGTAATTGTGCACTGTAGCCATTTCTTTTATAGAAAAAAAACACATGATTATACTATCTCTCTCTCTCTCTCTCTCTCTCTATATATATATATATATATATATATATATATATATATATATATATATATATACTTTACCCTAATGGCTAGTGTAGTGTTCGTTGCAGATTGGTAGCCGTTCCTCAGTTTACAAGGCCCTTGTAACAGAATTTTACACACAGCACTTCCTATTCAGCAAATAATCAGCAAATTATTACTGGTTGCTTAACTTCGATTACATTAGGAGGTTCGCTCTGTCAACGGTATTTCACTTGTATGTTGCTATTATAGAACGTAAGTCTCACACATATAATTAATTTACGTCGTTATTATGGGTTGAGCCAAGCTTTTTCTGGATGCAAACACCAGTGTTTTGATCAAATGTATTGTGTTTTTACACTGATAATTGATAGGTGCGACTAAAAGAATCAATGGATAAAAAATATTCGTTTTCTATTTCCACATTTTAAGTGCTTTTCTGAAAGAATTTGATACAAAAACTTTCATAAAAGAACACCAAAGATAGTTAAAGTACCTTATATAATAGAGGCGAATAGTTTAAAAATCAACTGTTTTAATATGAAGAGTTGTGAAACACATGGAAAATATATATATTCGATTGTAATATGAATTAATCATGTATATATATATATATATATATATATATATATATATATATATATATTAAGTTAATACAACAAAAGATATTAGAGGCAACTAATATCTTTAATTAGTGAACATCTGGATAAAACTGAAGCTCAATATACTGGATGGAGCATTAATAGCACTAGATCAAGTGAAAGAATAAAATAAGGTGCGACATAAATTTTATCAGCATTCAATGTTCGAACGAAGTACTGTAAAGTCCTTAACCTATGAGTTTTCAAATAAAATCTTCTCTCAGAGGACCATTACCGCAATGACATTACTGATGGTAATAAAATTAAACTTTGAAAATATATAAAAAGATTTTACATAAAAATATATAAAAGGATATAAAACATCAAATATATCGGTCCAAAACATATTTTTTAGCTAAACTTATACAGTTCATCCAAGTCATAAAGTTTAAAACAGCTTCAAGAAATATATCAAATATATATATATATATATAAAATATTTGTTGTTGTTTATTATCTATGTACCTATACGTTTCGTCCCTTTTCAATCAGGACTCATCAGCATAGACATATGACTATTCACTACCGGTCGTACGATTCGAAACCCTGGATTACAAGTATTTTTCAACTTACATCCAACGTCGTTAACCGCGCGCCCAATATCTGAATAGCCGATAAACAATGATAATTTAACACATATAAAAGCGGCTTGATGTCGAGGCATTCTACTTCTATTAAAGAAGGAATGATGCATATAAAGCAAGTGACGTCATGCTGTGTTTGTACTACCATTTAGAGTGCTCTACTTATTTTACGAGGAGCGACAAATATAAAATATTTGTTGTTGTTTATTATTTATGTACGTATACGTTTCGTCCCTTTTCAATCAGGACTCATCAGCATAGAGATATGACTATTCACTACCGGTCGTACGATTCGAAACCCTGGATTACAAGTATTTTTCAACTTACATCCAACGTCGTTAATATATATATATATATATATATATATATATATATATATATATATATATATATATATATATATATATATATATGGCGTTCTACCGAGATTTTTCCCTCATGTGAAGGTCCTTTTCTGTGTTTTTGCCGACAATGACTCACAGTGACGTGTAGATTGTTCAAGACTTTCTAATTTGAGCAGTTTTCTTTTTTGGAGATTTTTCTGATGATCTGGAAATGTAGCAGAGCCGATATTGATATAATAATGTTGGTTGGCTCACCTCCAGGGAAACGAGTCGTAAAATACATCCCAAGTGAATGTTATGTGTCTTTATAATGTGAGACAATTAAAATTGAAAATAAAAGCCATGACTGTGTGAATATAAAAGGAACTAGTATTTACATATACATGTGAGTTTATGTGTGAGTTTGCTCTTTCCTTTGTTTTTTTGTTTGGTTTCACCCAAAAATGAACCACTGTATAATGTAGGTTTTTTCAAGAAACTTTAATCCAAGAACCTTTTACTCTTTGTGAATTTTTCTGATGATTTTGTAATGTTGCAGAGATGATATAAACATAAAATTGTTGTTTAGCACAAAACAAATGAAACGGATCGTAAAAAATATATCTCACAAAAATGTTATGTTTTTTGGAAACAATAAAAATAATAAAAAACATGGTTATTGGAACATAATATGAACCTGACTTATATATATACATATATATATATATACATATATATATATATATATATGCATATATATATATACATATATATCTATATATATATATTATTTCATTTATCCACATATAATGTTATAATAAGATATACTATTTTATGCATCGATGTTCAGAATTTACTTCAACATTTCTCAATACGTGAGTAGAGCTAGGTGGCAATTCATGAAAATATACTTATGACAATTAAGCTATACATAAACTTCGGAGTTTTATCACCGTAAATAATGCATGACGTGTGTGTTGCTGGTTGTTATAATATATACACGTAGTCTTCTGGTTAACAAGCTATACTAAGCACAACGTGTATATATTAAAATAAAGGCAACACACTCCATGCATGTAAGCCTGTCGATTCCCTACGCGGTTGAAACGCGGAAACCTGTGTGTAGCTTAATTGCCATACATATATTTTCAAAACTTATTAGATATATATATATATATATAAATATATATATATATATTTTTTTTTTCATGCAAACATTATTAAAAATAAAAGATCTCGGCTGTCTAGTTATGCCCTTTTAAAATCTGTTCAATCTTTCTAACGATTTTCTTTGTGTATAAATTAGAAAATTGATACATTCTCGTATGTGACATTAATGAAAAAATAAAATAAATAATTCGAAGCTTAAAAAACAATACTACAAATAATAATAATATACTACATCGCAATTCAAACTCTATTAATATATACTACTGTAATCAAATTCACCCAATTTTCAGTTTAGAATAAAAAGCTATAAAAATATTATACACAGATTCCTATCTTCAACAGAAAAAAATATACAATTAAACTAATTATTTACAACAACAAATTTCAAACCCACACTTTTGTAGCAAAATACAACTCATCGCCAAACGCCAAGACACTAGAGATAAGCAATATTGTCTATTAGTTCAAATGCCCTTTCCGAGAATGTAAGCTCTATAATAATAATAATTACATTTGGTTTTACAAACACCACCTATCCCACGGATTCACTATGCATCTCGTGAACTATAGTTCAATCTACAAACATTTACAAAAATATAACTGCCGTCTATCCGATTTAAAATCCACTTTTGTAAACAGCACTAAAATAATACATTCCGAGACCAATTATGAAACAAAAGTAAAAATACTTTAAATCATCTCCATAAAATAACACACAACAACCTATAATTAATAATATTGCGTATAAGAGTAGTAAAACCATTTAAAACTTCTTAGCATAGTGTTTTTTGTGAGGTGATCCTGGCGTTTCCTAATCCAAGTTCGAATTTAGAGGCATTTTTATTACATTAATCATTGTTTGCCTCCACGTTTTCTCTCTTCCTATTTATTCAACAACACCAAATAAGTTCAGTCGTCACTTAAAATAAATTAATACATGAATTAGTAAATAAACTAAGAGAAGATTTAATTCGTCAATATCTTTTTTAGAAACAATGTAAAGCATTTGTTTACATGCACGTCTTGTTGTTGTATTTAAAAAAACTTCTCTCCTTTCACCAGCTTTTTAGTCCATTTTGCCATCAACACCTTAGAATGATTTTGATTTTAGCGTAAATAATTCCATTATAAAGATTAAAACGGTGTTACTAGACAATGCAGTTCCGTTATCTTTATAAATGTTTGCATGAATGAATTAATTCTGGCTAAATACAATATATATATATATATATATATATATATATATATATATATATATATATATATATATATATATGCATATATATGTATATATATGCATATATATATATTTATTTATACATATATTTATTTATATATACATATATATATATATACATATATATGTGTATAAATAAGCATACATATATATATTTATTAATACATATATTTATTTATATATACATATATAGATATATATATATATTTATATGCACGTATATATATATATATATACACATATATATATAGTTATATATATATATATATATTTATATGCACGTATATATATATATATATATATATATATATATATAGAGAGAGAGAGAGAGAGAGTATTTTCTCAGAAGATATACTATATTATGTTTCCATTTTCAGTATTTACATACACAGTGCTCAATATGTCAGTTGATCTAGATAGTCATGAAAATATATTTCTGGCAAAGAAGCTAGAAAGAGGCGTCTGCGTTTCATACTCGTAAGCATCGTCAGGCATGGGATTCGTGTTACTGAGTGTTTGTATATATATATATATATATATATATATATATATATATATATATATATATATAAGCTTGTTTGGAGTAATTTCAGGGTAAGGGTTAGGGTGATGCATGGTTACGTAAGGATAAGGGTTAGCGCAAACTACGAAGAAGACAAAGAGATTGGGGAAGTGAAAGGAAGTTGTTCCACAGCGTACACTTCCGCTATCTCTGATAATATAAAGATTAAAGGGTTGGGTCGAAAGTTTTCTCTACATAAACTCGAGCAGATAACTATCGAGAAGATCCCAGAAATGCTGAAACCCATTATCCCTTTAATCAATTCTCTTAACATAATGGATTAACGATATATACTATGTAAAATGTAAATTGTCGCATTTTTATCACTGGTACAATGAACTGAGCGTGATTGATGTAAATAAAAGTTACAAGCAAGACAGCATGCGTACACTAGGGCAGGTCGATTTTGGAATCGTGATGATGCGATGGCAATGATTGTTGGGGTTTGGCATGATAAATAACGACACAAAATATTTTTTCCCAAATCGTTACCGTTAATTGAGGAAACGACTTTAAAGGTTGAAAATTAGCGATTTCGCATGTGTTTTCGGTGATCAGTGAAATATTTCCCGCCATAAAAACATTCCTTACCGTTGGAGAAATAGAAATGTGTAAATATCATTTAATAAAGATTTTGTCAACTAAATTATTTACATTATTTTCAATAAATCAAATAAAAATAAATAAGGATCATAAATAATGAAACATATTCATTTGTAAAGGCAAAATTGAGATTGTTAGTAAGTACTGTTTACTGTTTACCGATAAAAGATTACTTTATTTTTTTTCTTTCGTGGAATTCAGGATTTGTGATTTTTCAATAGAAAACAAATTAATTTAATTATCAATAAAACACCATTAAACCGAAAAATGCCTTCATTTTAATGATGAAATAAAATAAATATAATGTTTTTATTAATAGTGACGCTGGAACTTTCTTTGGGGGGTATTATTTAAATTTACACCGTTTTAAACGCGTGTTTGTTATTGTATATCGAATGTATGAAATATTGACGGCTGTTGGATTTTAATTGTAAAAATAATTAGTAATTTTGTATTTTTATGTAAGAAACTTAATTATTTGACATAAAAAGAACAAAAGCTTGTTTAATCTATATAATTTTATATTTTAAGTGTATCTGGCGTTTCAAACGCGTTTGTTTTTCTCCGTCAAGAAATATTTCCATATTTTAGGTAAGTAAATTATTTTTGTTCTGTTTTTTTTTTCGTGTTTCAAATTAAATTTTATCAATGAAGTTTGTATTAAAATACCATAATGTTTCAGTTTTGTATCAGAAAAAACTAATTTTTGGCGCATTTTAAGTTATTACCCACTTTTTTATTTTACGGACCATTTTTTTTCTGTGTAAAATTATCGATTATGTCGCTAGAGTAATCCGGTTTTTTTACCCAATATTTTAGATTTTAGAGTATTTTTATTTTTAGTGTGATTGTCATGAATTGGTGATCATTTTATATTAAATGTATTTGGGAAAGTGATCACCCACTCTAAAATCTAAATTATTGGGTAAAAAAAAAGGATTTTACCATAACTCAAACAGTATTGAGTCTGTTTAAATAGTCCTGTCATTTTAAGCCACACTTTTAGATGCAGCCTAACCCTAACTCCAACAGACTATCACTAAAGCTAACCAAAACTCCTTACCATAATTGTTAGCCATTTTTTAAAATATGAAACTAGAAGATATAAATAAAACTGTTTTAGACTTATTCATTTATTTTCTTCTTTTTTCAGATAAAAATATCTGTAAAAGGACGTTCTATTTTAACTCGCAGTAAGAGTTCCAAAAGATTTGCTGGTCCACCTTGTCCTTTGGATAAAACGGAACCCCCAACTTTACGACAAGTTATCCAGTTTAGTTATTTCCTTGAAAATACCTATCCCCACTTTTCAAATAGTGATATTTCCAAATTGATCACAAAGGAAATAATCAATATTTGGCAAGCAGTGAACCCACAATTGCCTTTGTTAAGGGAATATTATATAGGGCAGAGGGTGAATGTATTTTGCTTCAAGAGGGCCAAACTGATTAACAGGAAAACTCTTACTGCACCCAAAGTGAAAATAATTAAGGAACAGCTGGATAAATTATTTGATATTTCTTCATGTTGCTGCAAACTGCCTGTCTTAAGATGTGATGACTTTGCTGTAAAGTGCAATACAGAAAATTGCCAAACAAGGCATATAGTCTGCACTTGTCCTCCTAACAAGAAGGTAATATTAATTCTATGGTTGTTTTTTGTTTGAATTTTTTAAATTGAACTAATTCATGTCCCAATTTTCAATATTTAAATTAATTGAAACTTATGAATTTACTTCTGATAATCTTTCTTTTTCTAGTAAATAATATTGTGATATTTTCCTTAATATTTGTCATGTATGCTAGATCTGTTATTAAACACATAAACATTTTGACATTTCAGGTTCCCATTGAAAGGAGAGAATATTTAAAAGATCAGAGAGAGAAAACAGGACCAAAAGGCAGTTTCCAACTTGGACCTATTGACAAAGATGCTGTCAAAAAATACAAAAAAGATTCAGCTGAAGCAGATAGATTAGACAGGCAAATTGAAAGACAGCAACAAGATTCTTCACATGTTGCTTCCTCTACATCAGAAATCTTTTCACAGACATCTTCCAGTGAAGAAACAACCGATGACAGTTTTGAGCCAGGGAGACAGTCTAAGGGACCTTACAGTCTTTTGAAAGTCCCGAGATATTCTATGGAACTGATTAGAGGTGATATATCTTCTAACCTTGGGGCTTGCCTTGCTAATGCCTTTCTATTAGACTTACAACACATGGGCCTTCTTCATCCAACCATTAATTTAAAAGACATTATTATAGATAAATCAAAAATAGATAGAGAAAAGGCAAGAGTGAAAGTAACCAGCCATCAAAAACATGTCCAGGAATATGAACATCTTATCTGCATTGGAGTTGATTGCAGAGTTGATAAGGACACTTTGTATTACAAGGAAGTTACAGGGGAAAATGGTGAAAAAATGATTAAGAAAAGCAAGGGACCAGAGCGCCACTTAACATTTACCAGAGAGATAGGAACTGCAAGTAAATATCTCACCCATAGAGTGATACCCAACATTGGTGCAACTGGTGTTCTTCTAGCAGAGGATGTTGCTGCTGTTCTAGAAGAGTACAACAGTGTAAATACCGTTAAGGCAATTCTGGTGGACAATACCAGTACAAACACTGGTTGTGAAACCGGGATGGTTACAGCTTTGGAGAAAAAACTTAACAGAAAGTTACATACCATTGGCTGTTCACTTCATCAAAATGAACTGCCATTTAGAGCCATCTTTAAGTTAATTGATGGAACTACAAGAAGTCCTACCACTTTCACTGGTCCTTTAGGGAATCTTTGTGGAACTAATTACCAGGATTTGCCCCAGGTAGCATTTCATAGTATTAGTGGTCCTCTGGATAATTTATATCTTACTGCAGAGGTAATGAATGATTTAAGTGGTGACCAGCGACTACTTTGGGAATATGCTATAGGAATTTCTACAGGGAAAGTGAACCCTAGATTTGCTGCCTGGAAGATTGGGCCTCTGAATCAATCAAGATGGCTGACTTTAGCCATCAGGTTAATGTGCTTGTGGACCAGAGGTGCCTATCCACCAGAACTCTCGGATAAATTACACACCATTATAAAATTTATAATTGAAGTATATGCAGTTAGTTGGTTTGAGATCAAAAGGGACAATACATTTTTTAACCAACAATTGTATATCTTCAATATGATCCAGAGAGTCAAGCAACAGTCGACCGAAATTCAGAATGTTGTATTAAAAAGTTTACGATACAATGCTTTTGCTTTGCTTCCGGAAAACATTCTGTTGTCGATGTTGAAGTCAAATGAATTGGAGGTGAGGGAAGAGGCCATAATAAAGATCTTGTCCATTAGGTAAGTAAACATTTATGTATACTTAATTAGTTATGTCAATTTACAAGAATAATTTTAAGTTTCATTAAAATTACATAAAAAATATAACAAGTACAGGTAAATTTCCTAATATAAATATTTTTTGTTTTGTTTCAGAAGTAGCGAACCACCAAAGAAAAGATTGAAGAAAATTACTGCCATCAATTTTGAAGCCACACATTGGTCAGCTTTGATTGACCTCTCACAAAGTGGGGTCTGTGAACCTGCACTCACAGAAAGGTTTTCAAACAATGAACTCCTAGAAGCTTCAATGAATGGAACAACATTGGAATTTCCAAATTTACCTGCACATTCACAAGGCGTGGAAAGAGCTGTCAAGTTAACAACTGAAGCTTCACAAATTGTATATGGACAGGAAGCAAGGCACAAGCACATTATAACCAAAACATTGTGTCACCAAATAAGACCTTCATTTACTTCGAAAGGAAACTACAGGGAACAATTTAGTGCTATTATAACATAATTTGGTAAACTTACAGTATTGCCTTCACAACAAAAATTACATAAGCTAAACAAAAAATAACTTCAATGCAAAACAAATTTAAATGAATATATCGAATCGCATACTTTAAAAAGCAAAATTAACGGTATCAAAACTAATTATTATTTATCGTAGCTAGAAAAGAGTCAGCAGTTAAAACAGGAACATGGTGCTACATTTCGTGACAGTCTCAATCCAATATGGTGGTATTTTCAAAATCGTTTACACTTCAGGTGAAAGACAAAAACAAATGAAATTAAATTCGGTTTTCACATGCTTAAACTATGCAGGTTTGTAGAGAATTTCATTCTGATGCGTTTTTATATAAGGTAAGTGTTGTTTTATTTTTTTATTTAGAAGTTATGGCCTGAGGACTACACTGTAAGCTTACCCATAATTTTATATGGTGCAGTAGGTTTTAGCACATTGTTCAATGAATCATTCAAATTTAAAAGATTTGTTTCTATAATCTGTTTCCAGTAGTATTATTGTATAATACACTTTTATTTATATATTTTTAAAAGTAATTATGACCAAAAATGTAAAAGTGATTAGCCTTTTTTGTAATTTTGTACAATTTCTACAGTTCTCATTTATTGAATACAGTTAAAAAATGACATATTTTACTAGTGGTGATTCATACTTAGAATTCTGGTTTGAATATATTTTCCATTCATTGTATCTAACAAAAAATATCAATTTTATCTGGAGTTATTAGTGAAATAGTAAAATTTTGAAGTCAGTTTGTCAGCAAAATCCTGCGGAAATTAGCTATTTCTGAACATTTTCGTACCTGATCTTTAAAACTAAATGCTCAGTTAAGTTTTAAAGTTAGGAATCTAATTTTTGGTATCAGTTCTCACAACACCAAACCCCAGCTTTCGCCACCGTAGCAGCGTTGATTTTCTAAAAAAAGTGAAAAATCGACCTGCCCTAGCGTACACTATAGCTACCTGTGTAGTCTATTTAGGTCTCAATAGTTACACAGAGCCTGCAACATAGTGTATTGAACTCAAATAAATAGTAGTCACGAATGGCGAAATACTGATCCAATCTATTAACGAAGTAAATGTTCGCTACACTAAAAAACTAACCCATGCGCAGTTAAGCAACGTGTTTATGTCTTTTGTGCAGTGTAAATCAGTGGAGAGTAGACCGTTCACTAGAAGTAAAAATCCTGAGATTTGAGAATACAGGTCTACTTTTTGTTAGGAACTGTATTCTCATCGTTTATCCATAGATGCATTACATTCGGACCTGAACCGATTGAAATATTTGTTATTTTAAGATACGCAAGAAAAACTTTGGTAGTTTGAAACAAAACAGACGATAACCGATCACATTTTTCTCATGTATTTACTGTCTTTATAATACTAGAATTTCATTTAATACAATAACCATTTAAACGAGTAAATAATTTAACACATTTAAATTAAATGTACATAAGCGTATATAACAGTTTTTTAAAGGTTCAGCCAGAATGTCTCACATGTCTTGACTGTTACCTGCAAATGTATTTGTCTATTCAAAACGCTTTCTTGTCTTCTGATCGTAAGTCTTGTATTTTTACATTGTTTGGGTATACTCATTAATCACGTTAACACGCCGCTTCCCCTTAGACTACCGAAGGTAAGCGACATGTAGCCTGGTCAGTACTAAATGGGTGATTATTTGTGCATACTTGGTGTTGTATGTGCTTTCCGCTTTTCACAGCATTGCTTCCAGTCATGTCTGAATTCTCCTTGGCATTAGAATCATGCATTACCGATGCAGGAAAGGTGGGGTTGCTGATTGCGCAACACTTGCTTCCCAATGACACGCGCATCGACCGTTATAGAGGGGATCTAATATCTCAAAACTGAGCAGAGATTATGACGGCACAATCGTGTTGACACATCGGCTCTCGATGTTCATCGACGTTAGAACTGGTCAGTACGTAAATGGGTGACCATTTACAAATACCTGCTGCTGTATGTAGCAAAAACCTCTGCTCATCTTAGGACGTGTTCCAGTCGTCCTAGAATTATTCTTGTCACTGGAATAAAGATATGCCGATTCAAGAGTAGTGTGGATGGAGATTGCACAACGTTTGTTTTACAACTGACTTGCAGCGTTGCACATTTACAGGCGTATTCGTTGTTCGTTGTTTCTAAACAATGTAGTTGTTCTAATTTATGTTACCTGAGAATTTCAGGCCGAGGAGAAGTTTAAACGTAAGGCTCGAGGTAAGAGTGGTATCACCCTTGATAATCAGTGGTTGCAAAGATTTGTTTAAGTGGTTAAATGAAAGTGCTCTGTATTCTTAAGTTTAAATTTGACAATGCGTTTTGGCATCATTTTACTATAGATTGGAGGTAATTTACCATATATTTTGACATTACACTGATTTTGTGAGCATTGACTTTACCCTCACGCCGGGAATGGAGTGTGGTGGCATTAGCAAGTACGTCAATTTTATATGTGATTTTAGTAAGGACATCTTTTATGAAGATTAAGAAAAATATAGGTCAAAGTTTCGACCCATGGGGCACACCCGCACTGATTTTCTATGGTCTGCATGTAGGGTCATCGAGGACGACCTGGATTTTCGTTTTAGCAAAGAAACATTTGATCATACAAAATAATCGGCTAGCAATACCGTACGAGTTAGAAAAATTGAAATTCAGGGAATCCTGCTTATTAGTTTCCAATGGCGATTGATACAAATGTCATTAAACTCTTTAATATCTGAATTTGCAAACGGTACGCTGTACTCATACTATGGCTTTACACCTATTAAAACTACTCAAAACAAAAGGAAATTTAGTGATAATGAATTAACTGGTGTCTTATAGTTATCCTTAACATTAAAACAGAATCAAAGATATTTATATTTCGAAAAATATCCCCCCTCGTTGCCCTCTTTGCATGCAACCAAATGAAACTTAACAGATCCCATATAATACACACTTATGTCTACCAGCTTTACTCCGAAATTCATTATGATCGGTAAATTAGTTGAAGAGTAAATACTATGAATTGAAATATATAAATGTATATACATACATTACTTTATATATATATATATATATATATATATATATATATATATATATATATATATGTTTCGAGATATTTTTACTGATTAAAACTGTTTTTCCAAATAAAGAATATACTGACCGGTATTAAAATTGTTGATATCTTTTTCAAGTTGATGTTTATGATTAAACAAACAGTTGAACATACCAATTGTTCAGACAAATTATGTAATTAAAAATTCAGTTTATATATATATATGGGAAATGAAAAAGGAAAAACCAAGAGATATGTTTTAATATATATTCATCAACGTTCCCTCTTTATTTGTAATACTTTTTTCTTAAAATTATCATCTTGAGGAAGTCTTACAAATAAAGACGAAACGTTGATGAACATATATTAAAATATATATCTTGGTTTTTCCTTTTTCATATCCCATTACGTCGGATTACTCTCATCCTTCTTTTCTCATATATATATATATATATATATATATATATATATATATATATATATATATATATATATAAAGCGCATGTAATATTGTTGTTTACTAGATGGTAACCCAATGAAACTCCAGTGTGTATAAAAAGTGTTCAATAAAAGTAGATTTGTTTGTATATATACAATATAATATATGTAACGGGGGAAAACTCACTTTGTAAACTATAGTGGGTAAGGGGCAGAAAGAGAGGGCGCCCCAAAAGATGGTTATACGACGGCATCAGAGAGATTAGCAGTAGCAAAGGAATCGAGAGTGATTCCACTTACGACTGGGGGCTGTGTTTCCACTCTTCTCTCTTTTTCGTCG
The DNA here is from genome assembly GCA_963556195.1 of Sepiola atlantica. NCBI lineage: Eukaryota > Metazoa > Mollusca > Cephalopoda > Sepiida > Sepiolidae > Sepiola > Sepiola atlantica. The sequence goes on along the minus strand of OY744546.1, from coordinate 24,329,177 downwards.
TCTCTTTTTTTTTCTAAGTTGTCTTCTTCGAACCCGTAAGTAATTCTCGTCAAACCTTAGTGGAAATTCTGGTCACTGCACACGTTTGAACATGTTGTATACTAGAATCTATTACGTAAGCTTTATGCTTACCTGAGCGAGTGGGTACCCAGATTTCGTCTTCTTGTTGTGTGTGTCTCGGGTTTTGAACTGTTCTGCTGCCTTATCTATAATGAACATTTGTACTCGTCCATTCTCAATATATACTGGACGCTTTTCAGTTGTTGAAGAACAACTACAGTCTACACTGGTAGTCAGTACGGACGTACAACTTCTCTTGTCTCTTTTCTGTATATATTTGTCTCCAATATACTTGTTTTTACCTTACCCCCATGTCCGTATTTTCATTCTGCCTATTTAACAGGGCAACACGAATTGGCGACGATGTATTCGAACTTAAACGAGATCCCACAGCGACAACTCTTGACGAAATGTTTGTAATAAACACTAGAGGCTACAACAATTCGCGACTACATTTAAAGATGACCTTACAAAACAGGCTACGAGGTCTTTGAATTTGCACAGGAAACAACAACAGTTAGGAATTTTCATAAGAACTTAAAAAATAATAAACTTACAACGACCGGCGACGTAGGATTTCAAAGTAACACCACTACACATATTTACAACGTAATTACAGTAAATGATTCGGGAGAACCTAAAAATGGACGCCACATCGGGCGACAAAGTATATTAAGAAAACCTCAAAATTTACCAGACAACATCCTCGTTCTGAAAACTGGCTTACCGGTGAAAAAAAAGGACTAAACTATTTTCTCTCAATTGTAGACAAGTCAGTGATTTTTTATTTAAAAAAAAGGAAATACATGAGTTTTATTCTCCAAAAAGAGAACGTAACGTCTGACGAAAGAAAAAAAGGAAACCATACTATTATGTGTTTCTATAACTAAAGTGCTGACCGCCAATTCTACGGCTACGCTTAAAAGCGTAAACTAAAACTAGTGATTTCTTTATCGAGAAAAACAGCTTTAATACTCTTTTTGCAACTAAAATTAAGTCCAGAAAGCATAATAATAATAATAAAAACTTTAATACTTTTTTTACAACTAAAATTAAGTCCAGAAAGCATAATAATAAAACAAAACTTTCTAAAAAGCCTACTCGAAAGGAAACATTTATTTCCTAAAAAGAGACATTGTTTAAATATGGAAGAATTTAAATCAACCATCTGATAACGGAGCTGTTCAGCCAAAAGAATTTGTTGTTTCACAAACGCAGGAAGTTTTTAAACCTGGTAAAACAGACAACGAATATTATTTAATGTTCACATCAGTCGTCAATAATCACTGCGACGATTTTAAATCAGCTGAACTTAGTGCTGATAACTTTAAATGCTTAATCTAAGGATTGGTATCAGAAAAAATACGCTGCAATAAGACGTAAAGTTCTAAAAAAATTAGAATGAACCGAATTTAACACTGCGGAAATTAGCTGAAGACTGCCAAAGATTCATCAGTGTTAAACAGGATGTGAAGGACATAGAAGAGCTGGAAATTGAACATATACGAGCAGTACGTGAAATATTGAAATTCACTTCTCACCCCAAAACAATTCAAAACAAAAAAGGGAATTTTCACGTCTAAAAAAAGCCAGCTGTATAAAAATGAATTACCGCCGAGCCCTTTATTTCGGTGCAGGAGTCTGCATTGGCTAACGATATACCCATTTCGTTGTAAAACCTGCTTTGTATTGTAACAAAGTCAGACACAAAAGTTCGCATTGTAGTACGATTACATGAAAATGAGACGCGGGTTAAATCTACAAAGATTATCAAACATTGGAGACAATATTTTGAGAAGATATGTTCAGGTAAGAATCTTAAATAAAAACGTAAAACTACGATTTGATTCGGGTTCAGACGTATCAATTATCAGCATGCATATGTGGAGACTGTTGGGAAAACTAGTAAGAAAGTATGATAACCAGACACAACAATTTCGATATACAGCTATATCAAGCAACCTCAGAATGGCGTCAATCCAAAAAGAAAACAGAGTCTAGACTCCTGAGGAGGTAAGGCTTGAGAGGGGTTATTATGGTGCTGTACCTATAATGAACATTACGCTTCTAGTTGTTGAAGAACAACCCCAGTCTACACTGACAGTCAGGACTGACGTACCACTTTTCTTGTTTCTCTGTTGTATATATTTGTCTCCAATATAGTGTTTTACCTAAACCCCGTGCCCATGTTTTCATTCCGTACCATAAACAGGTGCACAACATGAACGAACACACTGGACGCTGGTGGAGCTTTAAGAGGTTTTATTCAAGGAAAACGGAGTTGGTTCGTTTGCACATCAGGAAGAGAGAGAGAGAGAGAGAGAGAGAGAGAGAGCGAGAGAGAGAGAGAGAACGAATCAATTAACTTTGCGGAAGTCAGTCAGGCCATGTGCGCCTTACCGGGGAGCGTCGCTGCACGCGGGCTTCTCTCTTAGTTGTCAGCGGCGAAGAGGAAGAACAGCCCCCGAACAGAAGTAACACCATTTCCGATTCGCTTGCTATTGTCACCCTCTTTCTAATGGCGTCATCTCCCTATCTGTTTGGGTGTCTACTCGCCCTGCCCCTCTACTATCATTATCTAACACCTTCACCTAGGAAGTTATCGCGAACCAACATGACAACAAAACTCCCATATTAGAGATTTGTTGCTATTTTTGTTCGCCATAACCGCTATTGTAACAATACACGTCTCATATTAGATTGTTGTATTTACTGTCGTATGCGATGACCGGTGCCGTATTTTCACTTTCTAAGTGAAGGGAGTTACTTCCCCTTACATATATCATATTTTATATTTATGCGATAGTCGACCCTATTACGGGAGATATTTCTGCATTTTCTTTATTTATTTTATAGATATAAAAGAAATGCACGTGCACGTGTGTTTCACGGTCTACCGATCTTCGGGGTGGGTTTTGGCAAGATTCAAACTGGCGATCACATTGTCCGTAGTCGACAGTTGATAATAAACATCGAGCATATTTCGTGCAAGATCTGCTGGTTCGGAGGTAACCCACTAGACAACAAAGTGGTCGTGCGTTCGGATCTAAAGATCGGTAGACCGTTAAACACATGCGTGCGTGGATTATATATATATATATATATATATATATATATATATATATATATATATATATATATATATATATATATATATATATAGAGAGAGAGAGAGAGAGAGAGATAGTTCCCTTCTCTTAGGTGTTTTAATTGTAGCTTACTGTATGTAGTAAATCGTCGGATAGAAGTAAATATTGACTTTTGTGCGAATTTTGCAACCGGTAGTACAGTTATACATTATCACACTAATGCAGCTTATGTTAATTTGTATATTAAAAAAATATTAATCATGAGAAATTACACATGTATAAGGATGATGATAATAATAATATTATTATTAATGATACTAATAATAACTAGCAGGACCCCTGGGAAATCCCACGGTGTTTTCTGCATGTATCTGTATAATTTACTGTTAATAATATTCCATTTGCTAGACATATGCAAATATATTACTCGCTAACTTTAGCGTGACAGGATGGAAGTGTATGTATTTATTCATATTACCTTGTTGCCCGGGCAGAAGCTGTGTCTTCCGGATCGCCATCTCATCTCTTTGCTCCCCTGCTTAGGGGCAAAAGTACTAACTTTGTTCTCCCCATTTTAAAAAGTAAACCCCTTCAAAAAATGTATTTTAGTTAAAACTATCAGTGAAAAAAAAACAAACATTGCTAAATGTCCGTTTGTAACAACTGTTTTTAATGTTTTAAAAGATACCAATGATACCCTACTTTTGAACCTGTTGACGTAGTTAAATAGAAAATGTCTCTCAAAAACTAAAAAACAAACAAGAAAAATAGTTTTCAGTTTTAAGCAACACAAAAAAGTACTGTTTAAAATGCAAAAATAAATAACATTGCATTTATTACCACGGGTTTTAATTTTTTTTCTAAAAATAAATAAAAAAGAACATTTATTTATTAACAGTGATTACGCTGTTTTGTGTTCGTTTTTTTTTTGTTATTTGCAATGTTTCTTGAAAATAAAACTGAAAAAGTACGTTGTCGAAATCATCGTCTGCCAGTTTTCGCGTTGGCACCGCTCGGAGCATTCACTGAATTCCAAACATTAGTTTATTCAAAAATATTCTAAATATATTTCAAGAACATATATTGGTTTTTATATGCGCAGTAGTTTATGTTTTAATTCGTGGAACTTACCTTTATTTTTGTATAATGTTTTAAATTGCATGGAAAGTGAAAGTATTTCACAATTATCTTTCTCTGTCTCTCTCTCTCTCTCTCTCTCTCTCTCTCTCTCTCTCTCTCTCTCTCTCTCTCTGTCTCTAGTCGTTCAAATGTTTCACCGAACAAAAAGTGCATACACTTTTTAGTTTACTGTAAATGTCCTTATTTATATATTTCGTTTTACTTTCTATTTATACTATTATTAGAGAAAATTGTCTGAAATTCTTTGATGGCCAATACGTAAAATCATATCTTATGCGGTTCGCAAGTCGAAAGTTAAATAAATAATGACGATGCCTCGACCCGCTCCCCTCTCACAATGTCGTCCCCTCCTCTTTTCACACTTAAACGACAGTAGCAAGCGGAGTAACTTAATGGTTAATTTTGTTAGGTCGATAATAAAGCGCCCGAACTTCAGACCTCACTGTCGCGGTTTCGATTCTGACTGACAGCATCTAATGTTCTGTATTTATTGAATTTCTTTCGGAACGTCACACAGGCATATGTCGTATTAATATACAGATAATAATTATTATAATAACAATAAAAATCATGATAAGGAAGTAGGAATATAGAAATATTAGTTATAGTAATACTCAGATAAAATAAAAGAATAATGGTGAGATTATAGTTATGGTAGTAATAATAATCATAGTCATAACAATAATAATAGTTGATAATAATAATACTACACAAATGATGGTGGAATAAGAATACAAATGAAAAGCGGATAAAACTAATTATAATAGTGACGGCACTGGTGATAATAATACTAATATTAATGGTCCGCGTTCATAATAATACTAATGGTATAAATTACCACATTAATAGGGTATCGTAATTATAAGTGTAATCATAATAGAGCAATTTAATGTAATTGTCATACCGACAATAAAATAATATATGATATGATAACATATAATATGTGGATAATTATGTTATCTATTGTGAGTTGGAAGATACTTTCTCTTTGTATCTTTAACAGGGACCCTGGTGTTGCCGTGTCTTAGGGAGTTAGTATTGCATTGAGGTGGTTATTAACTTTAGGGATTTGAGTAGAGAATTAGAATGATGGGTTTGGTTAGGGTTATTTAGTTTAAGTTTTTACATTTTATTTTCTGATTGTAACATTGGTTCACGAGGTTATATGTATATTACTAAGAAGGGGTGATCTATTGTGCTCACCATTAATTGAGGTTCCTTGTTTTTTTTGTTAAGAGGTTAACCTCTGTGACTAAATCTAACTATCGCAAGCTTTTTACTTAAACGTAAGTAACATGGTTAATTTAAGGAACCACGGGTACTGGGTTTTCTGATAGTGTTCCACTTCACTATTAATGATTTATTTTCATTACTTACTTCCCAGTAGTATATAGAGAGTGAAGTTTATTTTGAACAATCAAAAGTATTGAATGAGTCTTTATATATGCATATATATATATATATATATATATATATATATATATATATATATATAGAGAGAGAGAGAGAGAGAGAGAGAGAGAGAGAGAGAGAATTTATTCCTTTATGCAAACATTGTAAAAAAATCGTCTGTGTAATTATACCTTTTAGTCTTATTAAGTTTTTTCTGATATTCTTTTTTGTATTAAAATGACCCAAAATGATAAATGTTCCATAGGATTCACAGGTTTCACGAACGTTTTCGATTCTTCATCAGATCATCTTTAAGTATCAAATATAAATGAAGAAAAAAGCTTGAGATGGTAGAGAATTTTAAAAAAACCAACGGAGAAACGACCATAGAAGTTGTTTTGCTATGCAATAACATCGTGATGCCATCCAGCGTTGCTGAATTTAAATCGTCAACGACTTCCTGGAACAATTCGAAAGACGATGTATGTGCGTTCCATCGCCGTCTTTTAAAAATGTTTTTCCTTCTTCGACATTTTGATTCATTTGCTTTTGACACCTGAGAGTGATTCGATGATAAATCGAAAACGTTCGGAAAACCTGTGAAACCTATGGTACATTTATTATTTGTTTTTATTTTAATATGAGAAAGGTCATCAGAAACATTGGAAAAATTAAAAAAAGGTATAATTAAACGGAAGAATTTTGTAATTTTAACAATGTTTGCATATATGTATCTATATATGTATATATATATATATATATATATATATATATATATATATATATTAGTGCATTTTTCTGATAGTTTTGGTAGTGTTCCAAAGACGATATTGACATCAAAATGTTATTTAGCTCACGGCAAAAGAAATGGACCGTGAAAAATACATCTCACGGAAAGGCTATGTTTTTTGGACATGTGAAAAAATAAAAATAAAAATAAAAACATTAAAAACATGGTTATTGGAATATAACATAAACTTTACTTATATATGCTCTGTTGTTACATATTCACAAGCATCGAGCTGAATTTCCTCTAATACATATATTTTCATTAATAATTATTACTGCTCCTCGCATTGAGCTGATCACTCGTCTTATTATTTCTCTCAACTATGTTCACCAAGGAGAAAATAGCATTTTCACCTAATAGTATAGATATTCCTAGCCATAAATCTTACGCTAAAGATATGATAAAGACGGTTCACTCTTTTATCCAAAGGGTATGGTGGACGATACTCCATCATCACCATTTCGAAGAAAGAGAACGAAGAACAGAGCAACCAGATATACGTATAATAGACCCTCCAAATATGATATGTGATCAGACGATTCTGTAAAGCGTTCATTACATTTTATAACATCAAATTGCGAAAATATCCATCAGCCCAGACTATTCTGGACAATTTTGAGCAGGATATGCTCAACATGATAGGTAGTTTGAAATTTAAAATGAGGTGTCGACATTTTAACCCTACAATAAGCAACATTAACCAAACTTTTTATAAAAATAAACACATTACCCTAACTTTATAGTACCAGCTCATAAGAAATTGACCCTCTATAGCCTGAGTTTTTAAACTTATTATGATCTGATTATGAAATAACTTCTCAAAAACTATAAAATAGCTAATATGATTGACCTCAGTTTCCGTACAACTTATTTGCGACAGCTATTCAGTTTGTTTTTTTTGCAAAAGTCCCCACGCATGGTATTGTGTGTCGGCGACGCTATTTGCTCATAACTAGGTGTCCATATATAGCGCAATATATATATATATATATATATATATATATTTTGATCAATTTCAACACCCCCAAAAACAATCATCATACCAGCGTCAACATAATAAAAGCCGAAAAAGTTATTAAATTTATTAATATATTATTAGATCATGACGTATTATACACCATTTAGCTTCTACCTGAACTGTTGTCTGAACTTTAAAAAAATACTATATATATATATATATATATATATATATATATATATATATATATATATATTTAGATTTTTCACTTATAAAATAGATCATTCAGTGAAGACCGGGGTTGTTCCAATAAAAACAAGCTCGATGATACTCGATTACACAGTACAGAGCATTTATATGTGATTTTATGAAGGCTTACCAAAGCATTCTTTGCAGGACACCAATGATCACCATTAAAGATATTTTTTCTTACAAATATTATTTATTCAAATTAAATGTTTTTTCCTACACGTGTTTCACTACCAAGCAGTTACTTGCTTAGCAGATCATCAGGGAAATTAAATGTCTGGAATACTGGTTTCAACTGCCGACAATACACAATGTGGCGTTGCAATAGTTGAGGTCACTTAAGAAGAGAAGAAGAAAAAAAATAAAAATAAAAGTCAAAATTAAAATATATATATATGCAGTTGTGTTTTTTATATGGATTGACTGTTAAACAATTTACCGATGTATGAAACGATTCATTTCCAGGTATTGACAACCTTTTGCAACGTCAAGAGATAAATCCAAAAGATCTTTCGATGTCAATGTAGCCGCCATATCCTGTGAAAAAAGAAATTAGAACACTGATTAATATTTTAAAAGCAACAAAAATATAAAATACTCCTAAATCCACATAAAAATAACATAAATAATAAAAATAAACAAGAGAATAAAAAATGTTGATAATTACGAAACTTAATCAAATAAAACATGAAATTAAAACCTCGTACATGTAGTGT
>OY744546.1:24305783-24315783 GCA_963556195.1 Sepiola atlantica | reverse complement strand
CGCTATCTCTTTTAGGCAGGCTAGAGAGAGAGACAGTAAGAGAGGGAGAGAGAAAGAAAGAGAGAGAGAGAGAGAGGAGAGGATATGCGGCGTTTCCCGTGAGTTACTGACTTGGTAATTTGGTTTTTTAATTTCTTTTTTTTTATTTATCGCTGGTGGGGTTAGCTTGAAAGCGTAGAAGCAAGTGGAAGAAAAACGAAACTGGAAAAAAACAATTGAGTTTGAGTTTTCGGAGAGAAATGTTGGGGAAGAATGTTCGGATAAAAAGCTGATTGAATAAGAAACAAGAAAGTGGAGAAAAGCTGTTTCAAGCGTTATCTTGTGAATAAGAAATGTGGAGAATAAAATGATGATTAAGTAAGAAACAAGATATGGTGCCCAATTGAATGGAAAGCTATGTAAACAGATAAGCGAATATTTGAACTTCGAACGGCTGACCGACGTAAATATGTGTTAAATGTTATGTACGATGTTCGACATCTATCTAAAGTAAAACTTTTCATTCCTCTTATTCTTATTTTAATTGCATTTATCCCTATTGTGTGTTAGAATTATATTGCTAATTATAATTATATCCATGTGTTCGTCATTTTTCCCCAATTACCTAATCTGATGACATAATTATAGAATTCAGGAAACACCTCGAGCCAACACGAATTATGGTAAAAATATAATTGCAAACTTGTTTCCGGTATTACCGGCCGTCACAATATTTAGAAATGTATGTATGTGTACATGAAAATACACTTCGTGGAAATATATGTATGTGTATATAAAAATAAACTTGTGCGTGTTCGAGTTGTTATAGACGAGGACTACTTCAATGTCTGTCGGGGACACAAAATATCCGTCTTTAATACGCTTCGGAAAAGTATGGATTCATATATCATCCCTCTAACTATGAAATAAACAGAAGGGGGACACAACACAGTATTATGTTTCGTTTACTATATCATTGTTTTCGTCGACCTGGGCCCTTTTTTTGGCTACATGGCTCAAGCAATATCGGATCACGAGAGTTGCGGTCAGAGATTGCGGAACTCTTGCTACACTATCGACTACATACGCAAGCACAATGACACAGAGTATCGATTGCCTCTCGAAATTGAAATGAGGGTATAAATAATAATAATAATATATATATATATATATATACATCGATATATATATATATATATATATAGTACATGTATTGTATTAGTTTCTGTAGATGTAAATCCGTTGAAACTCAAGTGTTTATAAAAAGTGCCCAATAAGAAGTAGATCTGTTTATAAGTATAATTTGTTATTCATACAAACATTATTGGTTACATATGTGCATACATGTTTCGGTTGCACACTTCGCAGGAGGTCAACCTCATCAGACCAAAGATTCCAGTGAAATTCTCATGAGAATTTCTCTGGAATCCTTGGTCTTATGAGGTTGACTTTCTGCGATGAGTGTAACCGAAACATGTATGCACATATGTAACCAATAATGTTTGTTTAAATAAAAAAAATACTTATAAGCAGCTCTACTTTTTATTGGGCACTTTTTATAAACACTTGAGTTTCAACGGATTTACATCTACAGAAACTAATACAATACATGTACTATATATATATATATATATATATATACATATATATATATATATATATATATATATATATATATATATATATATACACGATATGTGTACACATGTACATATGCGAGATGTGTGCCCTTGTATGCATGCCGTCGTGATACTTACTGGTTTAGGCCGATTTTCACGCAGAAAGTTCCGAAGATCTCCACCGTTTAGTAATTCCAGAACAATAAATTTCGGATGGGCTTCGAAACAGACGCCCAAAAATTTGACGATGTTCGGGTGGTTGAATTTGCTGAAGTGAAAAGAAAAACGGAACACATTGATTATTGTAAAAAAAAATCGTTTCCACTTTATATAGAGAACGGTATAAAACAGCGCCTTCAAAATAACCCATAGTTTGGTGGGGTATCTAATCACTTGTACCATATTACACTATTGCTGAGTTTGATGTTCCTTTTTTCAATAAAATGATACGGTCACGTATTATTTATTAAAATAGCTCAATTCTGTGAGTGCATAATCAAGTAGTCATAATAAAATAATCTCTAGACATTTCAAAATGCTTATTTAAAAACACGCTGAAAATACGTTTTAATATAATGTTTTGAATATTATTAGCGCGTGTGTTTTATCTAATATATAAAGTAATCTTGTGGGATTTTTTGTATTCAGACCCAAATAGAAGTTAAGTTGACAAGTCAAACTTTTATTCTCATTAGCCAATTTTCATATGTAAAAAGACACACTTAGCCCGGCCCAGATAACTGCTAATATAAAACGTAGAACACTACAAATAAAACACATCAAGGAAGATGCCCTATTTTAAATTAAATAATATTATGTCTCTTTACAAAGGTTCAAATAAATAAAAATGAAGACTAAAACGACTCTACTGTCACCGGTAAACGCAGCTTATGAATAGGTGTTATTGAATGATGTTGGTTATGACAATTTAAAATAAGGTGTACCGTATGCATAGCTATACTAATAATGGTTTAAGGACAATCTGTCTGGCAGTTCTAAAAATATCACATATGACATATAGGATCGAAAGTCAGAAACGTAAAACGAATGACGAATTACGTCACAAGAGAACGGAAAAGAGAAGTTGCAAAATGAGCAGCATATGACTGAGAGCGATTCAAGAAGACGTATTGATATGACCGCTTAAAGCAGAATAAAAAGTAAATATACTTGCCCCCCCCGCACTGTGTAAGCTATATGAAAAATCCAAATAAAGGAGTAACTATCGAATGGCAAATCATGTTGAAGTTAGGGTTATTCATTTCGAAATATGCTTGACTTTTATTCAGCCTAAGAAATCTTCGTTCAAATGTGTTTGATATTGATATTTCTGCACTTTAACCTCATCGCGTTTCCTCAATCTCTTTGACTAAGAAGTACATCTATCATAAAAAAAACAGCTACACAGGTATAATGTCTTCTATCGACCCCGGTAACAAACAGCATACAACATGTGTACTTTAATAATAAGAGACACTCATTGTGCCCATGCGTGTGTAAGTGTTCCTTTACAATAAATCCGCCATAGAAGACGCTCATTATTATGTTTTAAATACGACATCTGCGTTTGCCTGTCATAAACACTTACACTATCTGTGCAATTAAAACACTTCATTTACGATAACACACGTATAAACAACTCTTTTTTATTTAGAATGTATTCCCATTATTGGCTGGGATAATTTGCAATAAACTCTCAGAATCTCTAGGAATTTCGAGGCACCTCATTATAATCACGCTACCATAAATTACTGATGGCCGATGACCACTACACTACATAACAATGTATGAAGGTATACATTAACTCTAACATCAGGAAAAGATACGAAAGTATAATGCCTTTTATCGATCCCGGCGACACCCAACATACAACATATATAATTTAAATATTGTTGAGTCACAAAATCTTTATGCATTTTTAAGTGTTCTTTTTCAATAAATTTGTCATGGAAAAGGGTAATTATCCTAAAAATAGGGCATGTTTGCGTTTTGGACGCAAATAATAATAGATACTCAAAATGTCTATGTAATTAAAAGACGTTTATTTACGATCACACCGGTATGAAAAGAACGCTTTTCTGTATGTAAATACTTTAATTATTGTTATCCACTAGAAAATATCTTGGGAAATGCAACTGAACAGATCACAGAATATATGAGAACACGTACCATCACCCATAATAGCAAACAGAGAAGTAAATATATTCTATGAAAAAGTTATACAGGCCGGAAGATACATTGAAGACAAAGCCGGCAAACCAAATATGATAATATAGAATTACAATGAAAATAATGCATTGGTCATTAGTATTTTATCCCGAAAGACTACGAAGGAAATAAAGTCGAACGTGAAAAAACAACCAAACATTAAAACACAAAATAACCTGAAAAAAACTTGGTCTTTGGAATAGATGAATATCCCACGAGTTCTGGTAGGGTAAACCTGATTGGTCTAAAAAATCAGGATTACCATACACTGAATTAATACCTGGTAAGTCAAGCTCTTACCAAATTGAAATACAAGCTATAAAAGACACACCATCAATCTCAAAATGAGTCTTTAGATACCAAATTCAACTGATAAAAAGGTATCACGTGCTACCCTTCAATTGAGGACCCTTCATATCCAAAATGGATGAAAATAAAATTTTAAAAATGCGATTATCCATAAAAATTCCGGAAAGGTTTTTTTTTTTAAATTATATATTTAGGTGTAAGGATTCTGAAATAATAACATCTCGTTATATCTCGATATGATTTGTTTACAAACACATCTTTATACAAATCGGTATTTTTTATTATGCCAGGCTTTCATCTGAGTACATGAATAGTCATACACTCCTGAAATATCTTTGCGTATTTCTTAATAATCAAATAACGATGGAAACATCGCTGTGTTATTTTGTGAATAGTACATTCATTAACGTGGTTCCTCCAATATTGATACGACTTTTGACGTGTTTCCTTACATCCGCACTGCACTTAGAAAAGCGTCGTATTATCTGTGTTAAATAATTCAATTTCCAAGGCGGATACCCCTACAATTAGATAGTCTTCGAATCACGATATGCGTATATGACAAAGAACGAGACTTAAAAATGAGTTAGCATTTCATTCCTTATATTGTTTGTGTATGTATGAGACTATATAGATGGGGATTTTTAAGTTTCGGAAAAAACTTAGAGTGTAGCTGAAACTCGAGTAACGTCCACAGAGCGAACATCGTGGGCAAGTAAGTATGGAGGAATAACTTTTAGTGATGCAGAATATCCCCTTTACATTACTGGAAGGGTTCATTAGACAGTCAAGCTTCTATATAAATTGTCACAATGACCCTGCACGAGTTGTTGCTCTTTAGAACTTTGGACTACATTAGCGACTTTGGCTTCAGATTTTTCGTAATGGGTGACTATTCTTTGTAATTGTTATGGTTGCAAGGGAGCGGATGTTTAACATCAGCGTTGTTTTCTCTTAGTGCTAAAATCGAGCAACAGAACAAACTACTATTTCACATTTGAGCTTTTTCTTCATTTTATTTTTTAGTGTTTTCTAACCTATAATTACATCCAGCAAAGCGGACGCCCTATTTTCGGTCGAGTTTGTTTGTTACTATGTTTGCTTGATTGTCTGTGTATAGCCTAACGTTCACATCGCTCACAAAACTTGGTCAAAATATACGTCATGAACTAACTTAGAACTGATTTATTTTGGTATATCTAGGTCAACGATCAAGGTCAAGGTAACACAGAAAGATAAACTCCAACGTTTGGCGAACACTTTGGTCCTGTACCTCATAGAGACGCGCTACTAAGTCCATGTTGTAGCTAATGTAGTCCCACATGTTATATGACGTTGACATTGACATTCAAAAGTTCGGTCAATGTCGAAATTCTGACACAATTTGAAATGGCGATTATTCCAAATTTGATGTACGGATTTTATGCTCTTTGATAACAGTAAGCACCATGCAAAATTTGGGCCTATCTGATAGATAGGTTTTTAGAAATAAAACGTTGGCATAAGTTCGGAAATACTCTATAGCATATGGTGAAATATGGCCCAAATAAGAGATTAACACACCCTTACGTTCTCAGACGGAGGTATGAACTTTAACGATTGGCTTATGTTCTTGTTGTATATGACTTCAGTTACGCAATTGCATGACTCGGACAAAGTCAGCGATTAACGAGATTCCGAATAAATGCAAATAATAAATTACTATGTAATCCCAAGTTTTATTTGCAGCCATTTATTTTCAACTACTCGCGTTCTCATCTTAAACAAACCGTTATCTGGTAACCGACTGTTTATTTATAAAACCGACCATGTTCATAAGTCAACTCTCGAATATCGACAAATTTAATCGTGTAACGATTGGTCAACGAGTAACAAAACACCCTTTTATTGGCTCATTGTTTACATTTGATTGTATTGCGAGTCACGGTACAATGACAATTGGCGGGTAATTTCAGGCGCGAACTAACATTGATCACATACAAAATATATACATTAAAACATTCAAATAGAATAGAAAAAATACGTGAAGGCTGCGTTTGCATTAAGTTCTAAACCTGCTCATCATTGGAATGAACAGCAAAGCAAATAGTAGAAAGTGTAGGAATTGCAAACGCCAATCTAATATGAATGGACAGCGTTGGATGATCTCAATAATGTAATTGTGTAAGCGTTGGCCACATTCAATTGGAAACGAGAGAGAGCATGTTTGAATAAAATCAAAGAACGAAAACTGCGAAGAAGAAGAAAGGGTGCGAAGTTCAATACTAATTTGTTTGCGCTTTGGACTTCTAAAGCAGAAGAGGGAAACGTGGAAATTATAGGAAAAGACTTTAATTACAGGTAAAACAATATTAGAAAATACATGTTTAAATTAAAGGACAAGTGAAAGAATAAAGACGGACATAGTATTTATAACGTGCAGGACTTCCTGGCATTGCATTAAGAAACATAATTAAAAGAAAGGGGTATGGAAGAACTGGCTTGGGATGGGTGCGAATTTAACCGAACCGAAGAGCTATGACACAGCGATACAGTTTGCTTGTGGATGGCTATAGATATAGTTATACCATAAAATATATTTATGGCAAGGTGCTTAGGAAATGAGACGCGGACGTTTTTATGTGCTTACTTGCCATACATATGTTTACATACTATTATTTCGAATCTATCCCTGCGTAGTAAACACTGCTGATAATCTATACACGATATATGATCTCACCTTATAATATTATAGGTATGCACATGAAATAATAATTATAATATATATATATATATATATATATATATATATATATATATATATATATATGTGTATATATATATATATAGAGAGAGAGATAAATATATAGATATATAGAGTGTAAAGTCCGAAATAGTTGCTAACCGTAAAGGTGGTTAATTGGAGTTATATTTAGTTTGATGTAGTTTTTTTAGTTTGTATGGGAAACGGACGAACGAAATCCGAAAACCCTTTGTGAATATTAGGTAGGGTCCGCTGTTGATGAAATTTAAATCATCGGTACGGAACATCTATTTATTGATAGCAAAGAAAAAACAACGGTGGGTTGACAGTAATGAAGACACACAGACAAGTTCAACGACGAGAAGTAAATCACATAATTAAGAGACATTGAAAAAAGATGAGGTGGGAAAAGTAACTGAGGGACACAAAGAAGAAAAATAACATAAGATTAACGAATAAAACAGTTCGATCAAAATGACTATTCTAAATAAGTGATTACATACAACAGAACAAAGATAAAACCAGAGGTTTTCAACGGAAATGTGTTTATCGATATATATGCAAGATATGTAGTATGTATGTATATATCTCTGTTTATATAAAATTAGGTATGTGTTTTAAACCGATCATTAGGACTTTTGAAACATAATTGTTTAGTATAAGTGTGTGCACTTTATTTGACGAGAAAAGGATGAGAGCGGGTGGAAACCATTCATGAAACTTAAGAGAACTCCGATTTTGTTGATTTTTTAAAATATGTATAAGACATCAGTTTATAATATTTTCACAAATATCAGTTTATTTGGTAACATAATGTGGGCACAGTCACCACTATCGTACTACATGAGGCAAGTTAACTAAGTCGAGTTTTTTCTGGTGACGTAATTGATTGTGTGTACTAAGCACTACTATCAATTAGGACCGAAAGTGCCGAAGCTGCAAACGCGCATGCGTCCAACTGTTTTCAGCAAGTTATCATTGTTAACTCATTCCTGCTATTGTGAGTTTATTTCCATGCCAAAGACTCCGCTATTTTCCTGAGGATTATTTATTCACTTGGAAACCATTGTGAACGTGTTCATTTTTTTCAAACGTATTCCCTTTTAACTGATGTCAAACGCGAAAAAAAAAGAAAAGTATATCATAGCATTATTGAATTAAAGTTCTATTTTTAGTATTTAAAAAAATATGATCGAATTTTTATCGGGATAAAATATACAATTTAAGACTAATTAATGTTTCATAAAAATGTGTGCGAAAATCATACGAAATAAACGAGATATTAAAATAATAATATATTGTAAATAAACTGTCCGCTTTGATATTATTTTTTTTATTATATTGTTATTAAAGTTTTAGAAAACACACACACATTTTTATTTATTTAAATAAATGTTGTATTAATAAATCATTTTAATTGTTGATTTAGTGTTACTTTACTGAATTGTTAATCTTTCATGCTTGATTTACTTTTAAGTAAAAAGACAAGAAATAGTATTTATTTTTGGGGAAATCAAATTATTCAGCTAAAACTTATGATAATTAAATGTTCATACATGCAATAAAACTGTTTGAGACTAGGGGGTGTCTTCTACTGTTTATATACCAAGTAATTTTTCTATGCAGCATACCTTACACTAGTCTTTTCATTCAATGTAGACCAGGTGTGTCTTCTCGTGTTTATATACAAAGTAATTGTCTATGCAGCATAACTTACACTAGTCTTTTCATTCGATATAGACCAGTTTGTCATAATAAAAAACTCAGACATTAAAAATTATCCGGTCGAATAAAATTAGTTTAAGAATGAATATTGAATCAGACGAATTATTTTTCAAAGAAAAATGTTCATGTTTAAAAAATTTTAAAAATGATGATAACACCATTTTATTATTAGTTATTAATTTGATGTTTGCTATCTAGCCTACGAAAATTACACGGAATAATGCATTTGCGTTAACATTTTTAATAAATAATTGGCTAATTCTATTCGGTTATCAGTAATTCATAAATAATAAGAATGTCACTATAATTGGTTGATTTTCTGAATTTTGATGATTTTTTAGACAAGATAGAGGTAAACATGCCTATTGTCTCACGTATCTCGACGGATCTCGTGTGTTACTTTAGAGCATGAAGATTTTTTCCAGTGCTCTGGTCTGATTATATTACGATGATCGGGGCACAGCTTCCGATTTGAAAATTCAATTATTTCAGATTTGCATTCAATTTCATCCATAATTATCAATTAAGCGATATTCTCTGAATTTTAATTTCTTGTTAAGGCGCCTGAAACTTACGCCTTAAATTTTAGACATTTTATCGGATAAAATAATATAATAGATTTTAAATAAAATTGGAAAAATGATTCTAGACATAAGGTTAAGTTGTAGTAGTTCCTGATTTGCATCTTCGCAAGGGGGCATAAAATTGGTGTAAAACTGTTTTGTTGAAGCAATTAATTAGACCTCTCCAGGGTTAATCCATATATATATATATATATATATATATATATATATATATATATATATATATATATATATATATATATATATGTGTGTGTGTGTGTGTGTTTATCTGGTAAACCTCGAAATTAATTACCTAATCATTATGAATGTTGAAACATAGCTGCTTAACATAAGGTTAATGGTAGTAATATTTGGTTTAATTACATTTTCATGAGAAATTGGCTTAAGAAATCCGGAAAGCTTTTGTAAAAATTCCGATATCTCCGATGAAATGTAAATAATCGGGATGGAACATCAATTAATGAATACTTCCAAAATATTAGTTTCTTTGGAGTATAATAAAGGTAGCAGTACAACCTCACATTAGAATATTGAAATATTTCGTATTTGCATAAAATAGATTAGGTATCAATCGCAAAGCCGGAAATCCTGCCTTTGTTTTATTAATAACACGTGCGCATATTATTTAGGTCTGAATAAATGAATTTTCCAATTCATAGTTTTATGTGAAACGGCCCGTTTTACGTATACCTATGAATTGAAAATTTAATATATTCAGACCTAAATAATATTCAAAGATAATATTACTCGATAAATATATTTATTGTAGGGTTTTTCAAAACGGCCATGATAACATGTTGCATCATCATATCAGGTAAAATATCGATTATCGA
>OY744546.1:24275783-24300783 GCA_963556195.1 Sepiola atlantica | reverse complement strand
GTTTTCCCGACTGTACCGACATGCAGAAATGTAAAACTAATGTGAACAAGTATTTCGGTGCACAGCTCCCAAAGTATGATTACCCTCTAAACTTTCACCCTGATTCTCAGTAGCCCCTCACGTCTAAAGTAGTCATTTGCCTTACTTCCGGTAAACTAACTTAAAAAATAAAATAAAAACAGTATGGTTTCCCATAATGCTGTTCCGAAGCTGCTTAGGTTACCCGTTTGCGAAAATTGCCGTATTTTGTGACAAAAAACTTCTTCATCGGGAGTGCTGTCGGTGTTCTTTATCCTTAATTTGATTTAGATGAGTATTATGAGGAAACTGAGGGTATCTATCCAATTTAGATTTAGATTTGTTGACTTCTGATTTTTGAGCACCTCTTTAAACTTTGAAAAACTGTCTACTTTGCACTGGCATTCAACTTCAAGGTGAGTCACTACATTGTTCATAGTGTTGCTAATTTCTGTAATGTTACATTTGTTTAACTTTCTAACTTGTTTAGACCACTACGTCTGTTTATTTGCGTCTGATCCGGATACAAGTTCTTTCACAAAAAATAAAATCCAATAGTATCCGCGCTAAGTTGAGCTAATTTGTAATCGCCACAGTGTTTATTAACGATTGGTGCCGAAGTTACGTAGTCTATTCAATCTTTTTTGACTAAATTCAAACACTTCCATCGTTTTTGGAAAAGGGCTGAATAATTCTGTTAAAAGATTAACAGCTTCAGAAATAGTCAAATCGTTCGTTTTTTTAGGTTAAGTAAAGTCCACGAATTTTGTATGTTCAGTGGTACCTAATTTTCGGAGCAGTAGACAAACCTTTGTAAGAGTCTGCCAAATTACACAATCTATTTTATATAGATCATCATACGTTCTGAAATATTAAGTGAAATTGTCAATTGCACTCCAACAGGCATTCTAGAAAAAGCATTTACATTCTCAGTATTTTGCCATTCATGCGATATTCTTTTCATCAATACTTCAATCGTTCGTGGTTTCTTGTTCCAGAGGTATTTTTCTGTTTTTGTAGCTTTTTGTCTGCTTTATTTTTGTTCTAAAATTGTTATTCGGCTTCTTTTTTTGTTTCAGTAGGATTTTGTTCTAGTAGAAGCTTTTGAAACTTTTCTTCATTCTTAGTTTTCTTTCTTCAGTTCTTTTTTTGTTCCAGAAATCTTTCTCTTGATTTTTTTTGTGTTGCATTCAGAATTTCACCAGTGTTGCCATAGTTGTTTTTACTTTGTCCATGTTTAAAATGTGTTGTTATAAAATACGTCTTTCTAGAAGTTTTTTTTAATATTACGCTGCTAAACGTAATCTTTGTTGTAGAAAGAGAAAGATAGTATAAACCTTTTTCCTCGACAAAAAATCACGTTTTAGTACGCTTTTTACGTTACCGTATAATTTACGGTCATCACGTTAGTCGACAGAAAAAAATAAGGTTTCAATTTTGTATTTTCAGCAGCAGGACTTTTCTCTTTGGGAGAGAAACGAAAATATCATGTATCCTCTTCTTGTTTAAAATTAACAGAGTACCAGAATATCAATACAAATAATTTACCTTATTTCTTTTAAAGAAAATAAGTTGGTAATTTACGTGTTTTTTTAAATTCTAGGTCTGCAAGAAAATCTTGTTTTTAAAACTATGACGTTGTCGGATTAATTTGTCGTTGATTTCTCCAGGTTGGTCCTTTTTTAAGGTTCTCAAAAATTTTTTTAATATACTTCTTCGGAAGTTGTGGCGTCCATATTAACATCCTAAAGAATCTCCTACTGCACTACGTTGCTACTAGTTGTGAGGTCATGTTTTAGGTTCTCAAGAATTCTGTACTGTACCTAGTCACTAGTTGTTTTGCGTCGGTTAAGGGTCCGGAAGGAAGACACTAACTCAGAGTTGAGAGAAGCAAGTGCATTGAAAATGTATAATACAACAGATACCAACTATGATTGTACGTCTGTCTTTACGGCCAGTATAGACTGATGTGATTCCAAGTAATCGATTCCTTCCCACCGCAGGAATATGTAGTATAACGACGGAAGGTGGGTAGAATCCAGCCAGCGCCCCTAAAAAAGGAGCAATCTGGTCTTTAAAAATTGTCTGTGCAGCCCTATCGCCATTCCCGGTTGAGGCGCCTCAGGCAGTAAGCAATAAACTTACACCATCCCAAATAGGGGATTCAAGGCGGTGGATGATAGACCTCTTAGGATTACCTAGTACTAATGTCTCACCCCGACAGATAAAAGGCCACCGAAAGGGCTGAGTTCCTTTCCGGCTGGAGTGGATCAAACATTGAGAAACATGTACTCCCATATTTATGGTGATTGGAAGCGTTCAAGTTGTCCGTATAGGTAAGGTACCGCAACATATATAGATAACTATCTTTAGGCAGTGGTAAACAGAAGGCATATGTAATTTATGGAATGAAATAAACTAAGTGACATTTTATTTTAAGACTTATATGAAACGTAAAATGAGGATATAACTACATTAACTTACATTTAAAAATGATAATTTAAACATATTTCTAAGTGGTATTTATACAACCATTACAAACAGAAATAAGTAAAAAGGAAAATATTTCCTAATAAATGTATTTAAACTATAAAGGTTGATATTTTAGCTTATATTAAAGGTAAATAATGATATTTATTTTGGCAACGCTATTTTTCTAAAATACTTAAAAATACTATACTCTAGAAAGGTTTTAAAAAGTCGGTAGTCGTACCTATGAGGTGTTCAACTAAGAACTGATATTTTAATATTTTTTTTAAAAACCAGCTATGTTCAATTTATTTCGATTCGGATTATTATAACTATTCATCATTAGTGATTATTTAAACTTGATATTATATACGCACGATTACCTTAGATTACTATAATTTAGTTAAAACAATTCTACTATTTACAAAAAACCCTATTCTTACTAATACGCTTATCTATTACCCAATCGGGTGAAGAGCCCAGAAAAAGTCCCACAGAAATCATAGTAATTCGCCACAATAAATTAGGCTAAGTTTATATGTGAAAACCCTTAAAAATAGTTCATAATATAGTGAACATGTTCGTACTATCTTCCTAAATTAACAAGTATTCGTCATATTCTTTATCATTTGATTGCCTATTTATTCCGGATAAAATAATCAACTAATCATTATCCGTTCCGTCTAACCTACCTAATTTGTCTACTAAATTGTGCCTCAGATGCAGTTCATTTATTAATTGACCGATCTATGACTTATGTATGATCAGTTTATTAACCCAGAATATGTACTATTTTAATTATATGTAACACCGTTGATCTGTATATGTAATAATACTAACAATCCACTAATTTGAATAACTACAATCATTGCAAAATGTACATTTACACAATATATACATTTTTCGCGTCTGAAATATGAGAGCATATATTAAACAATTTTGCAGAATGTGTTGTTTCTTATTGAATACATTATGTTTAAGTGTTATTATTTGATACATGTTCAGTGTAAATATGCTGAATTTCTTGAAAATACTAGGTTTGTATTTTTGGCTTTTACTAATATAGACCATTTCACTTCGAATTGTAAGTTATTTTTACTTAATCGTCTGAAACGTTTAGCTTGCTATGTTGCAATATATTTGGACTAACACTACAGATTTACTTTGAAAAAAGATGTATTGTTTCAATACCTATTCTTGATTCTACGCTCTGTTGATCCAATCTATGTTGTACGTCTATTTCTCTCTACAATGATGAATTTATACGCTATATTTAGAGTTAAACCTGATTATGAGACATTCATTCAGATTTCTACAATTACATTGGGGATCTACGATATAGTTCGGAGGAATATCACTTCCGCTAATTTTATAAGCTTTATTATAAGCTTTACTTTTGTAAAATAATATATTTTTATATGTTTAATAATTATTCCTACCTAGTATGCTAACTCGAGAACACTATGTTCTACAATGCGGTAACATTTTTTAGGTATGTTGCTAAGAATGTGCTTACTATATGGGGTTAGATGATATGGAATTACGTCTCCTGTTATTTTCTTGATAGTATTATCACTAGTTGGTGTTCCGTTTGTTTAAATTCGATTTAATGTTAGCCATAACCATGGAATATGATACAAAAACTATTCTCCACATAACCATCCGATAGGTCTTTAACTATTTTTTTAATTATACTAGTTTGTTATTATTGAATAACTGTTCGTTTACATATAGCTAAGTTACTCCTTTATCAATACTGATCATGAGTGCTGTTTTTACAAATCGCGGATAGTTTGAGTAATTGTCGATATAGAATAAAGTGTGATGGGTTTCATGGTAATGTTCAAAAGTAGTACAATTCTAGTTTTAGTAAATGGTTATAGATAAACGCATAGAGTAGTACATTTTCTGGACATTAAACACTGAACTTAACTTGTATATAATTGCTTCTTTATAAGATCATGTTTTGTTTTATTTAACTCTTTTCTGTTTATGTATTTCTTTGTTGTATCATATATATATATATATATATATATATATATATATATATATATATATATACGCATATATATATATGTATATATATCATACATAAGTTCTGGGCGTATTAGTTGAATTTAGTTTTTGATATTAGTTTTTATTTCTCATATATATATCTTTTTATTTGGTTTAAACGTACTTATAAATATATTCATAGTTTTTATGATTTCATTTGAATGTTTTAGATATTTTGTTATGACAATATGGAATATATACACATATATCATATGTTTAACTAAACATTAATATTGTGTTGTATACGTTTCGGGGAGTGTTTATTGGAGTAGGGGATGTAAGTTAGATGTCTATTGGTTGTAGAAATACGTGGTAGTTATGAATCTGGAAGGAAGTATGGAGGGAGTATTTAGTATTTGTCTTACTCCCAGATACATTATCATATCAGATTCCACAACATCTTTCCAAAAACCAACCTGAATTAAACTAACATAGGCACTCCCTAACAATCTAAACCATCCATATATAATAACATATAACATATACTTAAATATATAATATATGTGAATATATTGTATATTATGTTTCTGAATTTCAGAGATGAGGATTGATAATTTGTATAATTTTGATTATTCGGACTACAAACAGTAGTCCGAATAATCAACATTATAAGGACCCGTAGCGTAACGCTTAATGTAATAAGTAAAATTCGGAGTCTTCTGAAAGTTAAAGGTCAAATTCTCAGTGCGGGTGATACTAGGAATTGCAAATTGCTGATGACTTCTATCCAATCATGACTGATTGAACGATACCATATATATAAAGGGTTTCGTTTTAAATTCCGTGAAAATTCCCGAGTTCGATAAAAATATTAACGAATGTGATGATATACACTTAAAAAAAAATTGGAGGTTACATCTGCCAACAGGTCGTGAGAATGACAGACAAGATCAAGAAAAGAAGTCCGAATAATCCGTATTATGTATATTATATATTGTCATAACAAAATATAAAACACATTTAAATTAAAATATACACAAAAAAATCTCTCTCTCTCTCTCTCTCTCTCTCTCTATATATATATATATATATATATATATATATATTGTGTGTGTATTTAGGCAGCATTTTTTCATTAAGGCATGTTTTATTAAAGACGACAGAAATCTTCTGTTTAGTGATTCCCTTTTTTATTTTTTCCATTCGTCGAATGATCTTTTTGACGTGTAGATGGAATGAATTGATGAAGGATCCATGTGTTTGACTAACGTTTTCGATTCTCTCCGGAATCATCTTCAGGTCTTTTATGGCAAAAATAAATAAAAAGCGAGTGAAAGAATGGAATTTCTTAAAAAATACGCCGGCAAACCGTTAGCGTAAAATACGGACGTCTACATTTTAAAATGTGACAATTGAAACAGTTCTTCGTTTATTTATTAATTTTATTTATTATTCTTATTATTTTTAATTTAAAATAATGGCTGATTTAATTTGGTCTCGTCTAATAATTATGGAGAAGGAAAATGGGGGAGATAGGCAGTAAGTAATTTTAATAAGATGTCCCTATTTTTTTAATTGAATTAGGCTACACCGGTTGATATCACTAAACTAGACTAAGCATTTTAAAATAGTTTTACTTGTCTTGTATGAAATGTTATTGATTTTAGGTTGCTGCGTTTTTATGTATACGACTTCAAGTATTTTTAATTTTAAAAAATTAGTTTCGGAATGTATTATTTTTGTGTTCATTACTAATATCTGTCTCAACTCAGATGTAGGGCAGTTGTGCGTTTGTAGGTGTTTGTATATTGAACTAGTGTTTGCGAGGTGCATAGTGAGGCGGCTTTTTATTCATTTTTGCCATAAAAGACCTGAAGATGATTCCGGAGAGAATCGAAAACGTTAGTCAAACACCTGGATCCTTCATCAATTCATTCCATCTACACGTCAAAAAGATCATTCGACGAATGGAAAAAATAAAAAAGGGAATCACTAAACAGAAGATTTCTGTCGTCTTTAATAAAACATGCCTTAATATATATATATATATATATATATATATATATATATATTTGTATACATAGTCAAACAGTAGCAAGGTCAAGTCAGTCAATAAATACATTTAAATTATTTTTAATAAAATATTGCATCTCAAAAAGTGGGCTACAAAGGCATTTTTTGTCTATTTTAAATTCCTACAATATCTAATGATGCTTCCAAGAACTGGCAAGTCATATATATATATATATATATATATATATATATATATATATATATATATATATATATATATATTGCTATCAATAGAGAGACAATCATGTTATTATATATATGTATGTATATATATATATATATATATATATATATATATATATATAAAGACTCACATGGAATATATATTTATATATATATATATGTATATATATATATATATATATATATATATATATATATAAATATATATAAACACAAATAATAACAAATAATCTACGTAACCTATAGGCGATAGGAAGTCGGGCACTAATGGGCAGGGCATTCAAGACTAGTTGTTAGAACGCTAGTCTACGAATATTAACATCAATTGTTTGATCCCCCCTGGCGAGGCATGCTGACGACGCTTTATAGCCAGAAAGCCGCGTCCGTGTCTAACTTTTGTGCATGCAAACATTAATTTGTAAATTAATTATGAAAACCTATCCCCATTAAATTGTTTTTTAAATTAATTAATAAATAAAAAATGTCCTTCTCTCTCGATATATATATATATATATATATATATATATATATATATATATATAAGTATGTATATAAAAAAATAAAATGAAAAAAAGTTTATATTGTGTTATAACTTTTTATTATTTATTTTTCTATTTATTTATTTTGTGACGTGTAGGAATATAAGTTGTTCTGTAAAGAAAAATAGTTTTTTCTTGATGGTATGGAGAACAAAATTTTCGACTGATCCTTCAGTCTTCATCGGTGTTTGGGGTTTGCGTGTGTACGGTGGGAGGTTTTCCCAGGCAATGAGGGGGAAAGAGTAGAAAAATCATAAATTAAAAATTAAATATGTGTATAAATGAGCACACGCACATACGCGTCCACACACACGTAATGGGACGTGTACATGTACATTGATACACACACACACACACACATACACCGACACGTGCCTATGCGCGTAAGCATACATACATATATACATACACCCATTCACAAATACCTTTTTTATTTCTCCTTTTCTTTCTCTCTTACTGCTCGATACATACACACACACACACACACACATACACACACACACACATCCACACACATACAAACACACACACACACACCATGCGATCAATCATACACATCTCTTAGCGTTGTAGTTGACTTAATTGTTTTAAAATTACTACTACTGCGTTTAATTTTAACCGTTTAATGAATAGTTGTTTTTCCCTTTCGCTCTTTCTCTCTTCGTCTGGGCTGCGTGCCTTTTTTCTTTCTCTCTTTCTTTGTCTCTTACTGCTCGATACACACACACACACACACACACACACACACATACACACACACACACTCATACAAATACACACACACACGTACGTACCTGTGCTGGCCAGCATACACATGTTTTAGCGTTGTAGTCGACTTATTTGTTTGAAATTACTGTTACTATATATATATAGTCTTAAGAAGCTTTGAGTCAATTTAAACAAAAAAAAAGAGGAAAATGCAGTTTAAATCCCCACAGAAACTAACTAAATCCAAGATATCGCAGACTTAGCATTCGTTGGAAAATTCATAAATAAAAATGGGGGTATTCAAGTATCTAACAGTGAAACAAAAACAGGAGCACTTAACATAAGCGTGAAATATCAAAACGGGGATCATCAGCTGTTTACCATTTAACTGTTTCGGAGATTTAAACACGGGGCAGTGATAATATTCATGGCTCACTAATGGTACTGATCAAACGACTATTTCCCCAATAATCAAGTGTGGACAAATTAAGCTTAAATTTCACTAATAAATAAATGAATAAATACTATATTACCCTTAAGACTACCGTGTGATCTTCCCTGAATTCAAAATTTCTAGGATTTTCTAACTTTGTCAATATTTTAAGTTGCATTTACTTAATTTAAAAAAAAAACATAGATTTACTGTCCGTGAATACTACCTACCGAGATGTATTCATTTGGTGTTTGTTTTATAATAACGACGAACAATTATGCCTATTCAAGAAATTATAGCCTCAGCTTTCCATGCTTCTAAAGAAAATGGATTTTTCAGAGATGCTGATAGGCATGGTTACCCTCTATAACTATTTTTCTTATATCTCAGTAAGGATATCAGTGGTATAAGTCAATCTCTTTGACACATATGTCCACCACATAGTTGGTCGTCTTTTAATTGCCAGTTATGTCGGTTTTACCATGAGAACCATACAAACAAATCAACATTATATTCATTTTTCAAACAAATATCATGTGATACTATCGCGCCCCGGGGAGTCACTCAGTTTTGTATTCTGGGTGACTCGGCACTAAATGTAGTTCGAGGTCACGAGGATCGCATGCGTTCCGACTAGCTGTTCCATCAATCGCTCCACGTCCACGCTGTGTTGAAGATCCGCGGATCTTTCGTGTTCATTCAGCTGCGTCAGGAACTTAGGTTGGAGACCGGTTTTGTTGGCAACCCATAAACAAGAAAAACTCGCCGAGAACGATACCACATATTTATTGGAACACAGGTGTGTAACAGTAATAAATAGAAAAGTTATTTCGTTCTTATTTTGTAGAAAAGACACGTTGAGGAATCTGACTGGTTCTAAGTCTTGGATAGGGGACTTTTAAAGTTTTCTTTGAGATTTTGCCCTTTAGTTGAATTTCGAACAGAGTTCCCCATTTTGGTGGGTCGCCAACGCGGTCCTTCTCTCAGATTATCTGTTTCAATGAGCTGACCGACGGTTCTATGTCGAATTCTCCCAGAGCCAGTTCTTTTATTGGGAATTTCTACTTGTCACGAGGTTGGTGATTTGCTCACCAATCACAATTAGTATTGCATGTTTCTGCTCTTTTATGATTGACTGAGCAATAAAAAACGTTTATTTTAACAAAAAGGTGGGCCTTAATTATGGGCCCCCAATATGGGGATGGGTCTTAATATCAGTTGGCAGGTCATTATATTTGTCAGATATGGAAATAGTACTCTCGCGACCTTTCCAATCTTTCGACACAAAATTGTTTGTCATAAAATAATTTATTCATTGTTCTGAATTAGATTTCACTCATAATTTTGGAAGGTCATCATGAAAATCAAATCGTTAACACCTGTCGGAATCAAGTATGATTCTCATTCCCTTCTGACTTCGATATAAGAAATATAAACAATTCAATTTGAGTTATTTCTTTCAACTGACATTGTTAATCTGGGAAAAACAAAGTCCTAGCGTGACCTTTTCATGATCAAAAATAAAGCGCTAGCTTTCACGGTCACCCCAGTGCAAAAGATTACCTTTCAAATTAGATCGTTCACAAAAACAATATTTTGCGTGCCAATACTTAATTCATTTCAACTAGATTTACTACATAATCTAATTAAATCTTTTAATCAATTAAAATT
The DNA here is from genome assembly GCA_963556195.1 of Sepiola atlantica. Lineage (NCBI taxonomy): Eukaryota > Metazoa > Mollusca > Cephalopoda > Sepiida > Sepiolidae > Sepiola > Sepiola atlantica. Next base: position 24,290,694 of record OY744546.1, on the reverse strand, counting down.
CTGCCAGACAGTTTTCTCATCGTGCCACAATAAGAGGTTCATAGGAATCTAAGAAGATCGAGGAATATATCAACGTGCACATCATGTTAAGTTAAAGTGTTCGTACCAAAACTGATTTGACGTTAAAGGTTTGTCCCGGAATAGCTCTACCAACACACGATTGCATTGTTTAGTTTCCAACATGCTAGTCATTGTCTACGGAATGTCTATCATCTGTTGAATGAGGGAACCACAAAGGTCTCCTGTTAAGAGCCATTTTTACTCATCTCGCTTCGTGACTTGCTAAGAAACTGTTTTCTTTGCATATATATTTCTGCAAGTCCCAGCGGCAGTTATATGTTCATAATTCTCTTCGCAGACAGAAATATCCTTTAATTGGCGACCCCCACCACCCCTACATATATATATATATATATATATATATATATATATATATATATATATATATATATATGTATATATATATATGTGTGTATATATGGGGGTATGTGTATTGGCGTGTGTGTATCTGTTTAATTAATCTAAGCAGCAGGGTGCATAGAACCGTAAAAGAACTGATGCTCTGTTGAGATGCATTGGACTCTTAATCTACTGTCACGCACTAAGTCATTCTGTTTTATAATTTTCTGTTAGCTCGAATTGTTGTTTTCTTTCATGTGTTACTTAGTTAGGGGATGCATACTATGTATTTTGCAATGTTGCGTTATTCCCGGAAGCTATAGTAATTCTAATCGTATCTAATAAAAGTCAAGAAGCGTCATAATAATCGTTTTTTTTAATTCGGCAAATTATCTATCTATCTATCTATCTATCTATCTATCTATCTATCTATCTATCTATCTATCTATCTATCTATCTATCTATTATATATATATATATATATGTATATATATAGTGTCTATACATCTGAGGAGACCTAATTAAAGGGGTCGAAATAAGTTATTATGTGTACAGCCTTAATGTGTGTATAGTTTTTCTTTTTATAATTCTGTTTTGCTCTGTTTAAATTACATTGAGCTCTGTTATTCAAATTTTCTACACAAAATTGAAATCTACACACTATATATATATATATATATATATATATATATATATATATATAAATATATATATATATGGCTGTGTGTGTACACATACTGTAAACGCGAAATCATATAGTTGTGATTTATTCTAAAAGGAATCGATTTCGTAAATAGAAAAATTACGCTAAATATTCAATATTTTAAATTTGAAATATCCAATCAAGCTATTAATAAATATTAATGTTTTTAACGATAAGATTATGTATATGATAAAGTAGAAAGTTTTACCATATCCATTATTTTAATTTATGCATCCAATGTCAAAGCAGATATTATAGTATCCCATTTATTTTTTATATATTTGTACTTTTATTTAATTTTCTAATTAGCAATTAAATAAAACGTTTTGTGTAATTATATAAGTTTAATATCTACTTACGTCATCAAAGTATATGACCATATTCATAAATTGGTTAGGCATTTTATAAATTGGATAGCCTAATCTTATTTGTGTCGTTACTTTATAAATATTTATTATTAGCCCAACTTTACAACGATTTAAGAGACATATTTTATCTTTTTGCCGACACTTGAAGCATTCATCCGGTATTTCAGAGTGTTTACTTGCTTTTTGAACTATACACTTAATAATATATTTGGTTTATCCGTTACAACTTTTATTGTGCTTTGAATATTATTTGTTTATTTGAACTAGGTTTGACTGCTTATTGCTGGACGTTTTATGCCTATCAATTCAAAATATCTGGTCATACGTGATAATATTTTTGAAACCATCTCCGAATTATCTTTGAAAGTGTCTTGCTTTTGACTTGTTAAAGAAATGGAAAGTATTCTAGGTGTCATGTGTTTAGTTTGGGCTCCTCTAGACACATGCACTTTATAAGCTCTATTCATCTCCCCTTCTCTCCCCATTCTCTCTCTTTCTATCTCTATGTAATCTAATTCATTGTTTTATTTGGTAAAGAAACATCCAACAACGTGCACCATATATCAAGTATTACTTAAGAAACCAAGTGAGCGGTTTATAATAAGACATCAATGAAATCCAGTTTTCTGTCACCAGGGTCAGCTCTTGTAGATTGAAACGCACGCTACCATATACATATGCACTAGTTTAGTTTTAGAATTAAATATACATGAATCAATATATACATACGAATATATTTCTGTCAATATATACAATTGTACTTAGCCTACCAGTTTACTGTAGTTTCACAGCATAAGCAACGTTCCACTGCTTACGTCATTAATGAAAATTATACATCATGTATGTTAGCTTTCAGAAAAAATCTATATTAAATAAATATTAATCGATTTCTTATTTATACTTATTTACATATATCCATAACTACTATAATGTGATGTCTAAAATCTATTCACAATTATGTCTTGATGAATTGTTTCAAGCGGCCTTCAGATTTCATGAATATTCTCTCATTTTTATGATTATCTAATCGAAGGTTACTACCGCCTACACACTATATGCATATACAACTACCGATACAAAATATACACAATTGTTATTTACATACGTCAGAACATTTTATATAATTCCCAAAAGTGAAAAGCTGGGGAAAGTGTATTCTAAATATTCGACAAGGACCAAAATAGAACCAGTTTTGTAGTAATATTTTTGTGTAGGTAGGTTTCTCATTCTGTAAGCGATATTTGTGGAGCAACAAGCAATTTAATTGTTTATAGGGCTTGCCATAGTAACTGTTTAGTGCGTTCTTTTGTCAATTCAGTAACGCTTATATCCGAAAATACGTTCCACTTTTTAGTCATTACTGGTAATTTATCTCGCTGAACAGAGCGGAAGTTTTCGTATTTATTGTGTTACTTGCTTAAAAAGAAGTAAGGTTAACTAAAATAACATTGACGGAAATAGAAAACGGCAAATAAAAACAGCAATTATCAGAAGATTTAATTTGTAAGGAGTAGTATAAACGTTATTTTTATTTTTTAACCTGTAAAAATGCACAGTATCCACTAAAGCTATGTTTCACCTGTTCATTCCATGTATTTGTACGTGTGATCAAATTGAAGTATCTTTTCTGCATTCGCTCACAAAAGGGGGCATTTCTGTTTGAGTTTCCAATTATTCTAACGGTATTTTCCATTAAGATTGAAACTTAATTTGTATCGAACTTAACAACCCGTGTAGGGCAGCAAGCAGTTTGCAATTGGTGATCTCATTTGAAAATAGGTTCCACAGTGAAGCTATTACTATTCACAGAAAATGTATGTGTGTGGTCTTTTGTTAGAAAAAACGTGAAAATTTAATAACAACAACAAATGACAAATATATTTGTCTAGAATAGGGTCCAGCACTTTCTATTTTAAAAAGATAATATAAAGTTAAGATTAATTTCTTATCATGTAAGAACTGCAAATTGTTCAAGAAAGTTATTCTTCTCATGTTTCAAACTGAAGTCAAATAGTAGTATACTTTCTAACTTCGTCAAGAAAAGGAGACATTTTCATAATGGCTTGTATTTATTAAGTTATTTTAATGAATTACTTAGTGAAATAAATATCCTATTTACAAACAATAATTTATTTATAAACATTACATAGCTGGTAAAGTTAAATCAGTTCTAATGCCTTTTGTAACAAAAAAAATCCAAATTACACCAAATTATTTATTTTCAAAAAAATAATTAATTATATAATTTTATACACTAACAAAACAAGTCAGCTATTTTATTTACTAACTCAACTAAATCTATTATTCTAGTGTTAAATGACGTAGCGATTATTCATGTGTTGAAATGTAAAATAATTGAACATGCCAATAGTTACTTAAGAACATTGACAGAGTTTGATTCAAGATTTCTAATGCTTTTTCGAAACTATAGGACTGTTTGAATTAGTACTTTTGATATATAAAAGTTTGAGATGTATTGATAATCTAAAAACACCTGATAGTTTAAGAAAATTGATCCATATATATGTGTATAAAATATATATTCCAGTTTAAAATAGCTTCATCATAGCCTCCGTGTCTCAGCTACATCTCCGAAAGAAAGGAATAGCACACCATTGTGATATTCGGCCCCGCGAAAGCGAACAGCATATATGAGGCTATTGCTGAGGTGTGCCACGTCTGATTATCATTTGATCTTTCCGGGCCATTTCGAGATTCGTATTTTCCACCCCTAAAAAAACTTAGTCGTTTGTCAAAATGAAAAGGAGGCGCTTACCTTAACAGCAACTGGATATTCACTGTAGCCGCGCACTATATTACTCAAATATCCTTGATATACTTCTCCAAACGCACCTTGTCCAATTGGCCTTGAAATATGAAAATAATAACATATACACATAAATATAAGGGTGTGCAATATCTAGACTATTATGATGTGTTCGAATTGTAGCGTGCAAAATACAAACTATATATGTATATATATATATATATCTACATATATTGATGTATATATATATATTTATAAATGTATATATTTATATATATATATATATCTATATATATACATATCTATCTATCTATATCTATATATATATATATATATATATATATATATATATATATATATATATATAAAGATAGATGAAAGAAGAGGGATAAACATATACGAATGACAAATCTATTTCAACTTCGATTGTTTAATGCTAAGTGTACTCGGTAAAAACATGGACCGAGAATGAGAGTAGTTTTTCAGAAGTTGAGAGTGAGCTTTGTATATTAAATGCAGGCAGTCGGGAAGTATTTTAAAATGGCCCAAATTCTCAGAATTACTTCCGAATAAGTGCGTTCCACCTACTATTGAACTACACATCTTTCTATCAGATTTACTAGACTGTTTAACCTTTTCAACGCTTCCTTCACGAAAACCCTTCTTCTACATGTTTAAATCTCTTTTCACTGGACTCCTTATCAACGGGCATTTACCAACTGGCCAGACCCCATATTTCTTTACACGCCCACTCTCACTCTCCATTACTCAATATGTTTTCAAATTTTGAATTTTGGCTTTTCCACTGCCAACTTATCTATCTATGTATTTATTTACAAAATCGGCGGTATATGAATTTTTACGAAGGGCTTACCCCCCCATGTGACCTATTTGAACTAAAGTTAATGAATTAAATATAGTTTACATTTGGGTCACTAACGTCTTGCAGCTATGTTCTAAAAGTGATAATTATTGGTTAATTAGGTTTGGTAGTTTTGTTTTACGGCATATCAACCCTTTTTGGGTTATTTAATGCCGAATCTGGTCATTATAGTAAAAGTTTTTATGCTTCAAGTTCTTTATATCTTCAAATGTTTAATCATCGTTTTTGGTTTGGTAGTTTTGTTTTACGGCATATCAACCCTTTTTGGGTTATTTAATGCCGAATCTGGTCATTATAGTAAAAGATTTATGCTTCAAGTTCTAAAAATAAAATAAAAAAGGGGAGGGAGAAAGGGAGAAGGGCTGTTGTTTTTGTTTTTGGTTTTGTAGAACATAATTAAGTTTTACAAAAAAAAAAAAAAAAAAAAAAAACGTCAATGTAGGTGAATTTCGTCTCAGGGAGCCACAGGGCAGCCTGATCTGGTATCACCAGGGTTAATTAGTTTAGGAGTTAATCTGGTATATACTAATATATAAACATACATACATTGCAAATGTTATATAGAAATATAAATTCATGTATAGTTGATATTATTCTAAAGGTTGTTAGCATTTCAGTCGACCTCACAGATTTGAATAAAAAGAACGCAATGATATCCCACATAAGAATACGAATGTAACTGGAAACTTTGATTATCAGAGACCCTAATTATGCTTAGAGATTATATTGGATGAAGTATGTACAACAAGACATATGCCTCCTGATATCTATTCATCTTCTAATAATTACAAAACTTCGTGTAGTGTCGTGACAAGCGAAACGATATAAAACGATCTAAAATAATACGCATGCCCATTGATAAAAGTAATATCGGCCACGGATCATTATTGTGACTTTTTCAAGATTTGAAAAGATGAGATTTTTCATATAGATAATTCCTTTATGTAAGTTGATCCGATTTTGTTTTTTTTTTACTTTTCTGTCAAGTGTGTTTAGATGAGATCTTCAAGGATTGGGAAATATCGTTTTAGGGTTAAGACAGGTGAGTGAAATTCTGCCTCGGGGAATTAAGGTTCGATGTCCTTTGCTGGTCTGTAAAATGTCTTGGCAACTAGAAATATAGAGAAATCGAAGACAGGAAAATCGATATCGCATCATGTGAATGTTGTACAATGATATTAACAATGTGATGTGTATAGGATCTTTCAAGAGATTTAATAAAATTGAACCATCTGACGATTACAGACGGCTAAGTACTACAATAACCACTTCAGTTCAGCTGAATAATATCGATTAGGTGATGCTTTATAGAGTTTTTGTTTTGCGATACTAGATTCGACTACACATACATGAATATAGGTATTCACATTTAAGGTAAATGATGAAAACAACAGGAAACAAAGTATCTGATTTGATTACAATTCACTTTATAATAGTGTAGTTAACACACAGATAGAAAAATTATTTAAATGACTAAATAATTTATTAGTCACTATCTATTTCGTTTTTTTATGGTAGTTTATCGAGCTCCCATTTCTTGTCCCCCCTTTAAAACAGTTACCGGAGGAATTTGTCTCGCTACAACCTCACTAAAGAATTTCGATCGCTGCACTTCAAATTAAACAGCTGTTCCATGAGCAAAGTTTCTTTCTCAGAAATAAAATAATTATTTGTATACTATCAGACACACAGATTCACATATCTATCGATCTATCTATCTCTATCTATCTCTCTCTCTCTCTCTCTCTACACACATATATATATATATATACATATATATATATATATATATATATATATGTATATATATATATATATATATTTGTTGATGATTTTATTCCATTACTTGCGACAAAACATATTCTGTTTCGTTAACACTTGCAAATAGCGTCAACATCGTCAGACGACAAATGGAATCAAATGGCATAGATCTTAGATTTACCTCAATAGGAAATTGAAGATGCATTGGGTGGGGGGAGGGGGCAGAAGTGGAGCTCTGTCTATGACGGGGACATGAGACATGAGGAGAGAGGGAGGGACCCCAACAAGTCATTTTTCAAAAATTGCGTGGGAGGTTTTCTCGTGTCTGGGCCATAGTGACCTCAATTCCAACCGGAGCGACGGGTAGTGGGGCAGGGTGAGTTAAATTTAAAATGAGAATAGAATTGAATTATAATTACAGTTAAAACTGGCATTTTTGTTGTAATATGTAATTATTATGTAGATAAACAATGTTTGATAATTTTAAATTATGGTATTAATTGCTACTTCTGCATTCTATTTTTATTCTATTTTAATGTAGTTATTTATGGCTTGCTCAATATTCGTAGTGAAAAAAATAAAATAAAAATTAAAAATAAAAATAACAAAATAATCATAATAATAATAATAATAATAATGATAATAATAATAATAATAATAATAATAATAATAATAATAATAATAATAATAATAATAATAATAATAATAATAGTAATAATAATTATCACCATCATTACCATCCTGCTACTTGTGAAGTCATTGGGCAAAATAAGTCTACGTGATGGTAGGTTTTTATAGTTTTACTACCAATGACAAGGACTAAGTACCAGTCAATAATTAAGTATTACCTATAATGCACAGCCTCAATAGCCTCTCAGTCATACTACCAATTCTACCAAAATCATCTCCCACATAAACCCATAACTAGGATAGCTATTAACACTGATATCACTTAGACTAATCTAATCTCAATTACTTAACCCTTCGATTACTACCTTGAACACTTAATTATTGACTGGTACTTAGTCCTTCTCATTGGTAGTAAAACTATAAAAACCTACCATCACGTAGACTTATTTCGCCCAATGACTTCACAAGTAGCAGGATGGTAATGATGCTGATAATTATTATTATTATTATTATTATTATTATTATTATTATTATTATTATTATTATTATTATTATTATTATCATTATTATCTTTATTATCTTGTTATTGTTATTTTTTATTTTTATTTTTATTTTTATTAATGCTATTATCACTGAGAATATCGTAGGTATGATTAGCATTGTTATCATTACTGTTATTGTAATCGAGTTTATTAATGCTGAAAATAGTAACACCATTAAACTTCTTTTATGAAATGATTCCACTAGTATCGATCTTAGTATAATATAATCACAATTAAAAAATATTATCACAACAAAATTCACTACAAATATTGAGCAAGCCATAAATAACTACATTAAAATAGAATAAACATTAAATGCAGAAGTAGCAATTAATACCATGAATTTAAATTATCAAACATTTTTATCTACATTATAATTACATATTAAAACAAAAATGACAGTTTTAACTGTAATTATAATTCAATTCTATTCTCATTTTAAATTTAACTCACCCTGCCCCCCCTACCCGTCGCCCCGGTTGGAATTGAGGTCACTATGGCCCAGACACGAGAATACCTCCCACGCAATTTTTGAAAAATGACTTGTTGGGGTCCCCCCTCTCTCCTCATGTTTCATGTCCCCGTCATAGACAGAGCCCCACTTCTGTCCCCCCTCCCCCACCCAATGCATCTTCAATTTCCTGTTAAATTAAATCTAAATCTATGCCATTTGATTCCATTTGTCGTCTGACGATGTTGACGCTATTTGCAAGTGTTAACGAAACAGAATATGTTTTGTCGCAAGTAATGGAATAAAATCATCAACAAAAGATATATTTTGCTCTGAATTTTCATTGAGCACTCTCATAAACCCGGTTTCAACTTCCTTCGGATTCATACCCCCTGGATATTGGTAACAAGTTAATCATATATATATATATATATATATATAATATACACTTTCGCCAATGTCGAAGCATGTGTGTCCAAAAGTAAACTCAGCCTGTTTTCTTGTTTTTAAATGGTTATAGCGATTGTGAGATTTCAGTCCAGTGAGTAATCCGCAGACAAGGCCACAAAAAATGTGGTTTATCGAACGCCTTTTTGTTCTTAATCTTTACGCCCAAGATTTAACAATGAAATTTACTTCATAATTTTAATAGCTGAAAGATTGGACTTTAGTTTGTCTTTGTGTCCATGGTAAGGCCTGACAGTACTCCTTTCTCATCCTTCAGCTCACTATACTTAAGAATTTTTAGTATTTGCTAGTCACCTATTCTTACTAGATGACCAACCAATCCGTTTTGTGGGGAACGTTGCAATAAGTCCAATCTTATATCTTGCACACATATCAGCATTTATCACTTTATATTGAAGTATTCATCCATCTATAGAGCGAAAACAGCATTTGTAGAAATACATCGAGTATGGAGTCTCCGTCTCAAACCAATACAAAAGGACAGAAAGAATTACAGCTTCATCAATCTGGATCTGGGTGCCTAGTTTCATATCCCTCCGGTCCGAAAGTCGATGACGACGCTTACCAAAAGAATTTACTCTTTGTGGTTGATAATTGCATCATGAAGCTATGCATGCGAGTTTACACTACTTCCACAATATGTGAAATATTTCACATACTTAAGGCTTTTGGCATTTACTGTTATTTGGATATTTTAAAATTGGTGAACGGGTTACTTTTGTTTTACACTTTTGATGTGCTTGGGAGTAAGGGGAATTTGATGCCCAATTCCAGTCTTCCTTATGCTGAAGGTGAGCACAAAAGCCCTGCAAGCATCCGAGAAGCTATTCCCAATTTTGTCACTCTCCCCAATAAATGTTGCTATAAGAGCAGCATCGTACGAAAAGAACAGATCACATATGCCACTCGAGGTCACACGAGTTCGCGCACTAAAACGCTGATTGTTAAAGAGGCCACCAATTGTGCGAAATTGGAACTCAGCACAAAATGTAGAATTAGCACAAGAATATTGGAGCATCACCGAGAAAAACAAACAATGCAAAAACCATTGGAAACAGTGAACAGTTCAGAAACCTCTCCGCCACATATTACATAAGCCCTCACACCATTGTTAAAAGACACGGTGAGACTGAGGATGTAGTTAAGATACTTTGTTTGTTGAGAACCTTCAACAATGCCACTCGGTGTCAAAAGCCTTGGTTAAGTACACCAAACATCATATTATAGATCTGTCTCTCTCACCTTTTCTGCAACCTGACCTAGAGAGAAGATCATGTTGAAAACACCACGACCATCTCGAAAGCCACACTGCGATTCTCGATAAATTTCCACGACAAGATGCTGACTTATTTTGTTAAGTATTAGTAGAGCAAAAATCCTCCCTGAAACTGTTACAGAAATATTAACCTAGGAATTGTCATGGATGATTCGACTAAACTTGTTTTTGAAAATATGTTTTAATGATTGCCATCTCTGAATTTTATTTGTACACACCCATGCTTCTAGATGAAAATAACAAGAGACAAGAGCTTTTTTATCCTTTTTGTGTAACCATACGTATAAAATGGTGAATTCCGTCCTTTCCCCGGGTCTTGCCTGACACGATTTGCAAGATTATATCTTTGCTTTCCTTTAAATTCGGAAGGTAGTAAATATAAAGTAATTCTCATCGCTGTCGAATAAAAGCTATGACGTCTTCATCTACTTTGGAGTTTGAATTAGTAACTGATTTAAAGTGTCTTCTCTTACGCGTTTGGAGTGTGCCGTCAGCAGAGGTAACTGGTGCGTCTCCACGTTTCCTTGGACCATACACCCTCGTTAAGCCCTCATAGAAAATATTCGTAGTCTTCTCGTCCGCTGCCTGTTGAAAGTTATTTTTATATTACGGTGAATAGCTTTAACTTTATTTTTGCACTGCTTGTATGCATGATGTTCTTTTCAGTGATCTACGTTCTGTGGATACCATGCATTTGATTCATCAATTCTTTAACCTTTTCATTGTTATCGTACACACAAATCCTGGTGTTCATGAACAGGGAGCCCAGGTATTTCAAATGAGGAATACTAAACTACATATCCGGAACTCTTCTCACATGTCTCAATATCATCAGTTATCTCGACTTCATCGACAAATTATCCAAGCTCATCACACAGTTCCTACTTCTTCCTGCTGCTTTAAAATAGCAACACATTGATGCATCCCAATATTGCTGACTTTCAGAACTTCCAACACTCTAAATAAACCAAGAAATTCCGACAAGACTAACCACATCACGAACTACAAAACAAACATTAAATACAGCAAAACAATTAAAACACACATTAAATGCTGGTATATACACTGCCCCATGTGATAACCGTCATCAAATATACGTAGGGGAGACTAAAAAGAAAACTGAAGAGGTTGGTGAATACAACAGAGACATGAAAATAGCAACTCTCTGAACGCACGCATTACAACACGTTTCTTTTAAATTTCAGATAAGCTAAAATAATTGAATTCATTTTTGATAAATCTCATCGACCAATTTTAATAAGCACTCATTATAAACTCAAACACTTTCAAACAGCTTAATGATTTCTATAATGTATCTCCTTTAATCAGACAACTTATTTTATCATAACACAATTTGAATTCAGACCCATGCAGATACCTTCATGCCACATTCTCTACCTGCATCATATATAATATCTATAGATGCATTGAATGAATACAAAGAAGTACGTTCATATGTGTCTTGGTGTGTATATATGTCTTTATTTTTTTGGTAAAAAAATTAGTACACCATTTTACCGTCGGTTTCAAGCTCAGAATGATTCATGTTGTAATGTGTATCGGAAATGTGAACGCACGTGTCACTCTCGTTTGGATGCGGCATTTGTTTAGAGTGTTATGTATATATTGGAGGAGGTTTAATAAGGTTTAACAAATGGTGGTTAAAAGTAACAGTTTAAATTTTAAAATGGAAAAGATTAAAAAATATGAAAAATATAAAAAATATAAAAAATAAAATAAATAAATATATTTCTATATTAATCTCTTGAGTCAATGTTTATAAGTATCGTATATCTGTGTGTTACTGTTTTCAGAGGGTATGATGTGTCTTCCAGAGAAATCTAAAGAGAAAATAGGTTTAAGGATTATACTTATGAAAAGATAACAAAGTTAAAAAACACATATTAAATTCAAGGTAAAGGCCTAGATTAAAAGACTTTAAATCAATCCAAAAGGGATTTAAATAAAGATTTCACCCGGGTCCTGTCCTGGCAGGTTGTCTATCGGTCTAAGGGGAGTAACTGTACAGAGTTCTTTAATGATTTGTATTCAGGATTTAACATTATTAACTAAGGTATAGTGAAGGCTTATGGGAGTAATACTATTGGTATACTGATTAAGTCTGGTTTAGAGATAAGAGTTAGGATTGTATCGGCAAGATTTAAAATGTTTGGAAGTCATGGGAGGTTGCCATTTTAACTAAGATATAGTGGGGACGTATGGGAGTAATAATGATGTGAAATGGGGGTTGTATCCTCTTAATGACTGAAAAACATTATTATTGGAAAAGTTATTATTTCATATTTACGTGGTGTAAATTATTGGTCATGAGTAGTGGTGTGGATATGGACCGAGTAAAGTGTTTATTTCTATTTTTTATTCATATTTATGAGGGGTGATAGTTGGGATAATTTTCCGGAATGGAAATCGGTATTTCGTGGGGCAATTATGGGGTTATGTACAAGGCATAGGGGGTGTTGCTAGGCCTTTATGTATAACGGTAAGTCTAATTTATAAGTAGTGCTTGTTCTCTGCGGATGCCTTCTTTAAAGATGTCCTCTCTTATATTCAAACAGACTGTATTTGGGACAATGATGGCCTTTAATATATGATTTTTTTCTGCATCACATAGTAGGCATTTATTTATGGCTGGAGAGAAGGATGCTCTTCTCTCCATTACTTTCCATTTGATGGTCAAGGTTTTTTTTCATCTTTAAGTTGCCATATCCGGGTCGAAGGTGCCGTATTTGCTTTGTTTTTGTATCTGAAGGTGTTTCTGTGTGCGCACACCTGTTGCTTGAATCTTCCCTGCGTGATGCTTATATATTTTTCTGCTCTGCCGCTAGTCTGGTTTGTGACGATGGATTCATATATGAGGGAATCAATGTTGAAATTGCCCTCTAGGGTGCAATTGTTTTTGTCCTGCCATGAGCAGCCTGCGTTTACTATTGCTTTAAGCTCCGCAAAGATGATCTTTTTTAATGGATGGAGCAGTGGAGTAGCTGACCTTAATAGAATTTATGTTTAAAAGTGTGTTATGGTTGTCTGTGTAGGGAAGTGGTTGTCGAGTAAGTTGAAGAAACGCTGGCATCCCATTGTCTTAGTATTGGTGGAAAGGGTGGGGAAAACTAGATCACGACCTCCTTCTCTTGCGGCTCCCCAGTGATTTGTCTCGGGTGGGGATGTATGAGATCTCTTCTCTGAACCCGCTGTCGTTGAGCGCTTTATTGTAATAGGGTGCTACCTGGTGGCAAATTTCGGGACTGCATGATACGTTTGACATTATTGGGCTAATATTATTGACTACATTTTTAAAACAGTGGGGGGATGACAGGATCCCTTGTGTATGTATTGGGGGATCAGTAAGTAAGTTTCACACTTTACAACAATTCGGATTTCCAATTTTCATTGAGGTTTGGTTCGCTGCTTTTTACCTTTGGATATGTTTACTTGAAAACAGAAAGAAATGCGTTTTCTTAATATGGCTAATTTTGTCTGATCCCCCCCCCCCTCTAAGGACTAACGACTTGGGTGGAATCTTCGCCGTTGGATTTTCTTGCAGATTCTTCTGGATTCACCAATTACATTTGAACCCTATACAACTTGGATCTCCGTGTTTGGTAGCTTTCATTTACACACCCGTTTGAATATTTTAAAATCTTTTAAAAAGAACTTTAAAAAAAATTTTTTTTCCAAATTTTGAATATTGACTGTTCTTATCTGTCAACTTATCAATTACTATTTCTTCTGATGATAAGATTTTGATCTTTAAAAAGCCGTGCTTAAGGAATGCAATTGAAAGAGAAGAATAAATATTTTTATTTACTAAATGCTCCTTGTTCTGAACAACTGAAGATATTGATCTGTTTCCATTTACAGGTCTAACTATTTTTCATTGACTCACCTTATTTTTGCTCTATCCAGTATATTGAACTTTCCTCATCTCACGATAGGTCTAATTCTCTAAAAGTTATCTTTTAGCTATACACCTTCATATATATATATATATGTGTGTGTGTGTGGCTGGGTGTGTGTGTGTACGTATGTTGATACAGTAATATGAATAAATAAATAATAAATAAATAGAAAAAACACTGAAATAATTTAATAGATATCCGTTCCCTTTTCTCTCTTAACATTTTACTTGTTTCACTCTCAAACAGTGGTTTTAATAAATTATAATTTCCAATTTCCACTATCTATTTGTATCTCACAATTAATTTATTTTCATAAGCCGCCCAAATTGTAACCTTACACCCGCCAACACCTGATAATTATGTTTTATATTTTTCAGACAATTATGCTGATAAATTCTTATAATAAAAACGAAACATTGAGGAATACATAATTAATATTTTTTGGTTTTCCTTTTTCAATTTCAATATATATATATATATATATATATATATATATATATATATATATATATATATATATATATATATTATATAATATTCATTATTATATGTATATATTATTTGTAGCCCATAGAAAACCCTCTAGATTAGCACTGTATGACGTCGCTAGATAGAAATGCATCGTTCCTTTCATTCAGTTGAACCCTCTTATAACGTCAACCCGCCAATATAAGTGTTAAAATTATCACTGTTTATTTAGCTATCCAGCAGTGGCTGAATGGTTCTAGGTGTCGGGATTTGAGTTG
>OY744546.1:24235783-24270783 GCA_963556195.1 Sepiola atlantica | reverse complement strand
TCCTCGTGTGGCTTATGGGACTTTATAAGCAGTAACTCGTAACTACATACAAACAAAGTAGCTGTTACTCTTCCAATTTTTTTGTTCCCGCTAATTTGTTTCCAGTTTGACTTTTCTCTGTAATCTTCTCTGTCGCGGTGTTCTTTGTTCTGCATTGAATTGCATTGTCTATGCAATCTTACGAACGTATGAATCCTCTTACCTATCCCTTCCTATTCAAATATAGTCGGTCAACATCATCCTTCGTGGGTCTTGGATTTTACATAACATGTTTCCTTCTTCTTTGTTACAGTTTACAAAGGATTTTCAGTAACTTAATTTCCGGAGGTGTTTATTTATTCTATTATGTTTGTATTATATAATTTAATTTGAGGAAATGTCATGGGTTCAAACATGTTATTGTATACTCTTTTTGTTGTGTAGTTGCTAGAGTTTCCGGCGTCACCATGTAAGTAATGAGAACACTGTGTAATAATTCTCCCAGCTTAATCCCTAAATTCCTTATTTATTTATTTTTAATAACACTTTGCAAATGTATTGATTTTTCCGTTTATACAAGTATAAATTTATTAATTTTTCAAATTCATATTTGTATATTTATCGATATTTATATTCGAAATGAACTATTTTTTTATATAAGCCTTTAAAAATGTCTATCCTATTAGCATTTTAAATATTTCAAATTAACATGACAAATGCATTAATTTTTCAAATCATGATTTTCAATTTAATTTACTTTTCGCACTGGCATCGTAAATGTATTGATTTTTCATGTAAATAAAACAATGTTTGTCCGTATTCATATTTTCAATATATTGATTTTTCATATTAATATCGGTAAATGTATCGATTTATTATATAAGTGGTGGTTATTGTATTTGTATTTCGATACGGCACGCTTCATTCCACTTAAAATTTGAAATATCGTCTTCATCATTAAACTATAAGATAGAATATACGCATCTAATAATATATTATTTAATGTTTCATTTGAAGTAAACACATATGTGTCACTATTGAGTTCACCATGAACAAAATAACAGCCTTTAGAATGTAAAAATACCTGACGAGGTTGACATGACTTCGAGGCAGTTGTCTAATGTCAGCGTTTTCGGGGAATACAATTCCCATATCGTATGTGGGATTCACTTCGGTACTGATTCGGTCTCCGATACGATTATGAGGCAGAAGTGATACAGGACTGGAAAAACTCTTCAACCTGACCATTCGGCGAGCCAGAAACATCCGCTGTCGGCGCCGCCAGACTGAAAAATAAATAGGCATATAGATGAAAACCGGATGAGCTACACCCACACACACACACATACACACACCCACACACACATACATACACACATACCCCCACACACACATGCACAGACACATACCCACCCACCCCACACACACATAAACACGCATTAAATAATTTAATTAATTAAATAGAATCTGAAGCGTAATCTGCTATTCCAGAATAACACCGAGTTCTAAAGCAGTAATCTGAATAAACTCAGTTAAACCATAGTAGCCTGGTAATATGTTGCTGTTGTAACATAATTCCTATGGTGTTAAAAATGCGAAATGAACGTAAATAAAAAATAAATTAATATGTTTAAGTATTAAGTCTAGAGTGACTCTGTTAATATTACTAAACAGTTTGTTTTATATTCCATGAACGTTAATGTTAGAGAAAGCTTCCTGAATAGAAATCAGAACGGCCGTAGTTTAAAGGAGCGCTCATTATTTAGGTTGAAAATGTATAGTAGGTTACAGAAAAAAAATTGTTGCGTGAAAAATGAAACACAAACCGTGTTTATGCACAAACATACTCCCGTGAACAACAGTTCCACAGTGACACTAGAGATAATTCCATGATAGTTAACATATCTGTAATCTCCCCTGTCAATAACTTTCTTAAGTGACAGGAAATGTAAGCAAATTGTAAAGCAAAAAAAACTAAAGCATATTTTCATCGCGAGATTAGCCTAAGTGGTTGACGGAAGAGATTAGCATATAAAGCTTTAAACATTAAAGCCTTGTATATGCTGGAACACAGACTTTAATTCATTATTTAGATAAGAATAATAAAGAGTAATACTACATCTACACTAATAATTAGTATTATTGTTGTTGTATTTATAGTTGATGGTATTGTTTTATTGTTTAAGGGTGATATGAAAATCAAAGGACCTTTTTTTTGTTATACGAGAAGAGCTTCTTAAATGGTATGTTGCAGTTTATGTATTTTTGAATTAAATCGAAATAGAATCTATGCTGGTTGTATTTGTTGCACAAAAGTCGACTTGTTCGTATAGTAAATTTACAAATCTTTACAGTACGATCAAAATAGGACTTTTCAAAACAATGAAAGCCAATTTAAGGTAAGCGTAAAAGAGTGTAATGTAAAGTCAGAATAACCGGAACCACCATAAACAAGAAAAATCTGAAAGAATATGAGGAGGAAAAGACAAGATCACAACAGAAATCAAATTGGCTGGTGATACAAATAATGACCCACAGACGTATCAACAACTGACATTAATAAATAAACCTTCAAAATAACTTTAGAAAAGTGGCAAACTGAGAAGAATCTGAGCAGGATAGAATACATAGATTCTCGTTTTAAAAATTACGACTTTGCATGAAGTTTAGCAGGAAACCTAAAGAGATGTATCCGCGACATGGACATACCTGAATGGATAACTAAAGAGAGAACATCCTTAATTTAATAAATCAGCCAGAAGAGAAAGTACACTAAGTAACTACTGGCCAATAACCTTTGCACAAACAGAGGGGAACATTATAACAGAATAACTTAACGCTTGACTGTTCACGCCCCTTATTAACCGTGGATTATCCCCCAGCAACCGACAGGATTCCGGAAAGCGATAAAGACGACAAATGATTTGTTTCACATTCAACAAATGATTCTTAGGCAACAAGACCGGACATCATGATATTCTTCAAGAACAAAAAAAAAACTGTAAAATGTTAGATTCCCCGTCCCAGCCAGTTTAAGGGTAAACTGATACCATAAAACACATGACTCTGATAAAAACAGCTGCAATATTAAGATGAAATTATCGCGTACATAAGCAGGTAAACCCGACCAGGTACATGTAATGTTTAATTGAATAATGGTGCGTAGAAAATTCCAAAAACTCATGGAAAAAACATTGCACGTCTAAGGAGACAGATGTTGTCAGGGTTGCAATTACAGAAAAAGGAATACCATAATCTGCCTCTCTTCAAAAATTACATCAGTTTGTACCACTCAAATTGGTCGTGAAGGAGCAAGAAGGATACAGAGACCGAAAGGGATTTCCATCTTGACATCGACTGAAAGGGCCTGGAGAAAACTTAAATTATAAGGGAGGGTATTTCTACTCAAATTCATTAGTAAGCTAATAGCCGTGTTCATAAATAAATGAATAGTAAAAAGCTGTGCCGAGAAGACAATGTGTTTTTAAACGTTTAAGAAATGAAGGAGAGGTTACTAAATATTTCGGAATACTTTTTCTATAGTAAAGAATTCACACAAAACCATATGTTGTTACCAGTGAGCGGTCACTGATAAAGACTCGAATGAAAACTATTAGTGAATGAATGAATGGATAATAATAATAATAATAATAATAATAATAATAATAATAATAATAATAATAATAATAATAATAGAACAGATAGGCATAATGCCATCACCTACTCGATCTGTTTCACACGACATGACACAACAATGTGGCTTTTCTACCGATTCAGTTTTGCATATTGAACCATTGAACTCGTGCATCTTGTTGACATCCAAAACAAGGTAGATAATACACGATGTACAAAAAATATACTCTTTATCTTCCAATCCATTATGTTGAAAAGCGTTTTCAAATTGCCTGTTGTTCTTTGATATTTTATTTTTTACGTTTGTCAACATATATTAAATTTAGCCAGTATACGTGTTTTCGAATCGATTAACACATATACTAGATTAGAGTGGAAAGATGAGGTGAGAGTGATACAGTGATTAACATCGTTGACTTACAAGCTTGATCTGACGAGTTCAAACCCTGTTGGTTCTAGTCTCTAAAAAGCTTTTGATCTGAGCCTGGACACTAATTAAAAGCAGTGCTTGAGACAGTGGTAGGATCGCGCTAGCCAATAGTGGCCGTACACTACTCTGTTCTAGATGTTTGAGTTTCGATATTTTCTTCATGTCCATAGCACCATCTTCACTATAGATATTGAAAACTTTAATGTGATCCTTCGAGTAAGTACCTGATTCTAGAGAAAAGAAGGGAAATCAATGTCAGTATCAGATCCGAGCCTGTTTAAATTCGTACGTTGCTCATCCATACACATGCACCTTTTAAAGGGTGGAACAAAAAGAGGCGCATCCACGTGATGATTACATAAATACAAATGAAAACTAGAGTGACAGTTATATAACAAATTACAAAGTGTCGTTTATTTTCATGTATTAATGGTTTCCCTTTGGTGAATGTTTTTGTCAAGCGATTTTTCTAATATGATTAAGAAAAAGGAGGGAATGAAAACAATGCTGTTGCTTCTACTTCACTCTTATTGATATGACTTTAAGGTAACATATATGTTAAGTCAGATTTTAATAGATTCCCCTTATTTAATTATTGTCCGATAAAATTGTCTGACACCTCTGAACTCCCGCGCGTACAAAATGTCGAGTTGCGTATTAAAGATTGGTCATCGTTTTACTACGTTGAGTCAAAGTTGTTTTTCACTGATGATTTTAATCGAAATATATTCTCTTGTTATTTCATTCATTAAATACAATTTGTCGTCATATCGAGTTTATATTCCTTATTCTTTAGTGTCATATCTAACATATAAATGTATCGGGTCTTTTTTGGAATTTAGATCCAACTAACATGGCGTCTGACAACTTGATATGTGATTTTGCTTAACCCTGTTGCCTTGTTTTCTTCTAGTCTTAAATAATTTATGAAATCATTTATGGAAAATAGTTCTTCGCAGTTTAAAATATGACCGATCTACCTTACATTATTACCTTAATTATTGAGTATGTTTCGAACTCTTCTTCTCTACTCTATTGTAATACTAGTTTGTAACCTATTCAGGTGTTTCTTGGTATGCGTGTGTTTTTCGCCGATACATAACTTACACATAATTTTAATTTACTTTGTTTTTCTCTGCGTTATCTAATCCTATTCAATGTAAATGTTTTACACATGTATACCCAATGACTCTGTGCTAGTTTATACTAAAACTATTAATTGTTTGTGATTTATAAACACATATAATTCATTATATATATATATATATATATATATATGAACATTATATATATATCCATTTATATATTGATTAATATCATACACTAAAGTATTGAACGTCGATAATGAGTAATGAACTACTTGCAATTAGAAATATTTAAAAGAGTAAATAAATGATTGGCTACAAGGATTTAGTAAAACAAGTAAATAATGTAAAGTGGCCGATTAACTGTAAGTAAATACGTGGGAAAATACTGGTTAAGATAGGTGACACCAGCCTCAAAGAGACTTTTACATGTTTGGCTTAATTTCAGTGAGGTTAGCCCTTTTGAGATTTTTAAGGAGAGTCAGAATTAGGTAGAGTTGATCAGCCAGAAGTGCTGCCAACTTTTTTATACAGCCCAGACGATTGCTTCATCGAGAAATTACTAACATAGTTTTCTATCCCTTAGTCTTTCCCAGTCTTCTACTTAGGATGAAGGATCACGTTCTAATCTGCTGCTAAGAATACATGTCAAGTAAAACTTAGGAAGAGCCCGACTGTTTGCTACGCTCAACCGAGACATCATGAAAATAAACCACCCAAAATCAAATCATTTAACCGTTACAATAACGTCCGAACTGTACATTCTAACGGCTGGATCTGCTAAATGATGAGAACATGTATCATTTAAAGAATGTCTCACTATAAAGAAAACACACTCGAATTAAGGTGACTAGAGGCAGTAAAACTCAAAAATGAAATAGTCGTTATAAATTGTAGATAATAAATATCCTCGCCAGGATGATCACAATAACGCATACTTAAAACAACGTAATCAGGTCGATCAAACAACGTAATCAGAGAGACCATTGGCAGTCTAACTGGATTTTAGCTCTCAAACCTCCCACACTGACATTTTACCAATTTCGATTGTAACAAGTATGTTGTGGAAGACGCAAGGAATATACTAAGGAAATGTGAGTCGCTCTAGAAAGGTATCAATCAATACAGGGACCCTCTAAACACAATATTTGTAAATGGTTTCAGCTCTTCATTTGAGCGAGTGCAAAAAGAAAGGACATCTTAAAGGCGGTATTCGCAATATCCATGCATCCATATAATCTTGGTCTTATTGACTTGCTCTCATAACTTTGGAAAATATGTTTTCTCCTTTCAAATTTTGAAACATTTCATTACCCCTTTAATTTAGTAAATGCCCAGGTGAGATCTAAGATTATTACATATTTCAAAATTTATTTTCATGTATCTTCTGATCAGATAATATTTTACTAATGGCTGTTTGTGTGTAGAAGGGGGGGGACTCATGTTTTCTTCGGTCACTCGCTTTTGTCGTGTTTCTATATCTCATTGTAGACAGTGTAGGAAGAAAGCACGTGAATTATATCGTATGATGATTGAGTAAGTCATAAGACAAGAGATGTGTGTATGTGTAAGGAATAAATAAATTAACATTTTATAATTTAGTAGCAGGACCTGTGTTGCGGCGTTGCCCGTGTAAAATATAAACGAAATGATTAACTATAAAAAGAGAAATTTCCTAAAGAAAAGAAAAGAATATTTTTACAATAAAATATAGTGCGGAAACCATATTTAATGCCTTGCAATACATTTTCCTGCTTCGCTCTGCAAACTAAAAATAAAACTTAGTTTATGGTTAGGGTTGGGTTAGCTTAGGAGTATGTAAGGGTAACAACTTGTTTAGTTTTTATTGTGTAGATTGTTGGGTGAGGTTAATTATCGTGACATTTACTTTACAAAACACAGGTATTTTACCACCATTGTCGATTATTTGTGTGAAATTGTCATGGATTTCATAATTTCTCTCACCAACACACGTCTGATAAATCTATAATTAAAAAAAGTAAAATGTAAAAGTTAAAATTTAAAAATATGTCCGCACCTACGATGGGTGTAACAGTACAATAGTTTTTATAAAGCCCATTCATTATTCTCATTGAGAATTAAATTAAAGTTTAGTGACACTGATTTGTCCAATTCACGAAAAAAAATGATTCATATGTTGTAACCCACCTCTATACACATACTGATCTCAATTTTTTAATGAAACAAACTAAACAATATTAATAATCGTCTACAAAATACAACCAAATAATGTTACTTGTTAGGTTTACTTTGGCAAAGGTGGGTTTAGTATGGTTCCTATTGTGTAGCAGCACGAAGTTATATTCATGCAAATATATATATATATATATATATATATATATATATATATATATATATTAATTGTTCGTTGTAAATATCTTTTAATAGTTCGTTACAAAATAAATTTATTTTTGTTATATTTAACTAAGGATATCCATGTAAAATTGTTCCTTGATAGAAAGTTGGTACTTTTTAGGAATAGGTATCGGCTTTTCTTATGTGGGGAAGACACAGCTCCTCAATAAAACGCACTTTGGATTGGGACTAACAATTAACTGTAGTCGAGATGTATCCTTCTCTTATTGAGGAGAGAAAATGGTAAGTATAGTATCAGAACAGATAAATAACTTAAAAGTTAATTCAATAATGAAAAGTAATAAAAAACAAGTTTTAAATGAAAGAAACGTGCAGTTTATTTTGAAAGGGGGATACGCAAGCAAACAGATACTTTTTTGTTTGGAATTGTATTATTTATATTCTCTGGCAAATAATTAAAGCTAATATTTATATATATATATATATATATAATATTTTATAAATACATATATATATATATATATATATATATATATATATATATATATATATATATTGAGAGTTTAAAAAATTACCGTAAAGACGAGCATTAGTAGATGAATTTAATTTGCTCTTGCATACATTTTTGTGCAATAAAAATTATGTCAGAGATCAGTATCACTTTTATAATGAAAGCATCACACTCTGAGAAAAATAAGTCGGGAGAAAATAGGGACCCATTTAACCTCGATGGGCCACTTCATCCCGAGTATCCTAGTCTAATACATTTTTAGTAAAACTACTGCGTTTATTGTTTTTTTCTGGTATAAAGTG
This sequence comes from Sepiola atlantica, assembly GCA_963556195.1. NCBI lineage: Eukaryota > Metazoa > Mollusca > Cephalopoda > Sepiida > Sepiolidae > Sepiola > Sepiola atlantica. The sequence goes on along the minus strand of OY744546.1, from coordinate 24,262,506 downwards.
AAATGGGGCAATTCAAAGTAAATTAAAAGGAAAACTCTTTTATATGTTTATCTATCAGGCAAAATAAGGTATCTACCACAAAAATTAGGGAATATTATCGAGTAGAATTTTAATTCAAAATATAAATCAGTTATCTCGTATTTTTCGATACTCCATTGATAAGAGCTCAACTACTTTAAGATAAGTCAGTCTGCCATGTCGTCAACGCATAATGGGCATCGGGAAACCCAAGATAATTTATATTTTTAATTAAAATCTATACGAAATTGTTTCCTAATTTTTTGTAAAGATACCTAATTTATATAATGAAACATTAATCAGTTTTAGCGTAGTTTTCAGATACTCCACTGATTATGACTTTACGTTATTGCAGACTGACTTTGTTAATATAAACTGTTCTTTCGAAATTAACATTGCTTTAATCTCAGCCGTAGCGACATGCATTCCGATAATTATATCTTTGTTACGATATTGCAGTTGATGGAAAGTTCGTTCTATATATCAATGATTGAAGATGGTGGGTATATGAAGAAAGAAACTGTTTGTTAAAGTGAATATCTTCCTAAAAAGGGGATTATTGTTGTTTAAAATATTGTTTTCTCACAATAAATGAGTTTTACTGAATGGAGGATTTGAGGACGCGATGTTTGAATTTGAATTTCTTTTTTTAAGGTTCAGCAATTATATTCTTATATACCTGAATAGGATTGTAGTCAGCCTATAAAAGTGTTGTAAAAGTAGGACGAATAAACTAAAGGGGCATATCCATATTAACTTATTGGTTTAATACAATATCACGGAATTAAAAATTGAAACTGACGGATTGAGCTGGAAAATGTATGAAGTCGATATTTCGGTGTTAAATGGTGGTAGTGTTAGTAGTTTATTGCGTCCGAGTAAACGTTAATCCCAGTTCCTGTATATAAATTGTTCGAGAAAGTCATGTAGGCGGGAATTATAGTGCTAAATTATATAATCGAATGAAACTGATAATTTCCGGAAACACGCTTCAGTTATTGACAGAAAATATGACAACATTCGAATTCAATTCAGCGTCTGTGTGTAATATCATATAGTGTCTGAAATTCCAGTGGAACTAAATTGAGAGTACGTTATCTGAAAAATCAGCAAAATAAATCCTGAAATATTTTAAAGATTTTAAACATGTATCTTTTAAACCATGTTTAGAAAGATTAGAGAACTAAATAAATATTATACACGACACACTTTATTCATTGAAAAAATAGCGTTCTGTACTTAAATCATAAACAACATAAATAAAAGTAATGATTCGGTTTCTTTTTAGATAAGGATTGAGAATTTATATTATTTGTATTATTTAGACAACTATCCTCATCCTGGTTGTTATGTTCACACCCTTTCGGCTGAACTAATATCCGAATTTATTCAGGTGTATCTTTTTGAACTTGACGAATGTTTATGTAAACTAAAAAATCCTAATTTTGAACTTGAGTACATGTAAAGTATTTTTAACTGAACTCTTTCTTAGATTTTCGTGAAGGTGTATCTCATAGCCAAGTAGAAGTGTTTATTTTGTATTATTGTTAGTTTTCATGGTCTGTAGTTAGAGTTGCACTTTCAACCTTCAGATAGGTTTTACGAAGTACTGATTGTAAGCAACGACTTGATCCGCCACTGTGAACAATTCTAGTAAAAGCACAGCGGCCGTTGACCTTCTTTTTTGTAGATGTGTAACATTTCTACTTATTCTTATAGAATTATATATATATATATATATATATATATATATATATATATATATATATATATATGAATTATCGTTAGTCCTATTCAAATTTTCGAGCGTTGTGAACAGAGCAGTTAAGATAATGTAATGGTCTGAATGATCTAAACAATACATAAAACAACATTTAATAATATTTTGAGGTGAAAAGTGTCTAGTTTCTATAGCAACTATTTAACAATAGCATTAAGTAAATTATTATTGGATTCAAGTTTACATTTTTTACATTTTGTAAATGTTTATAGACAACACTTCTTATGAATTGAAAACATGAAACGAGTACAACTTTTAAATGATACAAAAAGTGTTGCAATTGTCTTAAATATACTTACATACATATCCAGATACAATACACGATAAACTGATGATGACACTGACCGCCAACCAAACGTTGAAAACTGAAATTAAAGTTCACGGGTTAATAGGGCAATAACGATTATGTCTGCTAATTCTCATATAGACGGCCAATATGCTGCGTAATGCGGCTAAATAATTAAGTAAAATTGATTTATTTTTCATGATTATACTTCTTTTCATTAACATAGTCCAGATCCTGTGCTAATTCAGCATTACGACATTACACGTCAAATACTTTTAAGTGAACCGTGACGTTTGTACGACCATTTTTATAAATAAAAGACCGCTTGATTTGGCCTATGCAATATATAGTCGATGGTAAAAGTGATTAATATTTTCGCTGTGGTTCACCAAGAGAAAGTAATCGTTTGATTTAGAATGCTACCTTTCCTTCTGATGGAATACCTAACGGTCTTTAGCCGATGTTGGTTTCTAATTTATCTTGAACTCCTAGGAACAATGTACCACTTAAAACATTGCAAGATTGGATATGATATTATTATCAGCACTGAACAATATATGTCCGATTAAATATTTTAATAAGCATTAATAGTTTTCCTTTATTCCATATGAGTTTATTTCATGATAAAATGTTTCTGAAACTGTTAAGAAAATTAGAATGAAATGTTTGTATGATCAGTTTAAGAATGGTTCTCCCTTCACATTACTTTACCGATTGAACTGGGATAGAACGCATATGAAATGTCTGAGACATCGTTATCTGTGTGTGGGTATTTGACTCATGTTAGAATGTTAATGAGAGTGATGTATTAATTTAGAGGTAATTGTTACTCACCTTAAATATCCAAAAAGCATTAACCTCTCGCCGCACCCCTACATTAAGTGGATATTTTGTCACTTGAAGCACACGTGGAGAAAGAGAGAAATAAAAATATGTGACGGGCATGGTTAGCAGAACCAGTATTTTGTGATGTGAATACTCTTGACTTACGTTATCCCTGTTATATAAGGGTGTGTGTCTGCCTCACCGGCAAAACCTGGATGTGAAAAACGACAAGTGTATTTATGTATATCAGCTACGTATGACCGGTGTGCATTTCCATCCATAAATCCCAAAACGAGTTATCATTTGCAATCTAGCATATGACGGGAGAAAAATATGAGCAACTTCAAACGGTGTTGTTGAAGAAGAATTGACCACGAAAAAAGTTCCGATTGCGAGCATGTTGTTGCCTAGTTTAGTATTGCAAACGGTATTTGTTTAGATGGGTATACAACGCGATAAAGACCTAGTAACAAACACGTTGTTGACTTGAATACAGTTTCAGCTGAAGAGAGTATACCGCTTTACGAAAGGCCAGTGGCGTTAACGTTGCTACTATCTACTGAGACTATACTTCCTTCTTTTTTCCTGTTTTGTTCCTTAACAATGCCTAATGATTTATAGAATATGGCTGATATGCTAGTAACGATTTTTCTCTGATTGTAAATATATTGAATCAGACATATATTCTTCATTGTATAAAATTGCGTAGATTAAGAACTAACTAAGAAATAAACTAAAACCCTTGTTAAATGTATGACTCTCTATATTCTCCATCTGTCTATAAATTGAATAGTTGGGTAGACGAGAGCCCGAAATTGTGGTTGTGCAATTAGTCAAAGTAAAATACACACCAGTCTTACTTTGCTTAACCCAGCGTTGGTTCTTATTCATTTGAACTGCTTCTCAAGAATGGGCTCAAGCAATGCTGATTCATGAAATGTACATTTGTAGATTATTAAACGCTTGTAATACTATAGACTAGTTTCGCATTATTTACAAAGCGGTATCCATTTTCTCTCAAAGCTAAACAGATAAAAAAAGAATTACAGTGAAGCTATTGGCAACTTACTATTTTGGGATGCAACACCGCTGAATCCGCCAAGTGTTGTTTCGATCGAAATTTCTGAAAATACAAGACGACAAAATATTTGAAAAAACTGTCTATATTGTCACAGTATGCGCAAGGTTTTCAGTATTAAATGACAGTTATCTAAAGTAAAACATGAACAACATTTAATGCAAAACCCATGGCCCATGCAGTGTATTTAATATTTAATTTTTAAAATATCGAATTCTTAGTTATTTTCTATTGTAGTGTCTTCTTCGAAAGTAGCTCTTTCCTCGATTTATTTGAAGTGCAAGAGGTAATATCAGCGATGGATTGATATCCGCCTCAAACGGTAATACAACCCGTTAAAAATTCTGCTGTTTTTTCTATCTAACTTGGAATAGTATTTCGTTAATATTTCAGTCTGCACAAATAAATGATTTTGGAAAGGTAATCATTGCCTATACCACTACTGTATGCGCAGTCGATTCGATAGTTAAGATAAATAATTCCAACTATGATATCGATCATTAAAATTAATCTTAGCACTTACAAGTATTATAAAATCAAAAAATAAGCAATTTCTCCCGATTACAGGGTGACTAAAAAAAACGGGCCCCGTGTACACCTTATGTGATATCTCCTTTATTTATTCATCAATTGTCCTTGTTTTACAGGACATGGCAGAATGAACGACCGTGAGTACACCAAGATCTCAGTGGGAGCTGGGACAACGAATACACTGTGTTAAATTTTACTACATGACAGGCTCGTTTAAGAACACCCAGGACAGTTTCATGCACCAGTTCGGATGTGAAAAGGCTCCACCTAAAAGCAGAATTCAGAACTGGGTGGACCACTTCGAGAAGTATGGGACCGTGGAGAACTTCAACGCTGCCAGTGAGAACGGTCCAAGCCACTCGGCACGTCCCAAGAAGCGGACAGCCGAGCTGGTCGAAAGTGGGCGAGAGTCTCCCCAGGAGTGTCCGAAGTGCGTAAGCGAAGTCAGTCCCTCGGTATCTCCCGTGAGACTTGCAGGAGAGTGCTGGTGAATGATATCAGGGCTTACCCATACAGAATACAGACGCTGCAGACCATTACAGCCTCAGACAAGCAGCAGAGGAGCGCTATGGCAGTCAAGATGCTCGATAAGATCGAGGAGACACCAAGTTTCCTTAACCTCCTTTGGACCTCAGATGAAGCCCACTTCCATCTTGACGGAAAGGCGAACTCCAAGGCAAATGTCTTCTGGGGGTCCTCCAGACACAATGAAGTAGCCACCAAGCCCCTGCACTCTCCTAATTGCACGGCGTGGGCTGCAATCTCGGTCAGAAGCATCATCGGACCAATCTTCATCGAAGAATCTGCCGCAGCAGTGACAGTCAATAAGGAGTGGTATGTGAAGGTTCTCAGAACCTTCAAGAGTGAGCTCCAGACCCTCGAGCTCCAAACCCTCTACCCGTCGCTCATGAGCAAGTTCTGGTTGCAGCAATGACGGAGCAAGTTCTCACACCTCAAACCTGTCCCAAGATTGGCTGAAAGAGAACTTCGGAAGCGGAGTGATCAGTCTCAAGACTAATTTTGAGTGGCCACCCCATAGCCCGAACCTAAGCCCCCCAGATGTTTTCCTTTGGGGCTATCTTAAGGACAGAATGTACGCAGGGAAACCGAGAATCATCATGGAACTCAATGAAGCCATCAGGGAGGAGATGAGTGCCATCCTTAATTCAGTCTGTAAGAATGTCATAGACAACTTCGTTCTGCGCCTCAAGAAATGCACGGAGCTAAAAGGAGGCCATCTAGAACACATGCTGTAGAACGGAGAAAAAAAGGCCAAATACCCTAGTGTTTTGATATGATGTTGTGAATATAATATACGAGTTATGCCCAAAAATTCATTTTATTCGGACGAAACATTAAGAAACGGGGCCTAATTAGATTTGGAGCCTGTTTTTTGGGGTCATCCTGTATAAGGGGGTTACTATGATTTGGCGTTTTAGTGCTGTTAAGATATCAAAATGGAAATCATCTATTATATTCCAAATAAACATCCATTTCCAAAATATTAAGATCAATTTAAGAGACAATAAAACATAGTTTCATTTTTCTATTTCATGAAAATCGAGAATAGTAATGGTCATTTCAAAATAAATTTTAATACGACCCCCAAAAACGAACAATAAAAATACAAATAACGCCAATGTGTTGTTATTTATGTTGAATTGTACTTGATAATTATTTTTTTTGAAAACGGATCTTCATTTTTTTGCATGCTTTATTTAATATTGTAATTTGACATCTGAAATTTCAAAAAAATACGTGTCGAATGACAAAATAAATTTGTTTCTGGCCTGAATAATTAGAGAAAATAATTTTGAATTGGAAAATAATTGTTTCTCGTTATGTGACTCAGTTGTGAGTTTAAAGCAACGCAATTTAAAACAATTTTTTTCTTAATGTAAATGTCCTTATCTTTTACTCCCTCTCTCGCTGTAAATGCATGACACGAATCTTTTGGCCACTACAAAATAAATGCCTAACCGAGAGTATAGTTTACCAAACCACACTTGTTGCTATAAAAAAATCGAATAACAAGAAGTACTACGTACGTATGACGTGGATATAATTTTAAAATCAGATATTTCGATCATAACAGCACATTCATAAACAAAAAACCAGCAAATTAAAACAGCACTAGTAAACCATTATTGAGATAGCGGACGTCCACTAATAATCGAATGGAAAATAATACAACAGGCAAGTACATGTAGACATTTAGACAACCCGTGTAGATTATGCCTGAATGAAAAATTTAAATCCTAAAATTTTAAGACCCCAAATTCCTACTAAACTGTTGAAGCGAAATTGAAAACAACTGCTTACAACCAATAAAATTCACCTTAGGTTAACAATAAACAATAAACAATAAATAAATGAACAAATTAATAAAAAACTAAACTAAAACCTGAAATAGAAATGCAAGAAAACACGTGTAAAAGTAAAGGCACTCATTATTTCGACACACAAAGCAACAGCCATGGGTCACCCTATATGAAACAGAACAATATAATAGGAAATAGAAGATAAAATACACTGATCCTTTGTTTGTGTGAGGCCTTAGGGTTTGCTAAGAGAATAACAAATAATCTGATAACTGAACTAGCTAGACTAAACACCACGTGTATATATAAAATATATCCGGCAACACAAACTACATGCATTTTAGCCTGACGATTCCCTACGGTGATGATACGCGTAAGCCTCGGTGCAGCTTAATTGTCATAAATATATTTTCATAACTTACTATCTAACTCTACTCAAGTATTGTGCATAGTTGAAGTAAATACTGAAAATTGATACATTAAAGATGATATCTTCTTATAACATTTGATGTGGATACATGAAATAATATATATATATATATATATATATATATATGTATATATATGTATATATATATATATATAAATATATATAAACAGTTCTGTGTATTCATTTATAAGTACATATTACAAGAGAAATACGTATGTGTATCTGCAATCAGAAAATTTGATAAACATTTTTGCTTCGATGACGTACATTTGTATCAGTAACACTAACATTCATATTCCTGTTGCATAGTGATTTTATCTTCTAAACAATCTATGATATCAATATTTTCATTAATTTGTATAACCAGTTTGATAGCAGCCATAGTTGGTTTAGTATGTGTCATTCTAATAGTAAAATGTTCTTATTTTTACGCCGTGGTGTACGCGTTCCTATGTTTGTGTGTATGTATATGTATACGTATACATTGGTATGCACGTTCTCGCCTGTGCTTAAGTGTTCATCAGTGTGTCACTAGTATTTTTCTTTAATTGCCAAGTAAACGTATCCATTCCCCAAATCCAAGCTCGAATGATTTGATTTTCCCAAAGGCATTGACCATGAACTGGGACCCTAATTTAGGGGGTAATTTGAACTTGCTCCCTACCATATTTAATCATTCCTCACAGTGTTGTTTGTATTCTGATCGTAAATACTTACCGGCCGGTTCACTAAAACATATGTGTGTATCGTTGCTAAAAAACGTTCCATTATTTGTATATTTATTTTTAATGGCGTGAGAATCTGTTAAGACTTCAAGTAGACCTGAAAGAAAAAGAAAGATGCATTGAAAAATAAATTTACTAATATGCTGAGTTTTGTAATATTTCATGATTATTATAAAAGTTCGTCTTCAGAAATGGCTGAATGTTATATTTAAAATATTTTTTTTACAAAAATGACTTCATCATGTATAAGAGAATGCAAAGAAAGAAGAACAAGCGATAGAAAGAAGAAGACACAGGAAAAATGAGACAAGGACAAATAGGTAGACGGACAGAACACGGAAGATTTTCAAATACTTTGAAACAGTTGAATGGATAAATTGATTAAAAAGAATGCGTTAACTCGTGTATGATGGACGAAGTTAGGATGTGTAAACTACTGCCTCTACCCGGCGCAACTCCATTTATCTTGATATTTTATCTTTTTCCCTATTAGTAATCGTTTTCGACTAAAATGGCTGAACTGCTCAAGATGTTCTTAATTTACACATAGACATACAGACATACAAAATGACCCAAAGACAAAAGAACACATATGTCCAGACATACCTTATTTACATTTATCTTTCAATACATACATATATTAAGCTATTTTTTGTTGATGCCATTGTTTCAGCGGGTAATATTGTAATATAGCGATCGGAGGGCGCCCTAAAAAGAGGGAGAGTCTAAGGGAAGTCGAACATTCCGGGACTTCCGTCCAGAAGATTGGTTCAGTCTTTCAAATGCCAACACCGACGAAAGCAGACGCGAGAAACGCAGCGACCCATGCCAGCTCGGAAGAGGTCGGGAGCTAGAGCGCAGTGTAGCCAAAATGGCGTGATTGTATCTGCTAAGCGTATCTCTCTCCAATTGATTATTTTTAATATGGTCTCCTTCTCTCTCTCTCTCTCCTTCTCTCTCTCTCTCGTACACAAGCATTTTATCTCTATCTCTTTGTTTTAAGCCTAATGCCCCCGATTCAAACCCAACCGGCGTCCGCTTTGCTCTTGATCGACAAGCAGACATTAGCGAAGCCTTGGTTGCAACGAAGATGTCGGGGGTTTTAATCCACTCGCGATAGTAAGTAGTATCTAATGATATTACTAAAAAGACAATTTTTTTTTACAACAAAACTGGATATAAATTGTTTGTTTCGTAATATTTCCCGCTCAAACAATATCATCAACAGAGAAAACATCATTATAATACATAATATACTGTTGAAAATGCAATTCTAATGATAAAACATACACACGTAAATATGTAAGTGTTGACACTTAAATAGCTCATTCGTATTATTAAAAGTAGTAATGTTAAATTTAAACATAAACACAAGTTATAATCATTAAGGGATAAGATTGCTGAAATATTTTTTTATATAATCTTACCATGTCCAAAGCATTCCGGTGATAACGAAAGGTCATCAATGGCAATATCACAAGCGACGCCGATCCCACAGATGCCGTTTATCTCAATGGAATAACTGCGAAAAGTGGGTAAAAAGTAAATAGATAAATACGTAGACACTTATATTTATATAGATACATATATAGACAGAAGGAGAGAGAGAGAACAAAATATACAGATTGATAGATAGAAGCTGGCACACTCAATAGTGAACTCGTATAAAGAAAAGAGTCGACTACATTGATACATATATTACTATGGATTTGTATATGATCATTATCCATGTAAGTTTATGACTGCAGAATATAATCTAGTAAATCTTTACTTTTTTATATACATGTGCTTAATAATGAATAGAGCCGTATTTTTATTCAGCATAAAAGTGTTCATTAATATTAACATTTCTGCCTACATACACGTTTTAGTTCAATGTAGGAACCAGCTGAACTTCCCAAGACCCGATTTTATATGAATGCAAACAATTCATATTTTACACCTATATTAAATGGTGACTGATCAAATTTTAGCTGGTTTCCAGGTAACACTTAAACATGTCTCTAAATGTGTAGCCAAACGTCTTTTTATAAATAAACAGTCTTATACCGAATAGATACGTATATAGATAGATAGAACTCAGAGAACTGGCAATCTAATGCACATGTATTAACTCATATAGATAAATATACAGCTTTATTTATAAATAATATTATATTATTCCACTAGATAAATACATGGATAAAAAATGACGAAATAATATACATCTATAAGAGAATTAGATAGTTCGATAGATTGCTAGATATATAGACAGACAACATTTCTATATAAAGTTGTACTCCCTGTTTCGCTATTTGTTTAGTTGTTAATAAACTCTTGATATTTCTTCAAGATTGCAGCACATACCAATATATATTATGAAAGCTCAGTATCCAGGTAGTTGGATAAGTATATTTCATGTTGATCTGAATAGGTATAACATTAGTGTGCGATCTGCGTTCGCGCTTCACATCATGAAACTAAATGTGATGTTTTACTATATTTTAGTGTATTTATAACATACACCTATACAGATTTATGTTAATATACTATTTAAGAAGTTCATGGCTTGGAGTAGTTAACACATAGGTGCTCATTGCTTTTCGAGTAACCCCGATAAATTTACCCAAAATGGGTTTCAATAAATGTTACATTACTTACAACTCTTTCCATCTGAGTACTACTGACTACCCGCCTCTTCGGTTCCACTTTAAATATTAATTATTATAAAATGAAAAAAAATAAGAATAAAAAAAGATAAAATTGTTCTATAGTCCTAGCACAAGAATATATCTTTTTTTAATCCCGGGAAACGCCGGATCCTTTTGCGATACTACGAATAAAGTTATACCGACGAATCATATGTATATAGATAGATCAACCCATACATACTAGACGGACACATACATACAGTATATATATATATATATATATATATATATATATATATATATATATATATATGGATAGATAGATAGACATGGTCAGACTCATAGATAGATCAATAGATAAGACACAAACAACTTGATATCGATACATTTGTTGTGTATTTGTGGGGTAAGTAAGTAAGTAATAATTTAATAATTTAGTTAAATAACGTTCGTAAGAAGATTTAAAACGTAAAAGGAATGCTTCGTACATATGAAGTCGATAGGGTTCAGGCGGTTAACCTTTGGAGCAATCTGCCGAGGATGGGAACTAAAGCTTAACAAAATGACGCCAGACGACGCATTTGAGAACGCGAGAGATAGCATGGAAAATTCATAGAGAGTTGTCTGATTTTGACAGAGTGATATGCACCTAGACATATCTTTGCGTCCTCACTTTATTACTAAAATATAAACTTGGCAAAATAAATAATTGAACTCCACGAAAGCGTACTAATTGATTGCTTAATTGATGTATCTAAGGTTGTCTGCAAAACTAACTTTGGATTGGCGTTGCGAGATTATCCACCATCAGTCAAGATCACTAAGAGACGCGTTGGCAATGAGACGCCGATTGGGAGAGCTAGATCTTTTTTTTGATTTTGAGATGGGGCGTATTGTAAGAGACCGGCAACGTGAGTTTCGTTGCATTCGAGTCTCGTTCCTTTGTAGCAAATTGATGCAGAGTAACCATGCATATAGAGAGAGCAGTTGCACACACACAGTATACATATATATGTAATATTCACAAATAGTAACGTATATATGTATATATGTATGATTGAGTGAGTGTAAGTGAGCGTGTGTGTATTTGAGAACATGTTTCCATTCACACTAATGTTATTAAATAAAACAGAGTTTTGTTTCATTCACGTTTTTCAATTGTCAGCAGAATTCCTATGCTATTGCAGTTAACACGTATATATATATGTATATATATATATATATATATATATATATATATATATATATATATATATATATATATATATATATGTGTGTGTGTGTGTGTGGGTGTGTATTTAGGCAGCATATTTTCATTTAGGCAAAAATTATTAAATAACACGGAGTGGTTTTGTTTGATGCGACTTTTTTATTTTTTCAATTTTCCGAATTGTCCATCTAATGTTTCGGTCAAATTGATGTAAATATGATCCATGGGTTTCTTGTTGCATTCTTTTTTTCTTTTTTGCAAGTACTTTCGATTTGAATCGTCAAATCATCTTCAATATCAAAAAATTAAAAATACTCAGAGCCCTCTACATAAAAACTAAATATCCCACAATTAATAATGTCAATTATGAAACTAGTCGCAACATTTTGAAGTGTCTAGCATAATAATTAACATTACCAAATTCTTAGATATTAGGTAGGTATGCGTTTAATTGTATGCATTTTCTTTACCGTCATCAATTCCTTAACAGTTTTAACAGTCAAACTTTTAAATCTCTCATATGTGTAGAACGCCATCACGCTCTCATGCACATTTCAACTTTACATACGTTTTTTCAAGTTATAAACGACTTGCCGTTATAATTCAAAAATGTAAAAAAAAACAGTAAAGTCATAATTTGTAAAGACACTAAAACTAATACCGATGAAGATGATTTGACGATTCAAATCGAAAGTACTTGCAAAAATGAATGGAACAAGAAACCCATGGATAATATTTACATCAATTTGACCGAAATATTAGATGGACAATTCGGAAAATTGAAAAAATAAAAAAGTCGCATCAAACAAAACCACTCCGTGTTATTTAATAATGTTTGCCTATATATATATATATATATATATATATATATATATATATATATATAAATATGCATATTTTTTTTGTCTTTGTAGTATTCTCTACACAGTCGGAGTAGAAAAAAAATGTTCTTCTCGTTTAATTATGTTTTACAAAGGGATGTCTTTTCCCGAAATATCAAATAGTGATTTTTAATCACCCGGACATCACACGAACAGCTAAAAACACTCTTGTTGTTATGGAAGATTTTAGAAAAAAAAAGAAAAATAAATAGTAAGTCATATTTCGTATTCGATTTATTGTTATTGTTTTTGTTCCTTACAACTTGCATCTTACCCGGAACTTGCATTGCCCACAAAAACTTACTACTAATATATATATATATATATATATATATATATACATACATATATATATATATATATATATATATATATATATATATATATATATATATATATATATATATATATATTCGTTTTTACTGCTATAGGATATAAATTATACTATTGCTGTAAAAATCTTCAAACGCTAGTTTCTGTAGGTTATAAATAATTTTTATTTTTTCAAAAAAAAAAATATATATATATATATATATATATATATATATATATATATATATATATATTTCTCTATCTACATACATATACGTTACATCTTTTATGATTCGTCAGTGTAGAGTGTAGAGATACTTAATCCAGCCGTTCGCAGGATTTGTCACTCCGAAACACGGGACATGTTTTTGACACAAATTCCGACGTAGTAACCCACGCAGCAACCGCGAGCTACTACATTAGCAGTGAGAGTTTTAAACAGATCATACCGAGTTGTCACGATAGGCAGCCAACGTCAACAATGTTCAACTTATGAAGGAACATGCATATATATATATATATATATATATATATATATATATATATATATATATATATATATTGATTTATTTTGGTACATAGAAACTAGTACAACATTCGTACCGTCGGTTTGAAGCACGGAAGGACTTAGAAGTCTGGCTCTCTTACACTTCTGTTGTCATCTGTTTCGGAAATGTGAAGTCACGTGTCACTTTCATTTGGACGCGTTATTTTTTTAGAGTGTTGTGCATGTTTGTTTAAATTTAGTGTAAGAAAGGTTTAATAAGGTTTTAGAAAAAGAGGGAGGTAGAAAAGTAACAGTTGAGATTTAAACCGGAGGAGATTTAAAGAGATATAATAAAATTAAAAAATTGAAAGAAAAAAATATTTCTATATAGTTTCCGTGAGTCAATATTATGAGTATCGTATATTTGGCCTTTACTGTTTTGGGGGTTGATGATGTGTCTTCTAAAGGAATTAGGGAGAGAAAACGGGTTTAAGGGTTTGAAAACTCATGAGTTAAGGACTTTAAGGTACTTTGCCTAAACATTGAATTTTAATAAAATTGATTCGCGCCTTATTTTATTACTTTATTTTATATTATGCTATACATATATATATATATATATATATATATATATATATATATATATATATATATATATATACATATATATATGTGTGTGTGTGGGTGGGGAGTGTGTGTCTGTTATTTTTGTATCTGATAATTTGTGCGCAAGTGTGTATTTTATATTGAGATCAGAGTATGTTGATACTTTTTTCTTAATATAAATTTGTGTATACATATGATGAGATATTTTTGCGTTAAATATATGTATGTAGATTATCTTTTGAAGTGTTAAATAGAGTAAAATGAATCTAAGCTAAGTGGGTAATAAACAAAGAAAGAAATGGAAAGAAAGGTAGTTAAAGAACAAATGATGTAGGTAATACAATTAATAAAAAGGATAAAAACTAATTTAAAGAGTTAACTAGTAATAAATGTACTCCGATTCTGAGCCCTACCGGAGAAAATTATAAACTTATCGGATCCTCAAATAAGATTTACTTAATAGGAAACTTTTCCAACTCTATCTCACTTCCTTGTCTTCTTTAGTCTGAAGAGGTGGACTCTCTGTGAAGATTACAACTAAAACAAGTATGCACTATGTAACCAATAATGTTTATATATATATATATATATATATATATATATATATATATATATATATATATATATGTATATATATATATATATACTAATCCAGATAAAGTAAACATCAACAGGATAGGAATCCAAATAATTGCAACCGAGCTTATGAAACCTGATCAATATAAAATAGAGCATTCATGTATATGATTTTATTTATTCAAACCGACATGTTTAAAATATGCGACACTGACATGTCGATGTTATCGAACTACAGCTGTAAAAAGCTGTAATCTGATCAGTCACAATTACAATGTGATCCTTCTTTCAGATCGTATTCCAAAATAGGTAGGATCAAATTCTAATTCTCCCTGATGAGATATCAGCTTTTAACAGTTGTTGATCAATAACATCGACACGCCAGTGTTGCAGATTGTATACATGTCTGTTTGAATGAAACAAGTACCTGTATATATATATATATATATATATATATATATATATACATCATTTACAAATTGATTTTTTGCGTACATAAATGTTAGACATAGACACATGTTTCTGGCTATAAGCTGTCATCAGCATGTCTCACCGGGAAGGGATCGAATTTTCGATGTTAATATTCGTACACTAGCGAAACTTGACAAGGATGACCTCTCTACAGTTGTGCACGACTTCTTATCGTCTATAATCTTACGTTGATTATTTGGTGTTGTTTGTGTTTGGCGATACCGTTTTACGGTGCGTTTTTTTCCTTTTCCCTGAGCGATTTATTTTTATTATTTATGAATATGCAAATGAGCGTATATATATATATATATATATATATATATATATATATATATATATATATATATGCTCCTAAGATTTCTTCTTTTTTATTTTTTCGTGAGTACCTTTTATTTTAATTTTATATTTTTTCGTGAGTCCGTTTAATTTGCATCGTCAAATCCTATAAGGACGGGAGTTATTTTTACTTTGTTTCATTTCATTTTCTTTAAATTTTAGTTTGTAATGGCTTATATGACACGAACTGCAAAGCGAGTGTCTCAAGTGATGTGATGTTGTATGAGGACGTCATAACATAACATACCGATACAGAAATTCAAAATGACAATGTCTAACGACTGATAATTGGTTAGTGGCAATTGCTAGACAAGCGTCTTTTAAATATTGTTGCTAGTTTCGTAAGTTATTATATTTATTTTGGGTTATTTAATGTTAATGGAGACCACTAGAAAATTAAATTAAAAAGATTAATAATTCTGGAAGACATCCTGAGTAAAACACTATTGCTTTATATATATAGATTATATATATAACACATCTCACTAAGATAAAGTAAACGCCATAGTACTTTAATAAATACAAACCCTGCGCATACAATCTGAGTTCGGAAGTCCAGAAAAATTAATAGCCAAATAATGTAAGATCTTACCTGTAAGAGACATTTATTGTTCCGACTGCTTTTCTCCAAATGTCCATTCCTCCTGGTGCTTCATCTGTGCTCCAAAGAGTAATTGGTCTTTTGCTCGCATCGCAGACATTTACTAACTTCAGGGACACACTCACCACGTGGTAACCGTGAAAATGATAGAAAAATCGTACCTGCAAATCAACAAATGCTCAAAACTATACAACTCGATTTAAATTGCGTTTATTCTCGTGACGTCATTACGATCACATGTTGTGTCCGCTTTTAGATCAGAATACGATCTATCATGTCATATCCTCGACCTTAGATTCTCATGAAGCAACCATAGCAATCGTTGGTTTGTAAGGTTTTTTTATAATTGTTAAAAAAAAGTAGCAGTAAATGTAACAACCCACAACGGACTGAAAGTCATTTCGTAAGGATTCAGCGATTGTTTGTGGTATGTGCGAATTTGAGTAACCACATTCATACGGGAAACTAAGATAAACTGGATTTTTTTCTTTGCATAGAAATATCTGATTTAATTAAATACTCGTTCAATAAAACGGTACGGAGAAATTTTATCTAGTAGACCTTTACGTCAGACCTTGTCAAAGGCTTTCCATATATCAAGCGTCACTGTCCTAGTTTCATCTGCCTTATCCAGTGTATATCTTTTCAAAGATGACCGTTAAGATATCCACTGTACAATCTGATTGCATAACTCCATACTGTTGGCCAATGAGAAGTTTAGTACCTTCGAGGTGTCGGATTATCGCTAAATAGATTTTAGTGAATAGAGGGAGATAACTTATACGGCGATATTTTTGCAGCTCAGTCCAGTGCTTGAAAACTGGTATCACAAACGTAATTTTCCAGCTATCAGAAAAGCAAGATTCAACAAGGTATTTGCTATAGATTTTGGAGAGGGATTCCTTTAATCATTATAATTCTGATGCATATCACAGTGCGTTAAACAATTACACTTGTTTCCCTAGTTACACTTATATAACTTCCAGTTTTCATTGATGGAGAATAATAGTATGTTCACCTTTTAATAGTAAAGTAAATCTGTATGAATCAGAATGGTACAACGTGATATTATGGAATCGACTGGATTCGAACTTGGCACACTCAGGGCGTCAGTCCGTGTCGTTACCCACACATATATATATATATATATTTATATATATATGTATATATATATATAAATATATATATATAGATATATATATATATATATATATATATACATATATATATATACATATATATATACATATATATATACATATATATATGTATATTTATATACATATATAAATATATGTGTGTGTGTGTGTGCTCAGAGAACAATAATTTCTAAAAGTTGTAGCACATACATTTATCGCTAACAATTACAACAAAAATATGGGCATACATTTATAAGCGATAAATTATCACGTAATTTCAGACAACACTTCCGTGGCGTTCTGGTCAATGCACTTGATTAAGGTTTGAATCTTGTCATAGACACCCACGCTGATAAGCCTCAGTAACAATTCTCTCTCTCGCTCTCTCTCTCTCTCTCTCTCTCTCTCTCTCTCTCTCTATATATATATATATATATATATATATATATATATATATATATATATATATATATATATATATATATATACTTACCTGGCAGCTGTTTACATAAGGTGAATAAAGATCGCGAGTCTCCTCTGGTGGTGGTGGAAAGACGATACTCTCTAGTACAGCGCAAGCCGGCGACGATCCAACTCTGTGTGTGTATATATAGTAACCTACAATACAATATTAAAATACATCATATATGATAATTGCATCCTGACTAGTTTTCTACATAGAAGATACATATATGCATTTGTGGTGTCAGCCTATATTTTGTGCATTTATATATTTCTAGGAATGTTTCACTAGCTGAGTGTGCATGTGTGATAACTAACTACGTTTAAATTCTTAGACAAAGGTAATGTGACTTTATCTGAATGAGCTTTTACATATGTGAGCGCCCTAAGAAAGATGGGGGTAATCTGGAACCAATGGCCACTTTTATATGCGCGCCATTTTTATTTTGCTTACCAAACTATTGTCTACTTTCTCTTTTCCTTTTTATTGACCATTTGATAATTCACAGCGAATCTACACTTTCTTTTGCAAATAATGTTTTCATTGATAACATCTGTGAAATACGTATCAAGAGAATATATAATCGTTTGTATTTTACAAAGCAAAAATGAAAGTAAAAACACCTTCCGGGCAGCGCCGGACAAGTACAGCACATACATGAATACATAACTTTGAGCATGTTTTGTAGTCGGATATATTATTTGAGAAGCCTGTCACTTAAATTTAAATGAACACTAACGCTAGATATTAGGTGTGTGGGAGAAATATATTCTATCTCTGTATTGTCTTATAAATATTTTATGCTGATCTTTTCATGTTGCGTAATAAAACATTTCTGAACTGACAATAACATTGAAATATTATTTTTTATTTGTACTGGCGGATCAAAAGTTATCAAAGCCAAAATACACTCTAACATAGAGAAAAATTAGTTACAATTACACCTCGATTTAACGGTCCTCGAATTAAGTAAACTTAATTATAGGAATACAACATTTTAGAAAAAAACGAATATAAGGAATTTACAAAACACCGAATGTTTCAATTAAATACCATAGAATTTCAGAAATGTCTAATTAAGGAAACAGGGTATAAGGATCGGATGGTTTAATAAGTGTTTGATCTAAATAAATTCAGAAGTAAAAGGATCCGAAATTAACTGTCATAGAATTTAAGGTATCCGAATTTGAGGAATACCGAATTGAAGGAATACCGAATTGAGATAATACCGGATTTAAAGAATACAGTGTATAGGGAAATGTATAATTTAATGACTACCTTTACATTGTGTTACTCCAAACTGCAGCTGACGTTTCTTACCTAGAAAGCATGCACTGTTATGAATAGTAATCTGGAATTGTGTCTTATATGTCTGTAACTTGCCTATTATATATATATTATATATATACTTAGAGTTGATATCATATACAATCTTTCATCCTTCTGATCCTCCCATAGAGTGTGACAGCTACATTAGGGCCATAATCTGACTTAATGCCTTCTATAAAAAACTTATACAAGAAATATATCAATGAGACGAATTGTAAATTGTATTATATATATTTCAAAATGGATTATTTTATTCGTAATTATATTTTATATATATATATATATATATATATATATATATATATATATATATATATATGAGTCAATATGTATATATATATATGTATATACACTTACATACATATATATAGAGAGAGTGATATATATATATACATATACATATATATATATATATATATATATATATATATATATATATATATAGATAGATAGATAGATAGATAGATAGATGTGGTAATATATCTAATTTCCTTAAAAATGGCGTCTGCTGTTGTGGAAGTTGGCTGCGATGCAGGTGTGTATGCATATTTGCAACTTTGTTTTTTAAGTTAAGCTATACAATATATATATATATATATATATATATATATATATATATATATATTTCTCCATTTCATTCTTTCCAAATATGATCTAAGGTTAAGATTGGATTCTAACTCTACCTAATGAGATCTCAGTTTATAATAACTGTTGATCGATAACATCGACATGCCAGTATCGCAGATTTTGTACATGTCTGTGTAAATAAAAATAATCATATATATATATATATATATATATATATGTGTATATATACATACATATATATACACACATTATATATGCATATATATATATATATATATATTATTCTCTGAAAAAGGATGAAACACATGTGTATATTCATAGTGATTTACAATATTTATCGTAATATTTTGTACTCCTTTGATACTTAGACGAGCGCTTTAAATTAGGCTCTTAAATTTAAATTCGTAATGCAAAGTTTCGATAAATGTGTCGTGGAACACTATAGCTTACAACCTTCTATATGTGTCTCCTTGCTTCGGCATTAATCCATCTTCATTATTTACTTCCACCGTGATTGGTTTGTTGACTGTATTGTTCTAGGCGTGTAGACAGAACTTACACTATTCATTACGATATATATATATATATATATATATATATATATATATATATATATATATATAAGTCCATGGTTCTGTGTTATAGAAATCGATATTTAACCAGTTAGAACAGTCATTTAATTCCAAAACCAGGAATGTTTTAACAGAATATAGATACACTATTAAAAATGTTGTAAAATGTATATAGATTCTTTATCAAAGAAAATGTATTCGTCTATATGCTTTAGATCAATACTTGCAGAAATAGGAATAAATTGTTACTCTATTGATGCATGATTCGGAAGAATAGCTGGAAGCAATTGCAGATGTAGTTTAATTGAAGAGTCTAAAATGATATGTAATTATACGTCTAGTGTGTGCCCGATCATATGAGAGCATGCATACACATAAAATGATAAAAAGTCAATAAAAACGTATATTTCTGTGCTTTTAAATATAGTTTATTATATATATATATATATATATATATATATATATATATATATTGCACTGGAGGATACTCGGATGAGGCATTCTCCATTTTGCACAGAGCTCGTTCGAAAACGCATTTAAAAATTCTCGAAGCGATTGCTATCAATTTACGGCAGCCGTCTCTGTGCAAACAAAAATAGTACACCCATAACTTAGAACTAATGGATGTACGTTAAGAATGACTCTTCTCATTTTTCTTTTTTATAATTTTCTTTTTAATACCCTCGATAATTATTTATGGTTTTTTGACCATGTTTTTAATCGTGATTCCCCTTCACAGTCGACGATTACCTTGAAGAATGTCGACTGAAATACGTCTCGGTAGTTTTATTTAAACGTTTTTAACTTTTTTTTATTCTTAATACTCGTTTAGAAAAGAAGAGAAAAATAACCCTCATAGAGAAAGAAGAAAAGTTTACAAAGTGATTCATTTTTGTTTCACTTTTCCTGTGCCTTTTTTCCTCGTTTGTGATATAAATCATTAAAAAATCCTCATAGATAATAATGGCAGTGCGTTCAACATTATTTCACTGTTTATTAAAACTTTGTACCTATAAATCTCTCTCTCTCTCTCTCTCTCTCTCTCTCTATATATATATATATATATATATATATATATATATATATATATATATATATATATAATAGAGAATGGTAATATATATATATATATATATATATATATATGTTATGACAATTATGGGAATAATATTCGAACTTGATGGACAATTAAATATATGTATATATATATTACTTAAATAAGTTCAAATATAACATTAAGATAACATTAATATTTCTTCAAAAGAGCCCAAAACAAATTCGAGGTTTTATTAATGAATTAAATAGATATTAGAAATAATGGATTAATACGATTAGTACGATCAACATTTCGACGTTTACACGTCTCGTTCAGTACTGTAATGACTTTTTAGAGTATTGAACTAAGCGTGTATATATATATATATATATATATATATATATATATATATATATATATATATATATATATATATATATATATATATATGATTATTTTTATTTACACATACATGTACAAAATCTGCGACACTGGCATGTCGGTGTTATCGATTAACAGTTATTATAAACTGAGATCTCATCAGGCAGAGTTAGACTCCGATCTTAACCTTAGGTAATATTTTGAAAGAATGGAATGGAGAGTAAAAGAAGAAGAAAAGCAATTTAACATTTCAAAATTGGGAAGTCACGTGGTTGAGACCGTTAAGAATCAAAATGTTAAAATCAAAATTAAAATTCAAATATAAGTAAATATAAATAAATATAAAATAAATAAATGTTTTACCTGGATTATTATTATAATATATATATATATATATATATATATATATATATATATATGTAAGTAAAGTCAAATATTTTACTATTACAGTATTTACACTAGACAAATAAACAACTCCTCAAATTTACATAGTTGAAACTAAATCAAACCCATCAAATACAAATGAATACTTCAGCCATACATTCAGCTCCATGTATAGAACTTTGGGTAACGCAGATCTTGCATGAAACAACTTCGAAAGATCCCACCTGATAACTTATTCATTATTAAGCATACAAGGTCTGAACACCCTGCCTTTATAGCGCTCATATGTTAATGAGATAAATTTATTGCTTTTTATAAGCACATTTAAGAAGGAGAGGGATCAAGGTTTTGCTAATAGTTAGTCAGACAGTGGGGACCCAATTGGACCATTAATTAATGAAAAAAGTGTTAGCAACAATATTAATAATAACTAATTTAATATTTATTTGGCTTTCATTTTGCTTTGATCGAAGTTGTGAGAAATCAAGAGACCTTCCTGTGGCTAACTCTTTATCTTTATATGAGATACATAAATATTCGAATATTTAAGGAAAGTTTTCTTTTACCTGTCAACCATTGAGTTTGTTAATAACATTACTTTTCCTCTCTCCAAGTGGTCAATTAACGATGTTATAGTGCATTTTTCTTGTGTGCAGGTAACATCTAGTCTGGTGGAGTATCCAGCTAAGTGCTATTAATTTAAGAAAACATTAATATAAGAAGGTGCACCATTTTCCGTATGAGCCGGTCTATAACCATGTCGAGGAGATCTTATTTTGGCTTCGAATAGTATGTTATCTGAACTATTCTCATGTCAGATAGTACTTGCAAACCATTGTACAGAGAGATCGAAGATACGCGAGGGTGGTGTCTAGTAGGGAATTCAATGTGTGTTAAAATAATATATGGGTATATCTGTATTGTGCAATGATTTAAGTAATTTTCAGATTATGTTCTGATTAAAGAGTATACAAGAAAACTATTAAACCTGTTTACATCTCTTGCAAGATAATGTTTATTGTATATGTTTTGGAAATATCGAATCTTCCTAGAACAGAATTTTCGTAAGTACCTTGGAAGAAAACGAGAACAGTGTCTACAAAAGTACAATTTCTATCAAAAAAGAATAAATAATAACAAGAATTTATCCATTATTAAGTTTTAACGGTAAGATATTACATTAATCATACATCAAAGTCCATATTTTCATAAGATAGAAACACATTAACTGAACACGTAAGTCATCTATCATTTTGATATATATTTATTCATCTCGCCCTAACACACAGTTCGTTTATGTCTAATAGTTTTAATGTATTTGTAAGAGTTTAGAGATAGTGCCAGCCATTTTTAAGCGTAGCGTTTTACTTGCCTTATTGTACCATCGAATTAACGTGGTGTGTTCGTACACACCGTAAACACGTATGTAAATGATATAGCATATTATTTCGTTTATTTTCTATGATATTATCCTTTCGAATAATATAGATGTTCAGAGACTTATTAGTTCTTGTTATGGTAGATTAATATCTTGAGTGATATACTAAGATGTACTCTGACCTACGAATATGGTTGTGCAGTCCGGTTCGAGTTCCCAGTAAATTATACTGAGGCGATTAGCAATAAACAAACACCTTCCTAAAGAGAATGCAAAACCCAGCATAACAAATGAAGTGTTGAACGGAAGAACGCTGCATACATATAATATATATATATATATATATATACATATATATATATATATATATACATATATATATGTATATATATATATATATATATATATATATATATATATACATATATATATATATGTAACTGGTTGAAGAGGAGTGCCAACTTCTGTTTATTTCTTTTGTGATCCAAACTTTCTATTATGTATAAATGAAGGAATGTATCCTAATTATACAATATATATATATATATATATATATATATATATATATATATATAATTTATTTAAAAACTATATGTTACATAATTCAGTCACACATGGTGTTCGAATAAATTATATTAGCTCCCACTCCCCTGCGATCGAGCACTTTATAGATTTTTTTTAATTTCCAGATAGCTGTACACACACTACAAATATATATATATATATATATATATATATATATATATATATATATATATATATATATAAAGATAGATGAACGAAGTGTGATAAACATGTACGAATGTCCAGATTAATTTCAAACTTCGATTGTTCAGTGCAAGGCATATTCTGTAATAAAATTACGTTTATTATTCTTTCCTTAAGCCTAAAGCCTAGGCTTATTCTTTAGTATACATATATTCGCCATTTATTTACGTTATTCGCCATTTATTTACGTTATTCGCTTTTCCTCTCAGCATATAAATATTTACTTACAGGTTTCCACGGTAACAATGAAGCAAGCAATATTGTTGCATAGCCCTTCTTTTGGGCCGCGGCGATTCACGTTTACTATGTAGTCCCGGAAAGGGCCGTGGCAGTTCACATTTAATACTCGTCATTTTTAAAACTACATAAATCACATAGTTCATATATTGTTTGCATACCTTTAGATTTCTCCCTCGCCGTGTAGATGGTCGCCGTCTCGATGTCGTCCAGTGGTTGCATTCTCTATGTTTTCTTTCCTGCCGTGAACCACGCCGTCCGTTGTCTGCAACAAAAGCTTCTTGACCGACTCACCAAACAACAATCTCTTTAACTTTCCATTCTATGGCTGCTGTTTACAACTGGTAGTACAAGGACCTTAAACTGTTAGGTAGCGCTAAGAGGGTCTCCCATACTACCAGGTGAATACATTCCTGATAACTTTAGTGACATGTCGCGCGTTGAAAAGAACGGGCACTTATCTACGACAGGATTTACCGAGGCTACATCGACATGAATACTCGGCAGACATCCAATACACATCTAGTTTGTCTAACACACTCTATCTAAAAACAAGTATAGCAATACAAATAAAGAGTAATACGTTCAGATCAGACCCCAGAAAAATTGATTAGCCTCCTCCCTCAATGCTCGCATTCACAATATCTAGGGGTTTAGAGCTATCTTCGATGATGAAGACTACTTCCTCTTTGTGAACTCTTCTTAACACCAATCGAAATCAATCTACACTAGTTAATCTAATCTATAATGGTTTATATCAAATGAAAGCACCGACCTTACACCAAAGCGCCGTTACTCAAAACGACGAAATACTACCAACGAGTTCATAAGGAATTCATCATAGATCCCATCAGAGACGTCCCATGGATTATTCTCTTATTACAAGCATGATGACCTGTTTTTTTTTGCTATAGTCATAAAGGATGATCCGCTGATCCGGTCCCTGTAAATCAACACTGTATAAGAAATGCCTTGCTGAATTTGTCTTCCCTGAGAGTTGGCTAAATTACTTCTGTGGTATTAGACTTAAATAACTCTGGTTAAAGAACTGAGCCGCAAAATTATCGACTCGTCAATATCCTCTCGCTGTTCGCTAACATCTTTGAATGATTAATCAATCCAGCGATAGTTCACCACCTCGGGAATGCTAAACATATTTCTGACCAAGTGCATAGATTTAGACAATCCCAGTTTACTGCAAATATCAAACTATACCCACTTAACGCACACATCATACACTGGATAAGGCATGTGAAGATAAGGCAACACTTTTTGACCAGGTTTAGCATGAAGGTCTTCTCATGAAAATGAATTCGTACTAATATTTTATATAACCAGATCTTTTTTAGCTGTACACCAGAGGTCGATCCTTTGATCTTAATACTCCCTGATTTTCATAAACGACCCCCTTCATGCAATCCTGCCAAGATCGGAATATTTGCTAATGAGACAACGCTTCCAGACATGTGAGCAAATCGAACGCACCAATATACAAGGCAAATGCTGAATCGTTAAAAAATGATATCCAGTAGGTAGGGGAATGGGACCAAAATAGAGGGACACATTTAATGCTACTGAGACATCTCCTTTTCTTTGAACAATTATGAGTAAACTTTCCAACCACCGATTTCCATGGCTGACATCACCCTTTCCCGAGAGTCGAACATCTCTACTTCTTGGCCTTACATTTACGGCTGACATAAATCAGAACAAATACATATAAGATACTGCAAAGACTGCTGATAACAAGTGGGATCCCTCTACTGGTGTAGAACACTCGTGCGAGTATCCACTACAGAATGGTCAACAAAGAAACCAGTCGTGCATGCATGGGATAGTATTTCCACACTTTAGCTGGTGCATCAACATCAAGTCTCTCCCTCTTGGACAGTGTCTTATAAAGAGCTTCTATTCTCATAGGTAGCACTGTTTCAACTAAGCTGAAGATTGTGTCCCTTCGCGGTAATGTTGTACCATTATGCTTGTTTTACATGTACTTCAACGGAATATGACCGGGCGAGTTTGCTGCATGTCGTCCCTCAGCGTACATATTCCCAGCGAACATAACAAGCAGTACCACCCAATTTCTTTACTGCAGATGCCCTCAGAAGCCGGACATTTTCTTACTAAGAACTTCTTTTTCATCGGACCACTCGCCTTTGGAATTGTTTTCCCGATCGTACAAACATGCAGAAATTGAAATGTAATATAGACAAACATGGGGCTGCACTACTCACCCCTCATGATGCCTCTATAAATTTGGCACCTAATTAACAGTAGTCAATTACCTTTTAGTGGCAATTGCTAAAAGCTTGTTCATTTATAGCACATGACAAAAACTCAC